>CM065638.1:76643624-77023624 GCA_033220585.1 Dipteronia sinensis | reverse complement strand
AATATCAAAAGGCTTCCAACATAGAAAGATATTAAGGCGGGAATTGAAGACGAGAATGCGAAAATCTCTATAAACTGATAGTTGATAAATTCTATTGTTCATATATGATAAGCATAAAATTGCATTTAAAAATGGAGGATATTCGAGACTTATAAGATTACTTTCCCGTCAATTTGTTTGTAAGTGAGAAATATGAGCTATCTTGTACTAATCCTCTCTCTTGTTATGAAGTTTTGATTTCAGCAGAGGACAGTCACTAATGTACAAATAACTTAGAGAAGAAGGCAGGCCGTCTTCAGACAAGGATTGAAGCTCACCACAGCCGGTGATCTTCAATGTCTCAAGAGATGTCAGGTGTTGAAGCCCCTTGTAGTTCAAATTTTCAAAATTTTGAGATTTGGGAATCTGCTGATTTGTAGAGAGTTGAGTTTCATTGGAAGCAGGTTCTGGTCTGGAAATGACTCCAAGTCTCTGCATCCCCCTACAATCTCGATACAGCTAAAAGTATTTAGCTGATGCAATCCCCACTCAATAAACAGCCAAAATGGATTAGAATGCACCTGGGCCGGCTCCAGTTGTCCACTTATGTGAGAGCTGATTCCCTAATTGATAAGATTGTACTGCCTACTTCGGATTGATTCTATGCTATACAGCTTTTTTAGGCACCTCAGCTCTCGGGATCTGGAGACCACCAGATGAAGTCCTTTCATAATTACTTTTGGTCTGCGTTTGTTTAACTTCCAATGATTCTGTGGACAGTTTTTCCAGGACTTCCTTGGGGACATCAGGCTCAGGAAGCTCTGAATTTGTTGGCACTTCAACTGCATTTGCATCTCGAATAGATGTGCTGCCACTGTAGCTATCAGAATAATCTTCGGTTGGCTTGCGTATCTGGATAAGGAAGGCCACGTTTCAACTATCAATTACCAGATTACACATAAAGAATGCTAGCAGGAAATGATAAATTCATTTGATTACCAATTTAACTAGATTTTCAAGACAAATGACTGCCAAGTTTGATAAAAAGCACACAGGGTACAACATACCAAATTCTGCAGCCACTATCATAAAATTTGGACTGAATTCTCTGTTCTAAAATCCAGATTTTCTGGTTGGCAAATACACATCTAGGTTTCTGGATTCACAAATCTATTGGACAACTACGGTGAGATTGAAGTATTAGCTCAACTATTTTTTTTTTAAAGGGAAGTATTACCTAAACTTTTTTTTTTTTTTTTTTTTTTTTTAAGGGAAGTTTTATCTCAACTTCAACTTCTTCAAGGTTGACTCCATTTCCTTGAGAAAGGAAAAAAAGCTGCAAAGAAGGTCATCTGTTGACTGGTAATTCCCCCTATATGCAGATATGAACTGCAAAATCATGATAATCAAGGATCAGTGCCATACATAACCATGTTATACCATAACATCAATAAGGCAGAGCCAATGTGTTTTTGTTTGTTAAGGACAAGGACAGGCACCTACTATATATTGTATACATCAGTAATGGGATTTTGAAGAATTAATCTAGACCTTCAAATCTAAACAACAAAATGAGAGTAAAGAAAGATTACCATGTATCACATAAATGATTTAAATAGAATTACATTTACTGCTAAAATGTGATGATGCCACCTATAAACTCATTTAAGGATCAGTTGCGTAACAGGTTTTCCAGAGGTTTTCCCCAAATAGGTGATATTACGAACTTAAACAATAATACTTCTGCATAAATTTTCTACTTCACACAGACTCCCAACAACTTTCCCAAATTTATGGAACCATACCTTCAGAATTCCCTGCTCTGCCTCAAGCCTTCCAGCAGCTATTGTAGCTCCTCCAGCCAAGAAACTTGAATGATGGAATGTTCCTGTCTTCTTCTGGAAGATATAAAATGCGGATCACTTATTTTGAAAAGTTAAGACTATTTAAAAAGGAGAAAGTAATCAAAAAAGTTGTTTATAAGTTTGTTTTAACTCTTACCGCACCAGCATATAGACTCTTTGAGGTGCTCACTACGAATATCCATTTGGCCCCGGCTAATCCTTTATTTGTGTCAAAGAGATCTCCAGTTTGTTTGTGGATAAACTTTCCATCAACGATAGCGTATTCGAAATTTTCCCTCTCTTTCTAATTTCAGCAAACAAGGGGAGGCAGAGACACAGAGCAAAAAGCTTGTCAGTAATCAGTAATGCATTTTCCATAATATCAAATACACATACTTGATACTGGATTATATGAGCGCATACAGGTCCTAGATATCTAATGCATTGTTTTTGAAGCTTGGACCTGCAGCATTGTTTGAGATCAAACTCTTTTTCCATCTCTTACATCCAACCTGCAGAAAATGAAAACAACAAAGGATTTAGCAATCAACCACTTTACCTTGGCAGGAAAAAACTATGTATCCAGTCATTTTCTTCCTTTCTCTTGTTTCTTTTACAATTCCCATTTTCCATCTTATTAAAATTAAACTCAGCCAATCATCTTTGGCATCTAGGCAACATAAAGCTTAGATGAAGCTATTGAAGGTGTAGCAGCATTGATTGATGAAGCTATTGATGCTTTTTCTACAATCACTGATGTCAAGGTCTTGAAGAAATTTGAGCTCCTGACAAAGATCCTTTGAGAGTAGTGTACATTTGAGATGGCTGCAATCCTGGATTTGTAGATTTTCAACCTTTTTGGCCAAGTCTAAAGGGAAGAATGTGAGAGAATCGCAACTACTTGTTATATGCAGAGTCTGGAGCTCTGTGTAGTGCATCATATCTTGAAATTGGATTCGTAAACTCCTACATTGATAGATATGTAGTAATTTCAGTGATGGAAGGGAACTTTGCAGGCTGCCAGTCAGATTTTGGCATTTTCGTATATGAAGCTTCGCTTCCAATTTGGCCTGTCCTCAAACCACAAATTCTCACATTTTTATTATAATTTAGCATATATCATTTATATTTGCTAATGAATTTTCTCTCTTTCGCTCGAGTGTGCAGCAAAGTGCAAGCAATTAGAGATGAACAACTCTGAGATGATCAAAATTCCAATTCCTTGAATAATAAACAAGCTGACAATATGTAAAGTAAAAATTCTGAAGGAAGCAAATGCTAGGAGCTGTGTTGAACTGCAGATCATGGCAGTGTTGCTTCAATCATGTCTTGTTGATTTGCTTAAAGTTTGTTATTTGTTTTCTCTGTTCCATGGAACAAGAAGCTTGTGCTTTGCTATTGGTTGTACTGTCGAGTCTGTTACTTTAGAGAGAACAGTTCCGGTTATATTCACCACAAAATAAATGAAACAGAAACTACTTCTATTTTAAATAAATTTGATTGAAATCTCAAGTAATGTAAGTGCACAAGTACAAACCGTATGTTCATTTATGTAGCTGCAGCTCAATGGTTGATGCCAATATGGGCATCAAAGCATATCAAGGGTTCAATCCTTGGTATGAACAACCTATGTGTGCGATCCACGCACACAGGATGGGTTGGGGAGCCTGGTTTGCAGGCCTGATGTGGTGTGGCCTACGCCCTGGCCATGCGGTGTGCCGCCTCTGAGCCGGATTGGGTTGACAGCCGCCTCCATACAGTGCGCTGCCTCTAAGTTGTGGGGGCCCGCTACATCAAAATTGAAAATATTCCAAACTTACTCTAGAGATTACTTCCTCGTCGATTTGTATGTGAGGAACATGAGCTATTCTGTACCACTCTTTCCCTCTTCTGTTTTGAAATCTTTCTTTCAGCAAAGAACACTCATTGATGTACAAATAAGTCACAGAAGAAGGCAGGCCCTCTTCAGGAAAGGATTGAAGTTTGTCGCATCCGTTGATCTTCAATGTTTCAAGCGATGTTAGGCTTTCAAGCCCCTTGTAGTCCAGGAATTCGAGGTTTGAGAGTCTGCTGATTCGTAGACTGTTGAGGCTGCTGGGAAGCAGATTCTGCTCTGGAAATGACTTCAAGTCTATACATCCACCTTCAATCTCAAAACAACTAAGGTTGTTTAGCTCGTGCAATTTCCACTGATTACTGGGAGTGAGTTTGTGGCAATAAGTGATGGAAAGTGAACTTAGGTTCTCAGGAAAACATCCATGTATAATGAAACTGAGTTCTGGACATCCATTGATAAAGAAAGACCGAAGAGATATGAGCTTGTCCATAGATTTTGGAATCCCCTTGAGATTCTTGCAATTAGATAGAAAAATTGATGTCAGGTTGGGGGTATGCAATCCCTCTTCAAAGAAAGATAGCAATTTAGGGCAATCCCTGATTTCCAATGCATCAAGTGACATGTGATTCTTTGAGATTGCGATGGAACTGAAATTTACACAATCCCAGATAGCAAGGCTTCTAAGTTTCGGAAATAAGGATAAATGAAAGGAACTTAGAGAATCACAGCTGCTTCCTATGCACAAATGTTCAAGGAGTGCATGCTGCTTTTTTCCTGAAGGGGAGGGGAATTTTAATTTCCTGCAGTTACGGATATAAAGAGATTTCAAGGTAGTGGGTAGATGGTCTACGGAAAAGGATCCAAGAAAACAACAATCGATAATATACAATTGTTGGAGATGGATTTTGTTGGGCCTCAGTTCCTTGGGTAGGGACTTAAGGGCATCACATCCTTCAATTTTGAGGCTATGCAGCCTCGGTGGCAACTTTAATAATTGTGAGATTTCTGAAACCTTTAAGCTTTCAAGACTAGAGATCTGGGAATACCATATGCTGATTAGGTCATCAGTATCAGATGAACTTTCAGTCATTTTCAGGGGAATTTCCGACGCACCTTCATGCTTAATACTTGAATCTTCATTGGAAATCTTGGAGGTTTCTGGAGGAGAGCTAAGTGATGTGATAGAAACATCGGTGCTAGAAAGAAATCTTGAAGTCCTGTAGCAGGAGGACGCTTATCAAATCTTCTGAGTAGCATCCTGTTGCCAACTTGTAACCAGAAGAAATCTTCACTTGGAAGTCTCGGAAATCTCGCTTCAAGACTAGGACATGCTGAAATTTCAAAATTTTCAATTGATGGGGGAAGGCACCTGGGTAAGCTCTTTTTCAACTTGGGGCATCTCTGAATACAGAACTGCTGAAGATGAGGAAATTCTCCACCTTCAACTACAGGAAAAATCCATTCTTGCCACTCTAACATTCTTCTAAATGTTAAAATCTGTAGAGATAGAAAAGGCTGGGTTGAAGAATAAATTGTCCCAAACAATTCAAAGCCCACCTTTTCTATTTGGTTCATACCTTCAATATTAAGATTCTTGAGGAATGGTAGCTGCCCAAAAGGAGGCAAGTGTGAGCAGTTATTACAGTTGCTAAGACTTACGAGCATCACAAAGTTAAATGCTGGAAAGCTTAGGACTTTATAAAATTTGATGCTGGGTTCTTCTAAATCTTTTTTGTTTTCATCTTCATCTTCATATAATCTCATGTCTCCAGAAAATAAATAATCTAAAAAGTTATTACATTTCACTTCCCAAGGTTCCACCAATCTGGGAACGTCTTCCTTTTTCTTTAGGACATCACCATCTTTTCGGCTTTTTAAATTGTCCTGAGTTGCAGCTATAGCAGTTGAAGGATAGGACCCAAAACCTCCAGAAGATGAAAGATCCGACTCAAAACCTTTGGCAGATGAAAGATTCGACTCAAAATTTCTAAAGGATGAAAGATGTGACCCAAATTCCTTAGCAAATGAAGGATAAAACCCAAAAACTTCATCATAAATATGAAACGACTTAAAACTAGTAGGAGTTGCAAGATGCCAGTATATATGTGAAATACCCCGCATAAAATAGGCAGCTACAGTTAAACAGAGTGAAATTGGATGAAGTTTAAACCTCTGTCGAGGTCCAACACTCGTTTCAGCAGGCATCTTGTTCAAATGAGTTCCGCCTCTATCTTGATCTGCCTGATCACACCTCTCATCTTGACTGACTAATTGAGCCAATTCATGCAGACGATCATGAATTACAAAGCTAGATGATCTATTGCCTCTTGACCGTTGAAAGAAAGACCTGGACACCAAACCAAGAAAGTTCTCATGACCTATCTGTTCCATTGTTTTATGTTGATCCGGCTGCTGTAGAAGGCCTTGTGCTATCCAGTAACGGATTATCTGCTTCTCTTCGTACTCGTAACTCTTGGGAAATATTGCACAAAAAGCAAACAACTGCTTTAGATGTTCAGGAAGATAATAATAACTCCAAACAAGAGCTGGAAGAAAGCCCCTGCTTGTATCTATCAAATCATCAGATATGTTGATCTTCGTCAATATGGCATCCCAGTCTTCAACTGTTGACTTAAAGCGCAGAACACCCCCTAGGACTTTTGCTGCTAGAGGCAAGCCATCACATTCATTTCTCACAATTGTTTTGCCTATTGCTTCTAGTCTGCCATACAAACTAGAATTATAATTTTCATATGCAAATGCATGTTTCTCGAATAGCCTCCAGCTATCTTCGTGTGTTATTGGCTTCAAATGATAAGGACGAAGACTCCACATGTCTGCCACATCTTGAAAGCGCGTTGTCACAATAATCGTACTTCCATTTGGCCAAGGAACAGGCTGTTGAAGGGACCTCTTGATAAACTCTTGTCCACGCCAAACGTCATCTAGGATGACTAGAAATTTCTTCAGCGAGAGTTTCCATTCAAACCAACTTTCAAAGATTTGAGACCACCGGTAAACATCAAAATTGTTTGAAATGTAGATCCACTCTTTAACGTCAAAATGTTCGTTCACCTTGTCGTCGTTGTATACAAGCTGAGCGAGGGTGCTCTTGCCAACTCCACTTTCACCCACTATAGTAATGATGCCTATCTGATCAAAATTATTATGTGACAGCAATCGATTAACCACAGCCTTTTTGTCTTCTTCCCTACCAAACACTTCAATTATGTCTTCAAAACTATCTGTGGCTGATAGTTGATAAGGTTCCCTTGTCCAAGAAACTTGCTTGCCCATTATTCTCGCAAAATAATCCATATCTTTGATTATTTCTTTCATCTTCTCTACTATACATTCGGATAGCCCATTATTCGGAGTTGTAGGACTTGCAATGATCTTCAATTTTGCTTCCAACTCGGAAATGTCATGCAGCAGATCCTCAAGTACGAGGATAATGCCATTAAGAAGGTTAAGCCACCATATCTGAGCACCTGATTCTGTAATAACTGGTTCAAAGTTATCAACAGGGAGCACTGCATCAATAACTATCATATTTTTCTTCAACTTCTTCTGTAATGCCTCATGATCATCAAGTTTCTGACTTTGAAAGAAATCTGAAAATTCGCGAGAAACGATCTTGCCAAATAGTACTCTAAAACGATCAATACGCTTCCTACCCATGATGATGTACACTTTGAATGAAATAAAACGAAGTAATGAAGGGCCAAAGAAGATGAAGAAGCAGACGGTGAGGGAGATCGTTTTGTATTCTTCTCTAAGAAGATTTAGTAATGAATTGCATGAGTAGAAGAGAATGTAGATTTGATACAGGATTCTAGGTTCCGATATCAGAAGAACTAGGATGGAGACTAAGAACAACCGGAATAAGGACGTCATGTTGGATTGTTTAAGTTAGAAACGATGTACTAAATGGGGTAGGCAGATGATGAACAAGAAGTTGATAATATGGAAAAGATGAAGAAGGAGATCATGAATACGATCTATGAAAGATCATTTTCAGATTCAATTATCTACTGGATTCGGCGGTCAAGACGAGGATAGTACAATGGTTAAGTCTCTCGCATCGATACCACTAGTTATGGGTTCGAGTTTTTCCCCACCTAAAAACCTGAATTATTGTAATATTTAAAATTTAAAAAAAAAACCTAGATTCAGATCCGAAACCAAAATGAAAGATAAAAGCCTTTAATTTTTGGGCTTAGAATATTTTTGTTGTTGAGGAAATTGCAAAAAGAGTAGAACCCGGAATTGCGTATGTATATATAGGGTCCCGCCCCGCTCGTCGGGAACCCGAACTATGCCATTAAAGAAACTTTTCTAAAGGTATATTTGGTCTTTCTCTGGCCAACAACGCCAGTCACCGAGGCACCAGGAACCCTCTCTATGATGGGGACAATGAAGAGTCCACTGGCTCTAACCACCAGCTGAACGATCTTTTCTTCAACCGGTCATATCAGATCTGTAGCTGGTAGCGACATGAGGAAAAGGTCCGGAATGGTCTCAAGATTCAAGAAGGGGTTCTTTCACCGGTGAGGAGGGATCCCACGGTGAAACCTGGAAATTGCACTAGGCAAGACCCAGGGTAAGCCGCAGAGGGGTGAGTGCCTTATGAAAGCACCGCAATCCAGTGTTTTTTCTTTCCACTTCAAAAGAGTTTTGTTTTCTCTTCGCGGGAACGTCGTTGGGAGCTAGACTCCTAGTCTCACAGGGAGGAGTTTTTTTCTTTCTCCGGGTCCGCTATAAAGCCTACCGGCAATAAAAAAAATTCTATGGATTTATTATTTTTAGCCGCTTCTAAATATTTTATTATTCTTATCAAATTTGGGGTTGAACTAACAAAAATAAAGTATTAGAACTATATTTTTGAATTTTTCTATATTTCTCTTATTTTTTGATCTCTTCATTTTAAACAAAATTAGGATAAATAGTTATAATGCTTAATAAAATTCTCAAATTTTATTCATATGTAGATTTTATTAAACTTATCATCCAGACAAAAAAATTTAGAATCTATGTAATTTCATCATGATCATTACCGGAATTAAAGTATTAAAGGAAGAGATCTTTTACTTGAAAGTTAGTATATATATATATATATATATATATATATATATATATATATATATATATATGAGGTAATATTTATTACTGTTTAATTTTCATTAGAGTTTATTCATAAAAAATCCAAACACAAGTTCTTTCAATCGAAGAAAGGGTGATTTTCATGATTGAATCCAACAAGTTTTTTGCTTTCTTAATCAACAACCAATTTTTAAATTACAAACAATAATAAACTATGTTTATGTGTTTAGAACCCTTTCAATCAATGGTTTTTTTCTCGAATTTTTAACTGTATTCGAAAAAATATCTGAATTTGAATTAATATAGAATACAGTATTGGGGTTTTTTTCGTAGTGAGTGTAGTAGTGTACTATGGCTATGGGTGTTGAAATTTATCCGGCCACCCCCCAAGTTTTGTTTTTTCTTTTTAATTTTTTTTTACTTATATTTTATTTTATTAAGTAATATTCATTTTCCTATTAAATTAATGAATTTTTAATTAATATTTATTTGAATTGCATTTTGAATAAGTTTTTTATTGAAATATTTATTTTTCCTATTAATTTTAATTTAATTTCGCTAATCAATATTTATTTGAAGGATCAAATTAAATCAACTTAAATTTATGACTTAATTTTTTTACTTTAATATCTCAACCATTCATGTTCTCTTATTCTAATTGTTGAGATTTGACTGCATTTACAACTCTTAGATGAAAAACACAAGGATGATTGAGATGTTGAAATCAAAAAAATTAAGTTACAAATTTAAGTTGGTTTAGTCTGATCCATATTTATTTAACTTAGATTTTGTTTTTGACATATGTCATCTTGACATGGTAGTTGAAAGGCATAAATTTGTGTTGAGTTCATAATTGAACTGAATTTTATTTTAAAAAATAATAATAATTGAATTGAATTTTGCTTTACTTCGAGAAAAACTGCTATTAAGTTAGCTGCTTATATTTTTAGTGTCCTACCCTATGGCTTAGGGATGGCAAAAATCCCCAATTCGTTCCAAATCAGTGGAGTTCTGATTCATTCGGGGTAGGTTTGGAACACTTATAGCGGGGCTCGGGTCGGGCATGGGTCAAACTTTTTGACCAGGGTGTTTTTTATCAGGTCGGGTGTGGGTCAACTTTTTATGTCCCAACCCGTCCCGTTGGACCTGATATTTATATAATTATTTTTTAAAATATAAAAATATGAAGGAAAAAACAAGTCTATAATCTATTTATCTCTTTACCTAATTGCGATTTATTTTTGAATTTAAAGTTTATTAAACTTAGATGTTGTGTTCTATTAAATTTAAGTTTATGCATGAATTTTAAGAGTATGTTAAAATGTTTTTCTACGGTGTATATTTGTTTTAAGTGTATATTTAAATTTCCAATCAAAAAAGAAAAAATATTATCTATTTTTTAATTTAAATGTATTTTAAAATTTAATTGAATATTAAAATTTAAGTCAATGTCCTAAAATTCAAATATAGAGTAATGCTATACAACCCTAATTTCAACCCAAATGATGTGGCAAGTGAATTGTCATCACCATACACATGTGATGATGTGGTTAATAAAAAAACCACTTGTCACATTATTTGGGTTGAAATTTGGGTTAAATTTTTGGGTTGTCTAGCATTAGTGTTCAAATGTATAGTAAAGTAATCTGTATATTTAATGGTTTGAAAATATATTTTTTTTAGAAAAAAATGAAACGGGTCATTTCAGGTCAGGTATGAGTAATGGTGGCAATTCGGGCCGGCCCGGCCCGTTAGGCCCATGTGGTAAACGGACCGGGTCGGGCCCGACCCGGTATGGTAAACGGGTTGGGCCGGCAGACGGAAGAAGGGGGCCGGCCCGGGTCCGAGGCCCGTGTGAGGGCAGGCCGGGCAGGGCCTTGGCGAGCCGGCCCGTTAAGGCTTTAACATGCCAGTAACGGGCCGGCCCGTTAAAGGCCCGTCGGGCTACCAAAATTCAAAACAATAATTCAAAAAAATTTTGAATTTTTTTTTAGGCCGTGGGCTTCGCGGGCCTACACGAGCCCCGCACGGTTTTCTAAAATGGAGGCCCGGCCTGGCCCGCCAGCTAAACGGGCTTGGGCCTTGCCCGTTTAGCTGGCGGGCCGGGCCGGGCGGCCCGTTTGGGCCCGGCCCAAATTGCCACCACTAGGTATGAGGCACCTTGATATGTGTAAAATCATGTTATAAAAACATTACTCGCAAGTGCACAAATCGTGAAGATTAGTACATCGGCAAGTAGAGATCGTTCCCACGAGGTAAAATAATTTATCAATTAAACTAATTCTAATTAAAGTTAAACTAAAAGTAACCAAGAGATTTGTTTGAAAATTGAATTTAAACTAAAACTAAATTAAATTAAAATAAGAAAACAGTTAAAAGAATTGATATTTGTGATCAAGAGAAGGAAAATCAGGTAATTGATACTCCCCATATGTAATACTTAATGTTCATCAATTAACTCTATTAACAAGATTTAATCTAAATTAGAGTTCATTCTTATCTTAATTATGGTATTACCGTTATTCCTACTCGAGTTTAACCACGTACTTTCAACCTCTACTCACCTTTTTTCCAATGTGTGAGCAAAAACTAAAACCCATTACGTACAAGAATTTGTGAACCAAAATTGTCTCGTATATTCCTATGTCAAGAACAATTATACTCACTCAATTGAAAAGTAATTAAGACTACCTATATTCCTATAGTGCAATCTCAATTAATAAATTATTGTAACCTAGACAAGCATCAATTAATTTCCATAGATCAACACAAACCAAGAATTAAGACATATAATGAATTGAACAAATCTAAATTTGAATTGATGAATAAATATATAATTAAATCAAAACAAGAGCATCACATAGGTTCACATCGATTCCCTACTATGGAATTAATTACTCATGAAAAGATTAAAAGAAGAGGAGAAAGAGTTGATAAAACCTATGGATGTCTTCTTCAAGCTTCCAAGTGCAACAATGTTGGTGGTGTGATAGGGGACGACCCCCTTGGTGGCTTGGGACCTCCCTTGACTTGCATATTTCGAAATTAGGGTTCACAAGGGGTTTAAATATGTGTAGATGCCAGGTCATGTCCTCAACCAATAAGGAAATCAATTCCCTTTTGGAACTTTACCTTTTTGGGATTTTTTTTCTTTCCTAATCCATTAAAATTGATTACTTATTAAAGGAAGATAAGAATTAGGTGTCTAATTGCTTCCCAAGACTCACACTCATGTTCAAGAAGGTAATATTTCCCGTTTCGGCAACTTGCAAAGCGAATCCCGTCACTATTTTCGGATTTTATGACTGACTGATCTACGCAACAAGTACTCAAATTGGCATAACTTCTTCTAGAAAATTCGTATTGACATGCCATAAATTTGGTTAGAAACTAGACTTCCAGAGGTTCAAATCCATAGGTGGTAGGACACATAATTCAATTGGAGCTGAGAGGTATGGTCCCTGCAATCTGGCTGTTCTGGACTGTCTCGGGAACCGTTGTGCATACCGCTGTGGAAATTCACAACGGTCTTGGAGGGGTTTGGGAGTGGTACCTTCTGCCTTTTTAAGTGCCGTTGGCACCGCTATCATAATTAGCAGCGGTCTTGACAGTGATCAAGTAAAATTGTATATATGTCCCTTAATTCTTCAATAATTGCCTTTTTTGTCTAAAACAAGGCACTTTTTCGCAGCTTTCAACAAAAAGTGAAAACTTGATGTGTGAAATCGTAGTTATAAAAACAATACTCGCAAGTGCACGAATCATGAA
The DNA here is from genome assembly GCA_033220585.1 of Dipteronia sinensis. Classification (NCBI taxonomy): domain Eukaryota; kingdom Viridiplantae; phylum Streptophyta; class Magnoliopsida; order Sapindales; family Sapindaceae; genus Dipteronia; species Dipteronia sinensis. The sequence goes on along the minus strand of CM065638.1, from coordinate 77,011,093 downwards.
GATTAGTACAACGGCAAGTAGAGATCGTTCCCACGAGAAAAAATGATTTATCGATTAAACTAATTCTAATTCTAATTACATTAAAAGTAACCAAGAAATTGTTTGAGAATTAATTAAACTAAAGCTAAATTAAATTAAACTAAGAAAATAGTTAAAAAGAATATGGTTTGTGATCAAGAGATGGAAAACTAGGTAACCGATGCTCTCCATATATAATACTCATTGTTCATTAATTAACTCCATTAACAAAATTCAATCCAAATTAGGGTTCATTCTTATCTTAATTATGATATTACCGTTATTCCTACTCGGATTTAATCATGTGCTTTCAACCCCTACTCACCATTTTCCAAGATGTAAGTAATAACCAAAAACCCATTACGTACAAGAATTAGTGAACCAAAATCGTCTCGCATATTCCTATGTCAAAAATAATTATACTTGTTCAATTAAAAAATAATTACTATATTCCTATATCGCAATCTGAATTTATAAGTTATCGAAACCCTAGACTAGCATCAATTAATTTCCATAAATCAACACAAGTCAAGAATCAAGATGTATAATGAATTGAACAAATCCAAATTTGAATTGATGAATAAATATATAATTAAATCAAAACAAGAGCATCACATAGGTTTACATGGATTCCATAGTATGAAATTAATTACACATGAAAAGATTAAAAGAAGAGGAGAAAAAGTTGATAAAACCCATGGATGTTTTCTTCAAGCTTCCAAGTGCAACAATGCTGGTGGTGTGATGAGGGACGACCCCCTTGGTGGCTTGGGACCTCTCTTGACTTGTATATTTTGAAATTAGGGTTCACAAGGGGTTTAAATATGTGTATATGCTAGGCCATGTCCTCAACCAATAAGGAAATCAATTCCCTTTTGGAACTCTACATTTTTGGGATTTTATTTCTTTCCTAATCCATTAAAATTGATTACTTATTGAAAGAAGATAAGTATTAGGTGTCTACTTGCTTTCCAAGACTCACACTCATATCCAAGAAGGTAATATTTCTCTTTTCAGCAACTTGCAAAGCGTATCCCCGTCACTATTCACGGATGTTATGACTGACTGATTTTCACAACAAGTACTCAAATCGGCATAATTTCTTCTAGAAAATTCGTATTGACAAGCCGTAAATTCGGTTGGAAACTAAACTTCCAGGGCTTCAAATCCATAGGTGGTAGGATACACAATTCAGTCAGAACTGAGAGATATAGTGCTCGTAATTTGACTGTTTTGCACTGTCTCGGGAACCACTGTGCATACCGTTGTGAAAATTCACAGCCGTCTTGGAGCAATCAAGTAAAATTGCATATATGTCCCTCAATTCTTCAATAATTGCCCTTTTTGTCTAAAATTCTCCGAACACACCATAAGGAACCAACAACCTGAAAATGCTCAAACAAACAAATTAAATACCTAAATAGCTCGAGAAACAAGCAATTGATTGGAGGAATGAGGATCAAAAACATATACAATTAATGACCGATCACACCTCTTGTCATTTCGAGTCGGGTACAAAAACCTATTTGGGGCACGGGTCAAGTTTGAGGCAAATCGGGTTTCGGGTATGATTTAGCTCCGATCCGATCCAGTCCGTTGCCATCCCTACTATGGCTTATATAATATTTACTAATCATTAACGAAGAAAAAAAAAGTCTTAAGATATTTTAAATACCTTGCGTATTTCTTTCTAGTTCGTAATTTTAACCGAGTATTTTCCATACTTATCTTAGTGATAGGCTGCGTCTTCATCGATGGAATATGTAAATCCAGAAACAATCAAAACAATCACATCGAAAGTAAATAAAAAATAATAAAGAAAGATATAAAATTTTACGTGTTACGGATAGCACATTAATACATATTCAACTCCCACTATCAAATTGACGTTTTACCATAGTGGAGCACATATATCCATGCTTCACAACCCGACATAGAATAATGGCAGTGTCTTCCGGGGAGAACAAATGCACGCATCAAGTCCTCACTCCTCATTCCAGTCACCGATGTCAAACTTTAGTCAACTAAGAGTAGCATGTCATGACAATACTTTCACAGATGCAGAGGAATATCATCATTAATACATTTAAAATAAACTTGCTTCTCAAACAAACATAAACAAATAAATAATCTAAATTGAAAAGGATTAACTGTTAACAACTATAAATTAAAGAAAATTATGTTATATACTTACATGAACATTTCTATTTCATCAGGCCCGATTACAGTTTGAGTTTGCAACTAGTATTCAATTTTAGTGCCCATTATTTCTAGCTTGGGTTTATTTATATGAACCACTGAGTTTAAAGTAGAGACTAGAGAATGACAATTGTGAATTGTGGAAACGGTAATGGATATTGGTTCCCTCTTCACCATTCACATTCCTAACCCTTTCCCCCCTATTCATCCCTATTTGTGGAAAACGAGGGTGGAGTTGTAGGGTTTGGAGGTAATCTCCGTCCTATTTTCCCTATTTCTCCCGATTTTCAATCTTATATTTGACCCGTTTGATTTTATTTGACTTAAAATATAATAAATAATCAATCATCTAAACATTAACAAATGCTTGCAATCACATTTTCAATTACATAATTGTTATAGGGATTTTTTGATAGCATGACAAATCAGCATGATCACCTGAAAGTACGATGATTAGATATGCCACGTCACCAAAGTCAGCCAGGAAAGACCGACCCCGGGCCATCAATAGATGATCTCAAGGCTTGTCCAAGTTTATCCAAGATGGTCAGGGAAACTAGCCGATCGGGTACAAGTAACCTGGTCGGGGAAATTAGCCGATCGGGGGAAAAAGATCTGGTCGGGATTAGACAATTGGTCAGTTGGATAACGCGTGATGTGTAAAATCGTGTTATAAAATACTCACTCGCAAGTGCATGAATCGTGACGATAAGTACAGCAACAAGTAAGGATCGTTCCCACGAGGAAAAATGATTTATCAATTAAAAACTATTCCTAATTCTAATTAAGCAAAAGTAAAAATTAATCTAAGAAAGCAATTTAAAAGAATTGGTCGTGATCAATGGATGAAAGACCAGGTAACCGATGCTCCACATATGTAATCCTCAATGTTCATCAATTAACTCCATTAACAAGGTTCGATCCAAATGAGGGTTCATTCTTATCTTAATTATAGTATTACCGTTAATCCAACTCGGGTTTAACCACGTGCTTTCAACCACTACCCACCATTTTCCAAGGTGTGAGCAATAACCAAAAACTCATTACGTGCAAGAATTAGTGAACCAAGATTGTCTCGTATATTCCTATGTCAAGAACAATTATACTCATTCAATTGAAAAGTAATTAAGACTACCTATATTCCTATAGCACAATCTCAATTAATAAATTATCCAAACCCTAGACAAACATCAATTAATTTTCATAGATCAACACAAGTCAAGAATCAAGACATATAATGAATTTAGTCCACGGTATTTTGTCCACGGTATTTTGAAATTGTAATTTTTAGTCTTTCTGTGACAGAATCCGTTAAAATGACGGATTCTGTCATGTCAGACGTGTAAGATGACTCTAATGCCCCTGATGTGTGCTGATGCCACTGAAAAGGTCATTTTACCCTTAATTTAACTAAAATGACTATTTAATATATATATATATTAAATGAAAAATATATTAAAAAAAGAAAACAAATTTTTTTTTAAAAAAAAAGATGGATCTCCATCGTCCATCTCAAAGATGAACGGTGGAGATATCTTTTTTTTTAATTTAAATTTAAAAACAAAAAATAAAAATAAAAAAAAATTTAAAAACAAAATAAATAAATAAAATAAGATATGGATCTCCACAAAATCTTATTTTTTATCAAATTGTTTTTTACACAAAATTAAATCATTCACCAACACAGCGATTCGGTTCATATTTTCCAACACCATTTCATAAAATCACAAATTAATAATCCCTAAAACAAAATTCACAAATCAATAATCCTTAAAACAAAATCCACAAATCTTATCCAAAATAATCTGGAAAAATTAGGGCATGTTCGGTACCCTTTTTTAAGGGTGTTTTTGTTTTTGTTTTTCGAAAACGATTTCGAATTCGCGTTCGTTAACCGTTTTTCATTTTGTTTTCAAAAAATAAAAATAAAACGAAAAACAAAATGAGTGTTAAAGGTGAAAAATTTGGTGAAAACAAGTTTTAAATGTTTTTCGTTTTGTTTTTCATATATATTGAAAAAATATTTGCTTCTATTTTTTCTTCTTCTTCCCCATACTGTCTTCGACTTCTTCTTCTTCACTTCATCTCTTCTTCTTATCATCTCATATTCTCTTCATCTCATCTTTTTCTTCTTCTCTTTATCTTCCCATATCTGCTTCTCTTCTTCTTCTCCTTCTTATTCTCTTCATCTTATTTTCTTCTTTGTGTCGCCGATCTGCTCCAGGAGAAACGGCTCTTATATTTTTTTAATATTTTATTTATAATTTTTTTTTCCTTTTTTCTTCATTTATCCAATCTGCTTCTCTTTATTTTTTTCAATTTTTTTATTATCCAATAACTCAATATATATATATATATATATATATATATATATTAACATAAAAATCTTGGAGTAGCAATTATTTTTAAATAATTCATCATAGAGATTTTATCCGGTTATTATGAATTATTTAATAATTATTTGTGATGAATTATTGACCTATCTTTTATTTAAATTAAAAAATTATAATATAAAAAATAATAGAAAATTTATACAATTTTTGATGTTTTTCGGATAACATACCTGACGCGTTTTTTCCGTTTTCATTTTCAGAATACAGTTTTTAGTATATGCTACCAGAAGCGTTTTTAGATTTCAAATATGAAACAAAAAATACTGTTTTTATTTTCATTTTTCATTTTGAAAAACATTCATTTTTCTTTTTGAAAAACAGCAAATGAAAAACGTTACAGGACGCGCCCTTAGAGATCCAAACACACATTCAACAACAATTCTTATCTTTTACAATCAACTCCAATAGCATGAAGAAAAAAAACAAAATAATATGGAAAAAAAATTCTTGATCAAGTTTAGTGTTTGTTGGAAGTTGAAGAAGCTTGTAGTGTCTGAAAAAAAAATCGAGATCCAAACACACATTCTTGGTTTACCAACCAAAATCCCCTATTCAATCTATTCCCAATTTTTTTTTCGATTGGGTCTCCATCATTCTAGACCATCGCCATCCATCTCCATTAGTCTAGACTGTCGCCGTCCATCTCCTCTTCCCGCTGCTCATCTTTATCGCCGCCTCCATCGATGACTTCGTGATTTGCGATGGTGTGACCATTGCCTTCTTTGGCAGCGAATAGTCACGTCTCTTCTGTTCGTAACAAAGGGCTAAGACGAGGGCATCGACAGCGAAGACGGTGGCCTCCAGAGGGCATCGCCGTCTCCAGTAGCAAACCGGGTACGCCTTCGATAGAGATCCAAACTCAAGATGCCAAGATGCCTTTCTTCTTTTCTTTCCGGCTGTGACAGCAAAAATTGCGACTCTTTTGAGGAGAAAGATCTAAAGTTCCAGATCCCTTAAAATAAAATAAAATAATTTTTTTTTTAAAAAAAGCTTTGGTGTTGATGACGAATGAGTGAGAGAGAGTTTTTTGTTAAGGTTTGGTGTTGTGATGAATGCGTGAGAGAGAGAGACAAAATTATAAAAAATGAAAAAAGCAATTATTATTTAATTTAATAATATTTATTTGTTTTTTTAAAATTAATTTATAAATTACTATTATACCTTTTGGTTATATAAAATTCTAGAATATCTGATGTTATTTCACCAATTTACTCTCGTTAACATTTGTTGACTTGATGGAACCTTAACATAATTGGACGGTAGAGACTAAAATACGTATTGTCAGAGAAATGATGAACTAAAAATTACAATTTCAAAATACCATATATTAAACGGAGATTAAGACAAACTATAGGGACTAAAATACGATTTATCCTTTATCTTAAGAAGAAAGATATTTTGCAACGGGGTGAATTATTGTCCTTTTTTCCAACCTGCACATGGCAAGCAGAGATACTGCCAGATAATTGAGGGGCCCAACCTGTTGGTTTATGATAAATGTTGTATGTCATGTAATGTGGAAATGTAAACATTTTCTTTTTCATGAATAAGAACGAGCATCTGGGCGGAATTGACTTGACAATCTTTGTCGGATACTCAAACGTGTATCACCCTGTGTAAGACAATTAATCAATACCAGAACAAATGTAGTTCAAATTGGGTTGGTATGCATTTATGCAATGGCTACTGTTTTTAGTCAAAAAGTAGAACAAAAGTGATTGATTAGTGCAAACAACAGCTATCAAGCACTATGTGTTATGGGGGGCCATGATAAAACCCCGAGTGTTTTTTTTTTTTTTTTTTTTTGAAGTCATAATTTATTAATTTCTTTTTGATGCTTGTGAAATGTGAATCAAAAATGTTATGCTATGCAGAGGCAATACGTTGTATCGAGAGCAAAATGTTAGTTATAATTTATATTGTACAGACACAGCTTTACTTTCAAGAGTTTTAGTATTTAACTTCTAAATATCCATGAATAATTTTATCATCCCTACATTCGAGAGATGTACGACTCAAGTCTTTGCTCAAAAATTTATCCTAAGGACATATAAGCTATAAAGCGAATTGTTAACTGCAGCTGTGAATTTGAATGTATCAATAAGTCCATGGATTCATCTGCTGAACACCGAAGCCCAACCCAAAAAGCCATATATTATGCAACACTCTGGTCTCTGTCCATGGAGGCATTGACTCAATCTTCTGGACATCCAAGCCCAACCTAAAATGCTATCATATATTATTCATTCCTAGATTCCCAGCAGAAAAATAAAATAATAATAAAATTTCTCTACAAGTGAGTATGTCTTCACAAAACAGCTACCTAACAAAAGGAAATTAAAGAAGAGGAAGAATGGAAAAAGATACCTACTAGCCAGAATTTCAAATGTGTAAATTTAAGCGTGGAAAAAAAAATCAGCACATATTTCATTTCAAAACAACTTTCAATTATTCTACCAAGGCAAGACAGAAACTAAAGACTACATATAATAGTTGACTGTAGTTTTAGTTTGAGCAATAAAACAAGCAAAGTTCAAATTTTTGGGCTCAAATGTGTAGTAATATCTTATGTTAATAGTTCCTTTACACCAGAAGTTTGCATGCATCATTTGGATAGGACTAATAGATTAGATGAAGAAGCAGTCCACAGAACTTAAATATAATATGTACATGTTGCTTTGAACTAAAATTTAAATTGTGCTGGATTTTTATGTCCGATGAATTTCCAACATTTGTCCAACACAAATTCTAGTCCTGGAAACTGAAAGTTGACATATTTTGTTATTAATATATACAATCAACACAAAACTATTGTGAAAAAAGGGCTCTTGTCAACTTACTCATGAAATGATTTGCTCATCAATTTGTATGCGGGGAATATGAGCTATCTTGTACCAATCTTTCCCTTTCCTCTTCTAAAGTTTTGGTTTCAGTAAAGAACACTCTTTGATATATAAAGAAGTCAGGGAAGAAGGCAGGCCTTCTTCAGGCAAGGTCTGAAGCTTGTTGCAGCTGTTGATCTCCAATGTTTTTAACTTTTAAGAAATGCGAGGTGATGAATCCCCATGTGGTCTAGGAATTGAGATTTGGAAGTCTGAAGATACTTAAAAGAGTTGAGACTGCTAGGAAGCAGCTTCTGCTCTGGAAATGACTAAGTTCCTGCATCCACCTTCGATCTCAAAATGAGTGAGTAAGGTTTCAAGCACTAAGACGGAGCAGTCTAATTCAAGATAGCTTCAAACGTGATTTTTCTTTACTGAAACTGCAGAAAGCACCAGCCCAGGAACATGGAAGCTTGGTTTCACTGGTATCTGTGGTGAACGACAACATTTTTATATAATTCATCTATCTTGGGTTGAAAGCTTCTTCGAAACCATTAAAAACTTACAAGACACAAACCATGCTTCAGCTGTATCTTATGCAACAAGAGAAAACTGGAAGTTGTTATGTTGATGTACGGTGCTTACCTTGGGAAAATTTTCTTCTCAGTACTCTGATTAACAATGAATCTGACTGTACTACTAGGATATTAACTATGAGGAAAGAAAAAAGATGATTTAAATTGTGTTATTGAGTTAAGATAGTATTGCAATATTGCTTCTAATTTTGAGTTACAAGTGACAAAGTAGTTGAGCCTATCGTCATCAATAAACATATAAACTCCAACATCAATAACTGACAAATGCAGTAACTAGTAAGAACTTCTGTTATTAGTTCTATTTACAGCAGAAGTCTTCATGCACCTGCGTTATTTGGATAGGATCAATGGACACCGTGCACATAAATAAAATTGTGAAATCTTATACTGCAAGTTTTGCATTTTGTTACAAACTTTTAAATTTGTATGCTTGATGATCCCCAATGGAAAATTATTAATATCAAAAGGCTTCCAACATAGAAAGATATTAAGACGGGAATTGAAGACGAGAATGCGAAAATCTCTATAAACTGATAGTTGATAAATTCTATTGTTCATATATGATAAGCATAAAATTGCATTTAAAAATGGAGGATATTCGAGACTTATAAGATTACTTTCCCGTCAATTTGTTTGTAAGTGAGAAATATGAGCTATCTTGTACTAATCCTCTCTCTTGTTATGAAGTTTTGATTTCAGCAGAGGACAGTCACTAATGTACAAATAACTTAGAGAAGAAGGCAGGCCGTCTTCAGACAAGGATTGAAGCTCACCACAGCCGGTGATCTTCAATGTCTCAAGAGATGTCAGGTGTTGAAGCCCCTTGTAGTTCAAATTTTCAAAATTTTGAGATTTGGGAATCTGCTGATTTGTAGAGAGTTGAGTTTCATTGGAAGCAGGTTCTGGTCTGGAAATGACTCCAAGTCTCTGCATCCCCCTTCAATCTCGATACAGCTAAAAGTATTTAGCTGATGCAATCCCCACTCAATAAACAGCCAAAATGGATTAGAATGCACCTGGGCCGGCTCCAGTTGTCCACTTATGTGAGAGCTGATTCCCTAATTGATAAGATTGTACTGCCTACTTCGGATTGATTCTATGCAATACAGCTTTTTTAGGCACCTCAGCTCTCGGGATCTGGAGACCACCAGATGAAGTCCTTTCATAATTACTTTTGGTCTGCGTTTGTTTAACTTCCAATGATTCTGTGGACAGTTTTTCCAGGACTTCCTTGGGGACATCAGGCTCAGGAAGCTCTGAATTTGTTGGCACTTCAACTGCATTTGCATCTCGAATAGATGTGCTGCCACTGTAGCTATCAGAATAATCTTCGGTTGGCTTGCGTATCTGGATAAGGAAGGCCACGTTTCAACTATCAATTACCAGATTACACATAAAGAATGCTAGCAGGAAATGATAAATTCATTTGATTACCAATTTAACTAGATTTTCAAGACAAATGACTGCCAAGTTTGATAAAAAGCACACAGGGTACAACATACCAAATTCTGCAGCCACTATCATAAAATTTGGACTGAATTCTCTGTTCTAAAATCCAGATTTTCTGGTTGGCAAATACACATCTAGGTTTCTGGATTCACAAATCTATTGGACAACTACGGTGAGATTGAAGTATTAGCTCAACTATTTTTTTTTTAAAGGGAAGTATTACCTAAACTTTTTTTTTTTTTTTTTTAAGGGAAGTTTTATCTCAACTTCAACTTCTTCAAGGTTGACTCCATTTCCTTGAGAAAGGAAAAAAAGCTGCAAAGAAGGTCATCTGTTGACTGGTAATTCCCCCTATATGCAGATATGAACTGCAAAATCATGATAATCAAGGATCAGTGCCATACATAACCATGTTATACCATAACATCAATAAGGCAGAGCCAATGTGTTTTGTTTGTTAAGGACAAGGACAGGCACCTACTATATATTGTATACATCAGTAATGGGATTTTGAAGAATTAATCTAGACCTTCAAATCTAAACAACAAAATGAGAGTAAAGAAAGATTACCATGTATCACATAAATGATTTAAATAGAATTACATTTACTGCTAAAATGTGATGATGCCACCTATAAACTCATTTAAGGATCAGTTGCGTAACAGGTTTTCCAGAGGTTTTCCCCAAATAGGTGATATTACGAACTTAAACAATAATACTTCTGCATAAATTTTCTACTTCACACAGACTCCCAACAACTTTCCCAAATTTATGGAACCATACCTTCAGAATTCCCTGCTCTGCCTCAAGCCTTCCAGCAGCTATTGTAGCTCCTCCAGCCAAGAAACTTGAATGATGGAATGTTCCTGTCTTCTTCTGGAAGATATAAAATGCGGATCACTTATTTTGAAAAGTTAAGACTATTTAAAAAGGAGAAAGTAATCAAAAAAGTTGTTTATAAGTTTGTTTTAACTCTTACCGCACCAGCATATAGACTCTTTGAGGTGCTCACTACGAATATCCATTTGGCCCCGGCTAATCCTTTATTTGTGTCAAAGAGATCTCCAGTTTGTTTGTGGATAAACTTTCCATCAACGATAGCGTATTCGAAATTTTCCCTCTCTTTCTAATTTCAGCAAACAAGGGGAGGCAGAGACACAGAGCAAAAAGCTTGTCAGTAATCAGTAATGCATTTTCCATAATATCAAATACACATACTTGATACTGGATTATATGAGCGCATACAGGTCCTAGATATCTAATGCATTGTTTTTGAAGCTTGGACCTGCAGCATTGTTTGAGATCAAACTCTTTTTCCATCTCTTACATCCAACCTGCAGAAAATGAAAACAACAAAGGATTTAGCAATCAACCACTTTACCTTGGCAGGAAAAAACTATGTATCCAGTCATTTTCTTCCTTTCTCTTGTTTCTTTTACAATTCCCATTTTCCATCTTATTAAAATTAAACTCAGCCAATCATCTTTGGCATCTAGGCAACATAAAGCTTAGATGAAGCTATTGAAGGTGTAGCAGCATTGATTGATGAAGCTATTGATACTTTTTCTACAATCACTGATGTCAAGGTCTTGAAGAAATTTGAGCTCCTGACAAAGATCCTTTGAGAGTAGTGTACATTTGAGATGGCTGCAATCCTGGATTTGTAGATTTTCAACCTTTTTGGCCAAGTCTAAAGGGAAGAATGTGAGAGAATCGCAACTACTTGTTATATGCAGAGTCTGGAGCTCTGTGTAGTGCATCATATCTTGAAATTGGATTCGTAAACTCCTACATTGATAGATATGTAGTAATTTCAGTGATGGAAGGGAACTTTGCAGGCTGCCAGTCAGATTTTGGCATTTTCGTATATGAAGCTTCGCTTCCAATTTGGCCTGTCCTCAAACCACAAATTCTCACATTTTTATTATAATTTAGCATATATCATTTATATTTGCTAATGAATTTTCTCTCTTTCGCTCGAGTGTGCAGCAAAGTGCAAGCAATTAGAGATGAACAACTCTGAGATGATCAAAATTCCAATTCCTTGAATAATAAACAAGCTGACAATATGTAAAGTAAAAATTCTGAAGGAAGCAAATGCTAGGAGCTGTGTTGAACTGCAGATCATGGCAGTGTTGCTTCAATCATGTCTTGTTGATTTGCTTAAAGTTTGTTATTTGTTTTCTCTGTTCCATGGAACAAGAAGCTTGTGCTTTGCTATTGGTTGTACTGTCGAGTCTGTTACTTTAGAGAGAACAGTTCCGGTTATATTCACCACAAAATAAATGAAACAGAAACTACTTCTATTTTAAATAAATTTGATTGAAATCTCAAGTAATGTAAGTGCACAAGTACAAACCGTATGTTCATTTATGTAGCTGCAGCTCAATGGTTGATGCCAATATGGGCATCAAAGCATATCAAGGGTTCAATCCTTGGTATGAACAACCTATGTGTGCGATCCACGCACACAGGATGGGTTGGGGAGCCTGGTTTGCAGGCCTGATGTGGTGTGGCCTACGCCCTGGCCATGCGGTGTGCCGCCTCTGAGCCGGATTGGGTTGACAGCCGCCTCCATACAGTGCGCTGCCTCTAAGTTGTGGGGGCCCGCTACATCAAAATTGAAAATATTCCAAACTTACTCTAGAGATTACTTCCTCGTCGATTTGTATGTGAGGAACATGAGCTATTCTGTACCACTCTTTCCCTCTTCTGTTTTGAAATCTTTCTTTCAGCAAAGAACACTCATTGATGTACAAATAAGTCACAGAAGAAGGCAGGCCCTCTTCAGGAAAGGATTGAAGTTTGTCGCATCCGTTGATCTTCAATGTTTCAAGCGATGTTAGGCTTTCAAGCCCCTTGTAGTCCAGGAATTCGAGGTTTGAGAGTCTGCTGATTCGTAGACTGTTGAGGCTGCTGGGAAGCAGATTCTGCTCTGGAAATGACTTCAAGTCTATACATCCACCTTCAATCTCAAAACAACTAAGGTTGTTTAGCTCGTGCAATTTCCACTGATTACTGGGAGTGAGTTTGTGGCAATAAGTGATGGAAAGTGAACTTAGGTTCTCAGGAAAACATCCATGTATAATGAAACTGAGTTCTGGACATCCATTGATAAAGAAAGACCGAAGAGATATGAGCTTGTCCATAGATTTTGGAATCCCCTTGAGATTCTTGCAATTAGATAGAAAAATTGATGTCAGGTTGGGGGTATGCAATCCCTCTTCAAAGAAAGATAGCAATTTAGGGCAATCCCTGATTTCCAATGCATCAAGTGACATGTGATTCTTTGAGATTGCGATGGAACTGAAATTTACACAATCCCAGATAGCAAGGCTTCTAAGTTTCGGAAATAAGGATAAATGAAAGGAACTTAGAGAATCACAGCTGCTTCCTATGCACAAATGTTCAAGGAGTGCATGCTGCTTTTTTCCTGAAGGGGAGGGGAATTTTAATTTCCTGCAGTTACGGATATAAAGAGATTTCAAGGTAGTGGGTAGATGGTCTACGGAAAAGGATCCAAGAAAACAACAATCGATAATATACAATTGTTGGAGATGGATTTTGTTGGGCCTCAGTTCCTTGGGTAGGGACTTAAGGGCATCACATCCTTCAATTTTGAGGCTATGCAGCCTCGGTGGCAACTTTAATAATTGTGAGATTTCTGAAACCTTTAAGCTTTCAAGACTAGAGATCTGGGAATACCATATGCTGATTAGGTCATCAGTATCAGATGAACTTTCAGTCATTTTCAGGGGAATTTCCGACGCACCTTCATGCTTAATACTTGAATCTTCATTGGAAATCTTGGAGGTTTCTGGAGGAGAGCTAAGTGATGTGATAGAAACATCGGTGCTAGAAAGTTCTGAAACAATTTCATCGTCACTTTTGAGTCACACCACATTGCTGTCTTGAAGTCCTGGAGCAGGAGGACGCTTATCAAATCTTCTGAGTAGCATCCTGTTGCCATCTTGTAACCAGAAGAAATCTTCACTTGGAAGTCTCGGAAATCTCGCTTCAAGACTTGGACATGCTGAAATTTCAAAATTTTCAATTGATGGGGGAAGGCACCTGGGTAAGCTCTTTTTCAACTTGGGGCATCTCTGAATACAGAACTGCTGAAGATGAGGAAATTCTCCACCTTCAACTACAGGAAAAATCCATTCTTGCCACTCTAACATTCTTCTAAATGTTAAAATCTGTAGAGATAGAAAAGGCTGGGTTGAAGAATAAATTGTCCCAAACAATTCAAAGCCCACCTTTTCTATTTGGTTCATACCTTCAATATTAAGATTCTTGAGGAATGGTAGCTGCCCAAAAGGAGGCAAGTGTGAGCAGTTATTACAGTTGCTAAGACTTACGAGCATCACAAAGTTAAATGCTGGAAAGCTTAGGACTTTATAAAATTTGATGCTGGGTTCTTCTAAATCTTTTTTGTTTTCATCTTCATCTTCATATAATCTCATGTCTCCAGAAAATAAATAATCTAAAAAGTTATTACATTTCACTTCCCAAGGTTCCACCAATCTGGGAACGTCTTCCTTTTTCTTTAGGACATCACCATCTTTTCGGCTTTTTTAAATTGTCCTGAGTTGCAGCTATAGCAGTTGAAGGATAGGACCCAAAACCTCCAGAAGATGAAAGATCCGACTCAAAACCTTTGGCAGATGAAAGATTCGACTCAAAATTTCTAAAGGATGAAAGATGTGACCCAAATTCCTTAGCAAATGAAGGATAAAACCCAAAAACTTCATCATAAATATGAAACGACTTAAAACTAGTAGGAGTTGCAAGATGCCAGTATATATGTGAAATACCCCGCATAAAATAGGCAGCTACAGTTAAACAGAGTGAAATTGGATGAAGTTTAAACCTCTGTCGAGGTCCAACACTCGTTTCAGCAGGCATCTTGTTCAAATGAGTTCCGCCTCTATCTTGATCTGCCTGATCACACCTCTCATCTTGACTGACTAATTGAGCCAATTCATGCAGACGATCATGAATTACAAAGCTAGATGATCTATTGCCTCTTGACCGTTGAAAGAAAGACCTGGACACCAAACCAAGAAAGTTCTCATGACCTATCTGTTCCATTGTTTTATGTTGATCCGGCTGCTGTAGAAGGCCTTGTGCTATCCAGTAACGGATTATCTGCTTCTCTTCGTACTCGTAACTCTTGGGAAATATTGCACAAAAAGCAAACAACTGCTTTAGATGTTCAGGAAGATAATAATAACTCCAAACAAGAGCTGGAAGAAAGCCCCTGCTTGTATCTATCAAATCATCAGATATGTTGATCTTCGTCAATATGGCATCCCAGTCTTCAACTGTTGACTTAAAGCGCAGAACACCCCCTAGGACTTTTGCTGCTAGAGGCAAGCCATCACATTCATTTCTCACAATTGTTTTGCCTATTGCTTCTAGTCTGCCATACAAACTAGAATTATAATTTTCATATGCAAATGCATGTTTCTCGAATAGCCTCCAGCTATCTTCGTGTGTTATTGGCTTCAAATGATAAGGACGAAGACTCCACATGTCTGCCACATCTTGAAAGCGCGTTGTCACAATAATCATACTTCCATTTGGCCAAGGAACAGGCTGTTGAAGGGACCTCTTGATAAACTCTTGTCCACGCCAAACGTCATCTAGGATGACTAGAAATTTCTTCAGCGAGAGTTTCCATTCAAACCAACTTTCAAAGATTTGAGACCACCGGTAAACATCAAAATTGTTTGAAATGTAGATCCACTCTTTAACGTCAAAATGTTCGTTCACCTTGTCGTCGTTATATACAAGCTGAGCGAGGGTGCTCTTGCCAACTCCACTTTCACCCACTATAGTAATGATGCCTATCTGATCAAAATTATTATGTGACAGCAATCGATTAACCACAGCCTTTTTGTCTTCTTCCCTACCAAACACTTCAATTATGTCTTCAAAACTATCTGTGGCTGATAGTTGATAAGGTTCCCTTGTCCAAGAAACTTGCTTGCCCATTATTCTCGCAAAATAATCCATATCTTTGATTATTTCTTTCATCTTCTCTACTATACATTCGGATAGCCCATTATTCGGAGTTGTAGGACTTGCAATGATCTTCAATTTTGCTTCCAACTCGGAAATGTCATGCAGCAGATCCTCAAGTACGAGGATAATGCCATTAAGAAGGTTAAGCCACCATATCTGAGCACCTGATTCTGTAATAACTGGTTCAAAGTTATCAACAGGGAGCACTGCATCAATAACTATCATATTTTTCTTCAACTTCTTCTGTAATGCCTCATGATCATCAAGTTTCTGACTTTGAAAGAAATCTGAAAATTCGCGAGAAACGATCTTGCCAAATAGTACTCTAAAACGATCAATACGCTTCCTACCCATGATGATGTACACTTTGAATGAAATAAACGAAGTAATGAAGGGCCAAAGAAGATGAAGAAGCAGACGGTGAGGGAGATCGTTTTGTATTCTTCTCTAAGAAGATTTAGTAATGAATTGCATGAGTAGAAGAGAATGTAGATTTGATACAGGATTCTAGGTTCCGATATCAGAAGAACTAGGATGGAGACTAAGAACAACCGGAATAAGGACGTCATGTTGGATTGTTTAAGTTAGAAACGATGTACTAAATGGGGTAGGCAGATGATGAACAAGAAGTTGATAATATGGAAAGATGAAGAAGGAGATCATGAATACGATCTATGAAAGATCATTTTCAGATTCAATTATCTACTGGATTCGGCGGTCAAGACGAGGATAGTACAATGGTTAAGTCTCTCGCATCGATACCACTAGTTATGGGTTCGAGTTTTTCCCCACCTAAAAACTTGAATTATTGTAATATTTAAAATTTTAAAAAAAAACCTAGATTCAGATCCGAAACCAAATGAAAGATAAAAGCCTTTAATTTTTGGGCATAGAATATTTTTGTTGTTGAGGAAATTGCAAAAATTAATAAAAAAAATTCTATGGATTTATTATTTTTAGCCGCTTCTAAATATTTTATTATTCTTATCAAATTTGGGGTTGAACTAACAAAAATAAAGTATTAGAACTATATTTTTGAATTTTTCTATATTTCTCTTATTTTTTGATCTCTTCATTTTAAACAAAATTAGGATAAATAGTTATAATGCTTAATAAAATTCTCAAATTTTATTCATATGTAGATTTTATTAAACTTATCATCCAGACAAAAAATTTAGAATCTATGTAATTTCATCATGATCATTACCGGAATTAAAGTATTAGAGGAAGAGATCTTTTACTTGAAAGTTAGTATATATATATATGAGGTAATATTTATTACTGTTTAATTTTCATTAGAGTTTATTCATAAAAAATCCAAACACAAGTTCTTTCAATCGAAGAAAGGGTGATTTTCATGATTGAATCCAACAAGTTTTTTGCTTTCTTAATCAACAACCAATTTTTAAATTACAAACAATAATAAACTATGTTTATGTGTTTAGAACCCTTTCAATCAATGGTTTTTTTTCTCGAATTTTTAACTGTATTCGAAAAAATATCTGAATTTGAATTAATATAGAATACAGTATTGGGGTTTTTTTCGTAGTGAGTGTAGTAGTGTACTATGGCTATGGGTGTTGAAATTTATCCGGCCACCCCCCAAGTTTTGTTTTTTTCTTTTTAATTTTTTTTTACTTATATTTTATTTTATTAAGTAATATCATTTTCCTATTAAATTAATGAATTTTAATTAATATTTATTTGAATTGCATTTTGAATAAGTTTTTTATTGAAATATTTATTTTTCCTATTAATTTTAATTTAATTTCGCTAATCAATATTTATTTGAAGGGTCAAATTAAATCAATTTAAATTTATGACTTAATTTTTTTACTTTAATATCTCAACCATTCATGTTCTCTTATTCTAATTGTTGAGATTTGAATGCATTTACAACTCTTAGATGAAAAACACAAGGATGATTGAGATGTTGAAATCAAAAAAATAAAGTTACAAATTTAAGTTGGTTTAGTCTGATCCATATTTATTTAACTTAGATTTTGTTTTTGACATATGTCATCTTGACATTGAAGTTGAAAGGCATAAATTTGTGTTGAGTTCATAATTGAACTGAATTTTATTTTAAAAAATAATAATAATTGAATTGAATTTTGCTTTACTTCGAGAAAAACTGCTATTAAGTTAGCTGCTTATATTTTTAGTGTCCTACCCTATGGCTTAGGGATGGCAAAAATCCCCAATTCGTTCCAAATCAGTGGAGTTCTGATTCATTCGGGGTAGGTTTGGAACACTTATAGCGGGGCTCGGGTCGGGCATGGGTCAAACTTTTTGACCAGGGTGTTTTTTTATCAGGTCGGGTGTGGGTCAACTTTTTATGTCCCAACCCGTCCCGTTGGACCTGATATTTATATAATTATTTTTTAAAATATAAAAATATGAAGGAAAAAACAAGTCTATAATCTATTTATCTCTTTACCTAATTGCGATTTATTTTTGAATTTAAAGTTTATTAAACTTAGATGTTGTGTTCTATTAAATTTAAGTTTATGCATGAATTTTAAGAGTATGTTAAAATGTTTTTCTACGGTGTATATTTGTTTTAAGTGTATATTTAAATTTCCAATCAAAAAAGAAAAAATATTATCTATTTTTTAATTTAAATGTATTTTAAAATTTAATTGAATATTAAAATTTAAGTCAATGTCCTAAATTCAAATATAGAGTAATGCTATACAACCCTAATTTCAACCCAAATGATGTGGCAAGTGAATTGTCATCACCATACACATGTGATGATGTGGTTAATAAAAAAACCACTTGTCACATTATTTGGGTTGAAATTTGGGTTAAATTTTTGGGTTGTCTAGCATTAGTGTTCAAATGTATAGTAAAGTAATCTGTATATTTAATGGTTTGAAAATATATTTTTTTTAGAAAAAAATGAAACGGGTCATTTCAGGTCAGGTATGAGTAATGGTGGCAATTCGGGCCGGCCCGGCCCGTTAGGCCCATGTGGTAAACGGACCGGGTCGGGCCCGACCCGGTATGGTAAACGGGTTGGGCCGGCAGACGGAAGAAGGGGGCCGGCCCGGGTCCGAGGCCCGTGTGAGGGCAGGCCGGGCAGGGCCTTGGCGAGCCGGCCCGTTAAGGCTTAACATGCCAGTAACGGCCGGCCCGTTAAAGGCCCGTCGGGCTAACAAAATTCAAAACAATAATTCAAAAAAATTTTGAATTTTTTTTTAGGCCGTGGGCTTCGCGGGCCTACACGAGCCCCGCACGGTTTTCTAAATGGAGGCCCGGCCTGGCCGCCAGCTAAACGGGCTTGGGCCTTGCCCGTTTAGCTGGCGGGCCGGGCCGGGCGGCCCGTTTGGGCCCGGCCCAAATTGCCACCACTAGGTATGAGGCACCTTGATATGTGTAAAATCATGTTATAAAAACATTACTCGCAAGTGCACAAATCGTGAAGATTAGTACATCGGCAAGTAGAGATCGTTCCCACGAGGTAAAATAATTTATCAATTAAACTAATTCTAATTAAAGTTAAACTAAAAGTAACCAAGAGATTTGTTTGAAAATTGAATTTAAACTAAAACTAAATTAAATTAAAATAAGAAAACAGTTAAAAGAATTGATAGTTGTGATCAAGAGAAGGAAAATCAGGTAATTGATACTCCCCATATGTAATACTTAATGTTCATCAATTAACTCTATTAACAGATTTAATCTAAATTAGAGTTCATTCTTATCTTAATTATGGTATTACCGTTATTCCTACTCGAGTTTAACCACGTACTTTCAACCTCTACTCACCTTTTTTCCAATGTGTGAGCAAAAACTAAAACCCATTACGTACAAGAATTTGTGAACCAAAATTGTCTCGTATATTCCTATGTCAAGAACAATTATACTCACTCAATTGAAAAGTAATTAAGACTACCTATATTCCATAGTGCAATCTCAATTAATAAATTATTGTAACCTAGACAAGCATCAATTAATTTCCATAGATCAACACAAACCAAGAATTAAGACATATAATGAATTGAACAAATCTAAATTTGAATTGATGAATAAATATATAATTAAATCAAAACAAGAGCATCACATAGGTTCACATCGATTCCCTACTATGGAATTAATTACTCATGAAAAGATTAAAAGAAGAGGAGAAAGAGTTGATAAAACCTATGGATGTCTTCTTCAAGCTTCCAAGTGCAACAATGTTGGTGGTGTGATAGGGGACGACCCCCTTGGTGGCTTGGGACCTCCCTTGACTTGCATATTTCGAAATTAGGGTTCACAAGGGGTTTAAATATGTGTAGATGCCAGGTCATGTCCTCAACCAATAAGGAAATCAATTCCCTTTTGGAACTTTACCTTTTTGGGATTTTTTTTCTTTCCTAATCCATTAAATTGATTACTTATTAAAGGAAGATAAGAATTAGGTGTCTAATTGCTTCCCAAGACTCACACTCATGTTCAAGAAGGTAATATTTCCCCGTTTCGGCAACTTGCAAAGCGAATCCCGTCACTATTTTCGGATTTTATGACTGACTGATCTACGCAACAAGTACTCAAATTGGCATAACTTCTTCTAGAAAATTCGTATGACATGCCATAAATTTGGTTAGAAACTAGACTTCCAGAGGTTCAAATCCATAGGTGTAGGACACATAATTCAATTGGAGCTGAGAGGTATGGTCCCTGCAATCTGGCTGTTCTGGACTGTCTCGGGAACCGTTGTGCATACCGCTGTGGAATTCACAACGGTCTTGGAGGGGTTTGGGAGTGGTACCTTCTGCCTTTTTAAGTGCCGTTGGCACCGCTATCATAATTAGCAGCGGTCTTGACAGTGATCAAGTAAAATTGTATATATGTCCCTTAATTCTTCAATAATTGCCTTTTTTGTCTAAAACAAGGCACTTTTTCGCAGCTTTCAACAAAAAGTGAAAACTTGATGTGTGAAATCGTAGTTATAAAACAATACTCGCAAGTGCACGAATCATGAAGATTAGTACAACGGCAAGTAGAGATCGTTCCCACGAGGAAAAAATGATTTATCGATTAAACTAATTCTAATTCTAATTACATTAAAAGTAACCAAGAAATTGTTTGAGAATTAATTAAACTAAAGCTAAATTAAATTAAACTAAGAAAATAGTTAAAAGAATATGGTTTGTGATCAAGAGATGGAAAACTAGGTAACCGATGCTCTCCATATATAATACTCATTGTTCATTAATTAACTCCATTAACAAAATTCAATCCAAATTAGGGTTCATTCTTATCTTAATTATGATATTACCGTTATTCCTACTCGGATTTAATCATGTGCTTTCAACCCTACTCACCATTTTCCAAGATGTAAGTAATAACCAAAAACCCATTACGTACAAGAATTAGTGAACCAAAATCGTCTCGCATATTCCTATGTCAAAAATAATTATACTTGTTCAATTAAAAAATAATTACTATATTCCTATATCGCAATCTGAATTTATAAGTTATCGAAACCCTAGACTAGCATCAATTAATTTCCATAAATCAACACAAGTCAAGAATCAAGATGTATAATGAATTGAACAAATCCAAATTTGAATTGATGAATAAATATATAATTAAATCAAAACAAGAGCATCACATAGGTTTACATGGATTCCATAGTATGAAATTAATTACACATGAAAAGATTAAAAGAAGAGGAGAAAAAGTTGATAAAACCCATGGATGTTTTCTTCAAGCTTCCAAGTGCAACAATGCTGGTGGTGTGATGAGGGACGACCCCCTTGGTGGCTTGGGACCTCTCTTGACTTGTATATTTTGAAATTAGGGGTTCACAAGGGGTTTAAATATGTGTATATGCTAGGCCATGTCCTCAACCAATAAGGAAATCAATTCCCTTTTGGAACTCTACATTTTTGGGATTTTATTTCTTTCCTAATCCATTAAATTGATTACTTATTGAAAGAAGATAAGTATTAGGTGTCTACTTGCTTTCCAAGACTCACACTCATATCCAAGAAGGTAATATTTCTCTTTTCAGCAACTTGCAAAGCGTATCCCCGTCACTATTCACGGATGTTATGACTGACTGATTTTCACAACAAGTACTCAAATCGGCATAATTTCTTCTAGAAAATTCGTATTGACAAGCCGTAAATTCGGTTGGAAACTAAACTTCCAGGGCTTCAAATCCATAGGTGGTAGGATACACAATTCAGTCAGAACTGAGAGATATAGTGCTCGTAATTTGACTGTTTTGCACTGTCTCGGGAACCACTGTGCATACCGTTGTGAAAATTCACAGCCGTCTTGGAGCAATCAAGTAAAATTGCATATATGTCCCTCAATTCTTCAATAATTGCCCTTTTTGTCTAAAATTCTCCGAACACACCATAAGGAACCAACAACCTGAAAATGCTCAAACAAACAAATTAAATACCTAAATAGCTCGAGAAACAAGCAATTGATTGGAGGAATGAGGATCAAAAACATATACAATTAATGACCGATCACACCTCTTGTCATTTCGAGTCGGGTACAAAAACCTATTTGGGGCACGGGTCAAGTTTGAGGCAAATCGGGTTTTCGGGTATGATTTAGCTCCGATCCGATCCAGTCCGTTGCCATCCCTACTATGGCTTATATAATATTTACTAATCATTAACGAAGAAAAAAAAAGTCTTAAGATATTTTAAATACCTTGCGTATTTCTTTCTAGTTCGTAATTTTAACCGAGTATTTTCCATACTTATCTTAGTGATAGGCTGCGTCTTCATCGATGGAATATGTAAATCCAGAAACAATCAAAACAATCACATCGAAAGTAAATAAAAAATAATAAAGAAAGATATAAAATTTTACGTGTTACGGATAGCACATTAATACATATTCAACTCCCACTATCAAATTGACGTTTTACCATAGTGGAGCACATATATCCATGCTTCACAACCCGACATAGAATAATGGCAGTGTCTTCCGGGGAGAACAAATGCACGCATCAAGTCCTCACTCCTCATTCCAGTCACCGATGTCAAACTTTAGTCAACTAAGAGTAGCATGTCATGACAATACTTTCACAGATGCAGAGGAATATCATCATTAATACATTTAAAATAAACTTGCTTCTCAAACAAACATAAACAAATAAATAATCTAAATTGAAAAGGATTAACTGTTAACAACTATAAATTAAAGAAAATTATGTTATATACTTACATGAACATTTCTATTTCATCAGGCCCGATTACAGTTTGAGTTTGCAACTAGTATTCAATTTTAGTGCCCATTATTTCTAGCTTGGGTTTATTTATATGAACCACTGAGTTTAAAGTAGAGACTAGAGAATGACAATTGTGAATTGTGGAAACGGTAATGGATATTGGTTCCCTCTTCACCATTCACATTCCTAACCCTTTCCCCCCTATTCATCCCTATTTGTGGAAAACGAGGGTGGAGTTGTAGGGTTTGGAGGTAATCTCCGTCCTATTTTCCCTATTTCTCCCGATTTTCAATCTTATATTTGACCCGTTTGATTTTATTTGACTTAAAATATAATAAATAATCAATCATCTAAACATTAACAAATGCTTGCAATCACATTTTCAATTACATAATTGTTATAGGGATTTTTTGATAGCATGACAAATCAGCATGATCACCTGAAAGTACGATGATTAGATATGCCACGTCACCAAAGTCAGCCAGGAAAGACCGACCCCGGGCCATCAATAGATGATCTCAAGGCTTGTCCAAGTTTATCCAAGATGGTCAGGGAAACTAGCCGATCGGGTACAAGTAACCTGGTCGGGGAAATTAGCCGATCGGGGGAAAAAGATCTGGTCGGGATTAGACAATTGGTCAGTTGGATAACGCGTGATGTGTAAAATCGTGTTATAAATACTCACTCGCAAGTGCATGAATCGTGACGATAAGTACAGCAACAAGTAAGGATCGTTCCCACGAGGAAAAATGATTTATCAATTAAAAACTATTCCTAATTCTAATTAAGCAAAAGTAAAATTAATCTAAGAAAGCAATTTAAAAGAATTGGTCGTGATCAATGGATGAAAGACCAGGTAACCGATGCTCCACATATGTAATCCTCAATGTTCATCAATTAACTCCATTAACAAGGTTCGATCCAAATGAGGGTTCATTCTTATCTTAATTATAGTATTACCGTTAATCCAACTCGGGTTTAACCACGTGCTTTCAACCACTACCCACCATTTTCCAAGGTGTGAGCAATAACCAAAAACTCATTACGTGCAAGAATTAGTGAACCAAGATTGTCTCGTATATTCCTATGTCAAGAACAATTATACTCATTCAATTGAAAAGTAATTAAGACTACCTATATTCCTATAGCACAATCTCAATTAATAAATTATCCAAACCCTAGACAAACATCAATTAATTTTCATAGATCAACACAAGTCAAGAATCAAGACATATAATGAATTTAGTCCACGGTATTTTGTCCACGGTATTTTGAAATTGTAATTTTTAGTCTTTCTGTGACAGAATCCGTTAAAATGACGGATTCTGTCATGTCAGACGTGTAAGATGACTCTAATGCCCCTGATGTGTGCTGATGCCACTGAAAAGGTCATTTTACCCTTAATTTAACTAAAATGACTATTTAATATATATATATATTAAATGAAAAATATATTAAAAAAAGAAAACAAATTTTTTTTTAAAAAAAAAGATGGATCTCCATCGTCCATCTCAAGATGAACGGTGGAGATATCTTTTTTTTAATTTAAATTTAAAAACAAAAAATAAAAATAAAAAAAAATTTAAAAACAAAATAAATAAATAAAATAAGATATGGATCTCCACAAAATCTTATTTTTTATCAAATTGTTTTTTACACAAAATTAAATCATTCACCAACACAGCGATTCGGTTCATATTTTCCAACACCATTTCATAAAATCACAAATTAATAATCCCTAAAACAAAATTCACAAATCAATAATCCTTAAAACAAAATCCACAAATCTTATCCAAAATAATCTGGAAAAATTAGGGCATGTTCGGTACCCTTTTTTAAGGGTGTTTTTGTTTTTGTTTTTCGAAAACGATTTCGAATTCGCGTTCGTTAACCGTTTTTCATTTTGTTTTCAAAAAATAAAAATAAAACGAAAAACAAAATGAGTGTTAAAGGTGAAAAATTTGGTGAAAACAAGTTTTAAATGTTTTTCGTTTTGTTTTTCATATATATTGAAAAAATATTTGCTTCTATTTTTTCTTCTTCTTCCCCATACTGTCTTCGACTTCTTCTTCTTCACTTCATCTCTTCTTCTTATCATCTCATATTCTCTTCATCTCATCTTTTTCTTCTTCTCTTATCTTCCCATATCTGCTTCTCTTCTTCTTCTCCTTCTTATTCTCTTCATCTTATTTTCTTCTTTGTGTCGCCGATCTGCTCCAGGAGAAACGCTCTTATATTTTTTTAATATTTTATTTATAATTTTTTTTTCCTTTTTTCTTCATTTATCCAATCTGCTTCTCTTTATTTTTTTCAATTTTTTTATTATCCAATAACTCAATATATATATATATATATATATATATATATTAACATAAAAATCTTGGAGTAGCAATTATTTTTAAATAATTCATCATAGAGATTTTATCCGGTTATTATGAATTATTTAATAATTATTTGTGATGAATTATTGACCTATCTTTTATTTAAATTAAAAAATTATAATATAAAAAATAATAGAAAATTTATACAATTTTTGATGTTTTTCGGATAACATACCTGACGCGTTTTTTTTCCGTTTTCATTTTCAGAATACAGTTTTTAGTATATGCTACCAGAAGCGTTTTTAGATTTCAAATATGAAACAAAAAATACTGTTTTTATTTTCATTTTTCATTTTGAAAAACATTCATTTTTCTTTTTGAAAAACAGCAAATGAAAAACGTTACAGGACGCGCCCTTAGAGATCCAAACACACATTCAACAACAATTCTTATCTTTTACAATCAACTCCAATAGCATGAAGAAAAAAAACAAAATAATATGGAAAAAAAATTCTTGATCAAGTTTAGTGTTTGTTGGAAGTTGAAGAAGCTTGTAGTGTCTGAAAAAAAAATCGAGATCCAAACACACATTCTTGGTTTACCAACCAAAATCCCCTATTCAATCTATTCCCAATTTTTTTTTCGATTGGGTCTCCATCATTCTAGACCATCGCCATCCATCTCCATTAGTCTAGACTGTCGCCGTCCATCTCCTCTTCCCGCTGCTCATCTTTATCGCCGCCTCCATCGATGACTTCGTGATTTGCGATGGTGTGACCATTGCCTTCTTTGGCAGCGAATAGTCACGTCTCTTCTGTTCGTAACAAAGGGCTAAGACGAGGGCATCGACAGCGAAGACGGTGGCCTCCAGAGGGCATCGCCGTCTCCAGTAGCAAACCGGGTACGCCTTCGATAGAGATCCAAACTCAAGATGCCAAGATGCCTTTCTTCTTTTCTTTCCGGCTGTGACAGCAAAAATTGCGACTCTTTTGAGGAGAAAGATCTAAAGTTCCAGATCCCTTAAAATAAAATAAAATAATTTTTTTTTTAAAAAAAGCTTTGGTGTTGATGACGAATGAGTGAGAGAGAGTTTTTTGTTAAGGTTTGGTGTTGTGATGAATGCGTGAGAGAGAGAGACAAAATTATAAAAAATGAAAAAAGCAATTATTATTTAATTTAATAATATTTATTTGTTTTTTTAAAATTAATTTATAAATTACTATTATACCTTTTGGTTATATAAAATTCTAGAATATCTGATGTTATTTCACCAATTTACTCTCGTTAACATTTGTTGACTTGATGGAACCTTAACATAATTGGACGGTAGAGACTAAAATACGTATTGTCAGAGAAATGATGAACTAAAAATTACAATTTCAAAATACCATATATTAAACGGAGATTAAGACAAACTATAGGGACTAAAATACGATTTATCCTTTATCTTAAGAAGAAAGATATTTTGCAACGGGGTGAATTATTGTCCTTTTTTCCAACCTGCACATGGCAAGCAGAGATACTGCCAGATAATTGAGGGGCCCAACCTGTTGGTTTATGATAAATGTTGTATGTCATGTAATGTGGAAATGTAAACATTTTCTTTTTCATGAATAAGAACGAGCATCTGGGCGGAATTGACTTGACAATCTTTGTCGGATACTCAAACGTGTATCACCCTGTGTAAGACAATTAATCAATACCAGAACAAATGTAGTTCAAATTGGGTTGGTATGCATTTATGCAATGGCTACTGTTTTTAGTCAAAAAGTAGAACAAAAGTGATTGATTAGTGCAAACAACAGCTATCAAGCACTATGTGTTATGGGGGGCCATGATAAAACCCCGAGTGTTTTTTTTTTTTTTTTTTTTGAAGTCATAATTTATTAATTTCTTTTTGATGCTTGTGAAATGTGAATCAAAAATGTTATGCTATGCAGAGGCAATACGTTGTATCGAGAGCAAAATGTTAGTTATAATTTATATTGTACAGACACAGCTTTACTTTCAAGAGTTTTAGTATTTAACTTCTAAATATCCATGAATAATTTTATCATCCCTACATTCGAGAGATGTACGACTCAAGTCTTTGCTCAAAAATTTATCCTAAGGACATATAAGCTATAAAGCGAATTGTTAACTGCAGCTGTGAATTTGAATGTATCAATAAGTCCATGGATTCATCTGCTGAACACCGAAGCCCAACCCAAAAAGCCATATATTATGCAACACTCTGGTCTCTGTCCATGGAGGCATTGACTCAATCTTCTGGACATCCAAGCCCAACCTAAAATGCTATCATATATTATTCATTCCTAGATTCCCAGCAGAAAAATAAAATAATAATAAAATTTCTCTACAAGTGAGTATGTCTTCACAAAACAGCTACCTAACAAAAGGAAATTAAAGAAGAGGAAGAATGGAAAAAGATACCTACTAGCCAGAATTTCAAATGTGTAAATTTAAGCGTGGAAAAAAAAATCAGCACATATTTCATTTCAAAACAACTTTCAATTATTCTACCAAGGCAAGACAGAAACTAAAGACTACATATAATAGTTGACTGTAGTTTTAGTTTGAGCAATAAAACAAGCAAAGTTCAAATTTTTGGGCTCAAATGTGTAGTAATATCTTATGTTAATAGTTCCTTTACACCAGAAGTTTGCATGCATCATTTGGATAGGACTAATAGATTAGATGAAGAAGCAGTCCACAGAACTTAAATATAATATGTACATGTTGCTTTGAACTAAAATTTAAATTGTGCTGGATTTTTATGTCCGATGAATTTCCAACATTTGTCCAACACAAATTCTAGTCCTGGAAACTGAAAGTTGACATATTTTGTTATTAATATATACAATCAACACAAAACTATTGTGAAAAAAGGGCTCTTGTCAACTTACTCATGAAATGATTTGCTCATCAATTTGTATGCGGGGAATATGAGCTATCTTGTACCAATCTTTCCCTTTCCTCTTCTAAAGTTTTGGTTTCAGTAAAGAACACTCTTTGATATATAAAGAAGTCAGGGAAGAAGGCAGGCCTTCTTCAGGCAAGGTCTGAAGCTTGTTGCAGCTGTTGATCTCCAATGTTTTTAACTTTTAAGAAATGCGAGGTGATGAATCCCCATGTGGTCTAGGAATTTGAGATTTGGAAGTCTGAAGATACTTAAAAGAGTTGAGACTGCTAGGAAGCAGCTTCTGCTCTGGAAATGACTAAGTTCCTGCATCCACCTTCGATCTCAAAATGAGTGAGTAAGGTTTCAAGCACTAAGACGGAGCAGTCTAATTCAAGATAGCTTCAAACGTGATTTTTCTTTACTGAAACTGCAGAAAGCACCAGCCCAGGAACATGGAAGCTTGGTTTCACTGGTATCTGTGGTGAACGACAACATTTTTATATAATTCATCTATCTTGGGTTGAAAGCTTCTTCGAAACCATTAAAAACTTACAAGACACAAACCATGCTTCAGCTGTATCTTATGCAACAAGAGAAAACTGGAAGTTGTTATGTTGATGTACGGTGCTTACCTTGGGAAAATTTTCTTCTCAGTACTCTGATTAACAATGAATCTGACTGTACTACTAGGATATTAACTATGAGGAAAGAAAAAAGATGATTTAAATTGTGTTATTGAGTTAAGATAGTATTGCAATATTGCTTCTAATTTTGAGTTACAAGTGACAAAGTAGTTGAGCCTATCGTCATCAATAAACATATAAACTCCAACATCAATAACTGACAAATGCAGTAACTAGTAAGAACTTCTGTTATTAGTTCTATTTACAGCAGAAGTCTTCATGCACCTGCGTTATTTGGATAGGATCAATGGACACCGTGCACATAAATAAAATTGTGAAATCTTATACTGCAAGTTTTGCATTTTGTTACAAACTTTTAAATTTGTATGCTTGATGATCCCCAATGGAAAATTATTAATATCAAAAGGCTTCCAACATAGAAAGATATTAAGACGGGAATTGAAGACGAGAATGCGAAAATCTCTATAAACTGATAGTTGATAAATTCTATTGTTCATATATGATAAGCATAAAATTGCATTTAAAAATGGAGGATATTCGAGACTTATAAGATTACTTTCCCGTCAATTTGTTTGTAAGTGAGAAATATGAGCTATCTTGTACTAATCCTCTCTCTTGTTATGAAGTTTTGATTTCAGCAGAGGACAGTCACTAATGTACAAATAACTTAGAGAAGAAGGCAGGCCGTCTTCAGACAAGGATTGAAGCTCACCACAGCCGGTGATCTTCAATGTCTCAAGAGATGTCAGGTGTTGAAGCCCCTTGTAGTTCAAATTTTCAAAATTTTGAGATTTGGGAATCTGCTGATTTGTAGAGAGTTGAGTTTCATTGGAAGCAGGTTCTGGTCTGGAAATGACTCCAAGTCTCTGCATCCCCCTTCAATCTCGATACAGCTAAAAGTATTTAGCTGATGCAATCCCCACTCAATAAACAGCCAAAATGGATTAGAATGCACCTGGGCCGGCTCCAGTTGTCCACTTATGTGAGAGCTGATTCCCTAATTGATAAGATTGTACTGCCTACTTCGGATTGATTCTATGCAATACAGCTTTTTTAGGCACCTCAGCTCTCGGGATCTGGAGACCACCAGATGAAGTCCTTTCATAATTACTTTTGGTCTGCGTTTGTTTAACTTCCAATGATTCTGTGGACAGTTTTTCCAGGACTTCCTTGGGGACATCAGGCTCAGGAAGCTCTGAATTTGTTGGCACTTCAACTGCATTTGCATCTCGAATAGATGTGCTGCCACTGTAGCTATCAGAATAATCTTCGGTTGGCTTGCGTATCTGGATAAGGAAGGCCACGTTTCAACTATCAATTACCAGATTACACATAAAGAATGCTAGCAGGAAATGATAAATTCATTTGATTACCAATTTAACTAGATTTTCAAGACAAATGACTGCCAAGTTTGATAAAAAGCACACAGGGTACAACATACCAAATTCTGCAGCCACTATCATAAAATTTGGACTGAATTCTCTGTTCTAAAATCCAGATTTTCTGGTTGGCAAATACACATCTAGGTTTCTGGATTCACAAATCTATTGGACAACTACGGTGAGATTGAAGTATTAGCTCAACTATTTTTTTTTTAAAGGGAAGTATTACCTAAACTTTTTTTTTTTTTTTTTTTAAGGGAAGTTTTATCTCAACTTCAACTTCTTCAAGGTTGACTCCATTTCCTTGAGAAAGGAAAAAAAGCTGCAAAGAAGGTCATCTGTTGACTGGTAATTCCCCCTATATGCAGATATGAACTGCAAAATCATGATAATCAAGGATCAGTGCCATACATAACCATGTTATACCATAACATCAATAAGGCAGAGCCAATGTGTTTTTGTTTGTTAAGGACAAGGACAGGCACCTACTATATATTGTATACATCAGTAATGGGATTTTGAAGAATTAATCTAGACCTTCAAATCTAAACAACAAAATGAGAGTAAAGAAAGATTACCATGTATCACATAAATGATTTAAATAGAATTACATTTACTGCTAAAATGTGATGATGCCACCTATAAACTCATTTAAGGATCAGTTGCGTAACAGGTTTTCCAGAGGTTTTCCCCAAATAGGTGATATTACGAACTTAAACAATAATACTTCTGCATAAATTTTCTACTTCACACAGACTCCCAACAACTTTCCCAAATTTATGGAACCATACCTTCAGAATTCCCTGCTCTGCCTCAAGCCTTCCAGCAGCTATTGTAGCTCCTCCAGCCAAGAAACTTGAATGATGGAATGTTCCTGTCTTCTTCTGGAAGATATAAAATGCGGATCACTTATTTTGAAAAGTTAAGACTATTTAAAAAGGAGAAAGTAATCAAAAAAGTTGTTTATAAGTTTGTTTTAACTCTTACCGCACCAGCATATAGACTCTTTGAGGTGCTCACTACGAATATCCATTTGGCCCCGGCTAATCCTTTATTTGTGTCAAAGAGATCTCCAGTTTGTTTGTGGATAAACTTTCCATCAACGATAGCGTATTCGAAATTTTCCCTCTCTTTCTAATTTCAGCAAACAAGGGGAGGCAGAGACACAGAGCAAAAAGCTTGTCAGTAATCAGTAATGCATTTTCCATAATATCAAATACACATACTTGATACTGGATTATATGAGCGCATACAGGTCCTAGATATCTAATGCATTGTTTTTGAAGCTTGGACCTGCAGCATTGTTTGAGATCAAACTCTTTTTCCATCTCTTACATCCAACCTGCAGAAAATGAAAACAACAAAGGATTTAGCAATCAACCACTTTACCTTGGCAGGAAAAAACTATGTATCCAGTCATTTTCTTCCTTTCTCTTGTTTCTTTTACAATTCCCATTTTCCATCTTATTAAAATTAAACTCAGCCAATCATCTTTGGCATCTAGGCAACATAAAGCTTAGATGAAGCTATTGAAGGTGTAGCAGCATTGATTGATGAAGCTATTGATACTTTTTCTACAATCACTGATGTCAAGGTCTTGAAGAAATTTGAGCTCCTGACAAAGATCCTTTGAGAGTAGTGTACATTTGAGATGGCTGCAATCCTGGATTTGTAGATTTTCAACCTTTTTGGCCAAGTCTAAAGGGAAGAATGTGAGAGAATCGCAACTACTTGTTATATGCAGAGTCTGGAGCTCTGTGTAGTGCATCATATCTTGAAATTGGATTCGTAAACTCCTACATTGATAGATATGTAGTAATTTCAGTGATGGAAGGGAACTTTGCAGGCTGCCAGTCAGATTTTGGCATTTTCGTATATGAAGCTTCGCTTCCAATTTGGCCTGTCCTCAAACCACAAATTCTCACATTTTTATTATAATTTAGCATATATCATTTATATTTGCTAATGAATTTTCTCTCTTTCGCTCGAGTGTGCAGCAAAGTGCAAGCAATTAGAGATGAACAACTCTGAGATGATCAAAATTCCAATTCCTTGAATAATAAACAAGCTGACAATATGTAAAGTAAAAATTCTGAAGGAAGCAAATGCTAGGAGCTGTGTTGAACTGCAGATCATGGCAGTGTTGCTTCAATCATGTCTTGTTGATTTGCTTAAAGTTTGTTATTTGTTTTCTCTGTTCCATGGAACAAGAAGCTTGTGCTTTGCTATTGGTTGTACTGTCGAGTCTGTTACTTTAGAGAGAACAGTTCCGGTTATATTCACCACAAAATAAATGAAACAGAAACTACTTCTATTTTAAATAAATTTGATTGAAATCTCAAGTAATGTAAGTGCACAAGTACAAACCGTATGTTCATTTATGTAGCTGCAGCTCAATGGTTGATGCCAATATGGGCATCAAAGCATATCAAGGGTTCAATCCTTGGTATGAACAACCTATGTGTGCGATCCACGCACACAGGATGGGTTGGGGAGCCTGGTTTGCAGGCCTGATGTGGTGTGGCCTACGCCCTGGCCATGCGGTGTGCCGCCTCTGAGCCGGATTGGGTTGACAGCCGCCTCCATACAGTGCGCTGCCTCTAAGTTGTGGGGGCCCGCTACATCAAAATTGAAAATATTCCAAACTTACTCTAGAGATTACTTCCTCGTCGATTTGTATGTGAGGAACATGAGCTATTCTGTACCACTCTTTCCCTCTTCTGTTTTGAAATCTTTCTTTCAGCAAAGAACACTCATTGATGTACAAATAAGTCACAGAAGAAGGCAGGCCCTCTTCAGGAAAGGATTGAAGTTTGTCGCATCCGTTGATCTTCAATGTTTCAAGCGATGTTAGGCTTTCAAGCCCCTTGTAGTCCAGGAATTCGAGGTTTGAGAGTCTGCTGATTCGTAGACTGTTGAGGCTGCTGGGAAGCAGATTCTGCTCTGGAAATGACTTCAAGTCTATACATCCACCTTCAATCTCAAAACAACTAAGGTTGTTTAGCTCGTGCAATTTCCACTGATTACTGGGAGTGAGTTTGTGGCAATAAGTGATGGAAAGTGAACTTAGGTTCTCAGGAAAACATCCATGTATAATGAAACTGAGTTCTGGACATCCATTGATAAAGAAAGACCGAAGAGATATGAGCTTGTCCATAGATTTTGGAATCCCCTTGAGATTCTTGCAATTAGATAGAAAAATTGATGTCAGGTTGGGGGTATGCAATCCCTCTTCAAAGAAAGATAGCAATTTAGGGCAATCCCTGATTTCCAATGCATCAAGTGACATGTGATTCTTTGAGATTGCGATGGAACTGAAATTTACACAATCCCAGATAGCAAGGCTTCTAAGTTTCGGAAATAAGGATAAATGAAAGGAACTTAGAGAATCACAGCTGCTTCCTATGCACAAATGTTCAAGGAGTGCATGCTGCTTTTTTCCTGAAGGGGAGGGGAATTTTAATTTCCTGCAGTTACGGATATAAAGAGATTTCAAGGTAGTGGGTAGATGGTCTACGGAAAAGGATCCAAGAAAACAACAATCGATAATATACAATTGTTGGAGATGGATTTTGTTGGGCCTCAGTTCCTTGGGTAGGGACTTAAGGGCATCACATCCTTCAATTTTGAGGCTATGCAGCCTCGGTGGCAACTTTAATAATTGTGAGATTTCTGAAACCTTTAAGCTTTCAAGACTAGAGATCTGGGAATACCATATGCTGATTAGGTCATCAGTATCAGATGAACTTTCAGTCATTTTCAGGGGAATTTCCGACGCACCTTCATGCTTAATACTTGAATCTTCATTGGAAATCTTGGAGGTTTCTGGAGGAGAGCTAAGTGATGTGATAGAAACATCGGTGCTAGAAAGTTCTGAAACAATTTCATCGTCACTTTTGAGTCACACCACATTGCTGTCTTGAAGTCCTGGAGCAGGAGGACGCTTATCAAATCTTCTGAGTAGCATCCTGTTGCCATCTTGTAACCAGAAGAAATCTTCACTTGGAAGTCTCGGAAATCTCGCTTCAAGACTTGGACATGCTGAAATTTCAAAATTTTCAATTGATGGGGGAAGGCACCTGGGTAAGCTCTTTTTCAACTTGGGGCATCTCTGAATACAGAACTGCTGAAGATGAGGAAATTCTCCACCTTCAACTACAGGAAAAATCCATTCTTGCCACTCTAACATTCTTCTAAATGTTAAAATCTGTAGAGATAGAAAAGGCTGGGTTGAAGAATAAATTGTCCCAAACAATTCAAAGCCCACCTTTTCTATTTGGTTCATACCTTCAATATTAAGATTCTTGAGGAATGGTAGCTGCCCAAAAGGAGGCAAGTGTGAGCAGTTATTACAGTTGCTAAGACTTACGAGCATCACAAAGTTAAATGCTGGAAAGCTTAGGACTTTATAAAATTTGATGCTGGGTTCTTCTAAATCTTTTTTGTTTTCATCTTCATCTTCATATAATCTCATGTCTCCAGAAAATAAATAATCTAAAAAGTTATTACATTTCACTTCCCAAGGTTCCACCAATCTGGGAACGTCTTCCTTTTTCTTTAGGACATCACCATCTTTTCGGCTTTTTAAATTGTCCTGAGTTGCAGCTATAGCAGTTGAAGGATAGGACCCAAAACCTCCAGAAGATGAAAGATCCGACTCAAAACCTTTGGCAGATGAAAGATTCGACTCAAAATTTCTAAAGGATGAAAGATGTGACCCAAATTCCTTAGCAAATGAAGGATAAAACCCAAAAACTTCATCATAAATATGAAACGACTTAAAACTAGTAGGAGTTGCAAGATGCCAGTATATATGTGAAATACCCCGCATAAAATAGGCAGCTACAGTTAAACAGAGTGAAATTGGATGAAGTTTAAACCTCTGTCGAGGTCCAACACTCGTTTCAGCAGGCATCTTGTTCAAATGAGTTCCGCCTCTATCTTGATCTGCCTGATCACACCTCTCATCTTGACTGACTAATTGAGCCAATTCATGCAGACGATCATGAATTACAAAGCTAGATGATCTATTGCCTCTTGACCGTTGAAAGAAAGACCTGGACACCAAACCAAGAAAGTTCTCATGACCTATCTGTTCCATTGTTTTATGTTGATCCGGCTGCTGTAGAAGGCCTTGTGCTATCCAGTAACGGATTATCTGCTTCTCTTCGTACTCGTAACTCTTGGGAAATATTGCACAAAAAGCAAACAACTGCTTTAGATGTTCAGGAAGATAATAATAACTCCAAACAAGAGCTGGAAGAAAGCCCCTGCTTGTATCTATCAAATCATCAGATATGTTGATCTTCGTCAATATGGCATCCCAGTCTTCAACTGTTGACTTAAAGCGCAGAACACCCCCTAGGACTTTTGCTGCTAGAGGCAAGCCATCACATTCATTTCTCACAATTGTTTTGCCTATTGCTTCTAGTCTGCCATACAAACTAGAATTATAATTTTCATATGCAAATGCATGTTTCTCGAATAGCCTCCAGCTATCTTCGTGTGTTATTGGCTTCAAATGATAAGGACGAAGACTCCACATGTCTGCCACATCTTGAAAGCGCGTTGTCACAATAATCATACTTCCATTTGGCCAAGGAACAGGCTGTTGAAGGGACCTCTTGATAAACTCTTGTCCACGCCAAACGTCATCTAGGATGACTAGAAATTTCTTCAGCGAGAGTTTCCATTCAAACCAACTTTCAAAGATTTGAGACCACCGGTAAACATCAAAATTGTTTGAAATGTAGATCCACTCTTTAACGTCAAAATGTTCGTTCACCTTGTCGTCGTTATATACAAGCTGAGCGAGGGTGCTCTTGCCAACTCCACTTTCACCCACTATAGTAATGATGCCTATCTGATCAAAATTATTATGTGACAGCAATCGATTAACCACAGCCTTTTTGTCTTCTTCCCTACCAAACACTTCAATTATGTCTTCAAAACTATCTGTGGCTGATAGTTGATAAGGTTCCCTTGTCCAAGAAACTTGCTTGCCCATTATTCTCGCAAAATAATCCATATCTTTGATTATTTCTTTCATCTTCTCTACTATACATTCGGATAGCCCATTATTCGGAGTTGTAGGACTTGCAATGATCTTCAATTTTGCTTCCAACTCGGAAATGTCATGCAGCAGATCCTCAAGTACGAGGATAATGCCATTAAGAAGGTTAAGCCACCATATCTGAGCACCTGATTCTGTAATAACTGGTTCAAAGTTATCAACAGGGAGCACTGCATCAATAACTATCATATTTTTCTTCAACTTCTTCTGTAATGCCTCATGATCATCAAGTTTCTGACTTTGAAAGAAATCTGAAAATTCGCGAGAAACGATCTTGCCAAATAGTACTCTAAAACGATCAATACGCTTCCTACCCATGATGATGTACACTTTGAATGAAATAAACGAAGTAATGAAGGGCCAAAGAAGATGAAGAAGCAGACGGTGAGGGAGATCGTTTTGTATTCTTCTCTAAGAAGATTTAGTAATGAATTGCATGAGTAGAAGAGAATGTAGATTTGATACAGGATTCTAGGTTCCGATATCAGAAGAACTAGGATGGAGACTAAGAACAACCGGAATAAGGACGTCATGTTGGATTGTTTAAGTTAGAAACGATGTACTAAATGGGGTAGGCAGATGATGAACAAGAAGTTGATAATATGGAAAAGATGAAGAAGGAGATCATGAATACGATCTATGAAAGATCATTTTCAGATTCAATTATCTACTGGATTCGGCGGTCAAGACGAGGATAGTACAATGGTTAAGTCTCTCGCATCGATACCACTAGTTATGGGTTCGAGTTTTTCCCCACCTAAAAACTTGAATTATTGTAATATTTAAAATTTTAAAAAAAAACCTAGATTCAGATCCGAAACCAAAATGAAAGATAAAAGCCTTTAATTTTTGGGCATAGAATATTTTTGTTGTTGAGGAAATTGCAAAAATTAATAAAAAAAATTCTATGGATTTATTATTTTTAGCCGCTTCTAAATATTTTATTATTCTTATCAAATTTGGGGTTGAACTAACAAAAATAAAGTATTAGAACTATATTTTTGAATTTTTCTATATTTCTCTTATTTTTTGATCTCTTCATTTTAAACAAAATTAGGATAAATAGTTATAATGCTTAATAAAATTCTCAAATTTTATTCATATGTAGATTTTATTAAACTTATCATCCAGACAAAAAAATTTAGAATCTATGTAATTTCATCATGATCATTACCGGAATTAAAGTATTAGAGGAAGAGATCTTTTACTTGAAAGTTAGTATATATATATATATGAGGTAATATTTATTACTGTTTAATTTTCATTAGAGTTTATTCATAAAAAATCCAAACACAAGTTCTTTCAATCGAAGAAAGGGTGATTTTCATGATTGAATCCAACAAGTTTTTTGCTTTCTTAATCAACAACCAATTTTTAAATTACAAACAATAATAAACTATGTTTATGTGTTTAGAACCCTTTCAATCAATGGTTTTTTTCTCGAATTTTTAACTGTATTCGAAAAAATATCTGAATTTGAATTAATATAGAATACAGTATTGGGGTTTTTTTCGTAGTGAGTGTAGTAGTGTACTATGGCTATGGGTGTTGAAATTTATCCGGCCACCCCCCAAGTTTTGTTTTTTCTTTTTAATTTTTTTTTACTTATATTTTATTTTATTAAGTAATATTCATTTTCCTATTAAATTAATGAATTTTTAATTAATATTTATTTGAATTGCATTTTGAATAAGTTTTTTATTGAAATATTTATTTTTCCTATTAATTTTAATTTAATTTCGCTAATCAATATTTATTTGAAGGGTCAAATTAAATCAATTTAAATTTATGACTTAATTTTTTTACTTTAATATCTCAACCATTCATGTTCTCTTATTCTAATTGTTGAGATTTGAATGCATTTACAACTCTTAGATGAAAAACACAAGGATGATTGAGATGTTGAAATCAAAAAAATAAAGTTACAAATTTAAGTTGGTTTAGTCTGATCCATATTTATTTAACTTAGATTTTGTTTTTGACATATGTCATCTTGACATTGAAGTTGAAAGGCATAAATTTGTGTTGAGTTCATAATTGAACTGAATTTTATTTTAAAAAATAATAATAATTGAATTGAATTTTGCTTTACTTCGAGAAAAACTGCTATTAAGTTAGCTGCTTATATTTTTAGTGTCCTACCCTATGGCTTAGGGATGGCAAAAATCCCCAATTCGTTCCAAATCAGTGGAGTTCTGATTCATTCGGGGTAGGTTTGGAACACTTATAGCGGGGCTCGGGTCGGGCATGGGTCAAACTTTTTGACCAGGGTGTTTTTTATCAGGTCGGGTGTGGGTCAACTTTTTATGTCCCAACCCGTCCCGTTGGACCTGATATTTATATAATTATTTTTTAAAATATAAAAATATGAAGGAAAAAACAAGTCTATAATCTATTTATCTCTTTACCTAATTGCGATTTATTTTTGAATTTAAAGTTTATTAAACTTAGATGTTGTGTTCTATTAAATTTAAGTTTATGCATGAATTTTAAGAGTATGTTAAAATGTTTTTCTACGGTGTATATTTGTTTTAAGTGTATATTTAAATTTCCAATCAAAAAAGAAAAAATATTGTCTATTTTTTAATTTAAATGTATTTTAAAATTTAATTGAATATTAAAATTTAAGTCAATGTCCTAAAATTCAAATATAGAGTAATGCTATACAACCCTAATTTCAACCCAAATGATGTGGCAAGTGAGTTGTCATCACCATACACATGTGATGATGTGGTTAATAAAAAAACCACTTGTCACATTATTTGGGTTGAAATTTGGGTTAAATTTTTGGGTTGTCTAGCATTAGTGTTCAAATGTATAGTAAAGTAATCTGTATATTTAATGGTTTGAGAATATATTTTTTTTAGAAAAAAATGAAACGGGTCATTTCAGGTCAGGTATGAGTAATGGTGGCAATTCGGGCCGGCCCGGCCCATTAGGCCCATGTGGTAAACGGACCGGGTCGGGCCCGACCCGGTATGGTAAACGGGTTGGGCCGGCAGACGGAAGAAGGGGGCTGGCCCGGGTCCGAGGCCCGTGTGAGGGCAGGCCGGGCAGGGCCTTGGCGAGCCGGCCCGTTAAGGCTTTAACATGCCAGTAACGGGCCGGCCCGTTAAAGGCCCGTCGGGCTACCAAAATTCAAAAAAATTTTGAATTTTTTTTTAGGCCGTGGGCTTCGCGGGCCTACATGGGCCCGGCACGGTTTTCTAAAATGGAGGCCCGGCCTGGCCCGTCAGCTAAACGGGCTTGGGCCTTGCCCGTTTAGCTGGCGGGCCGGGCCGGGCCGGGCCGGGCGGCCCGTTTGGGCCCGGCCCAAATTGCCACCACTAGGTATGAGGCACCTTGATATGTGTAAAATCATGTTATAAAAACATTACTCGCAAGTGCACAAATCGTGAAGATTAGTACATCGGCAAGTAGAGATCGTTCCCACGAGGTAAAATAATTTATCAATTAAACTAATTCTAATTAAAGTTAAACTAAAAGTAACCAAGAGATTTGTTTGAAAATTGAATTTAAACTAAAACTAAATTAAATTAAAATAAGAAAACAGTTAAAAGAATTGATGTTTGTGATCAAGAGAAGGAAAATCAGGTAACTGATACTCCCCATATGTAATACTTAATGTTCATCAATTAACTCTATTAACAAGATTTAATCTAAATTAGTGTATTCTTATCTTAATTATGGTATTACCGTTATTCCTACTCGAGTTTAACCACGTACTTTCAACCTCTACTCACCTTTTTTCCAATGTGTGAGCAAAAACTAAAACCCATTACGTACAAGAATTTGTGAACCAAAATTGTCTCGTATATTCCTATGTCAAGAACAATTATACTCACTCAACTGAAAAGTAATTAAGACTACCTATATTCCTATAGTGCAATCTCAATTAATAAATTATTGTAACCTAGACAAGCATCAATTAATTTCCATAGATCAACACAAGCCAAGAATTAAGACATATAATGAATTGAACAAATCTAAATTTGAATTGATGAATAAATATATAATTAAATCAAAACAAGAGCATCACATAGGTTCACATCGATTCCCTACTATGGAATTAATTACTCATGAAAAGATTAAAAGAAGAGGAGAAAGAGTTGATAAAACCTATGGATGTCTTCTTCAAGCTTCCAAGTGCAACAATGTTGGTGGTGTGATGGGGGACGACCCCCTTGGTGGCTTGGGACCTCCCTTGACTTGCATATTTTGAAATTAGGGTTCACAAGGGGTTTAAATATGTGTAGATGCTAGGGCATGTCCTCAACCAATAAGGAAATCAATTCCCTTTTGGAATTTTACCTTTTTGGGATTTTTTTTCTTTCCTAATCCATTAAAATTGATTACTTATTAAAGGAAGATAAGAATTAGGTGTCTAATTGCTTCCCAAGACTCACACTCATGTTCAAGAAGGTAATATTTCCCGTTTCGGCAACTTGCAAAGCGAATCCCGTCACTATTTTCGGATTTTATGACTGACTGATCTACGCAACAAGTACTCAAATTGGCATAACTTCTTCTAGAAAATTCGTATTGACATGCCATAAATTTGGTTAGAAACTAGACTTCCAGAGGTTCAAATCCATAGGTGGTAGGACACATAATTCAATTGGAGCTGAGAGGTATGGTCTCTACAATCTGGCTGTTCTGGACTGTCTCGGGAACCGTTGTGCATACCGCTGTGGAAATTCACAACGGTCTTGGAGGGGTTTGGGAGTGGTACCTTCTGCCTTTTTAAGTGCCGTTGGCACCGCTATCATAATTAGCAGCGGTCTTGACAGCGATCAAGTAAAATTGTATATATGTCCCTCAATTCTTCAATAATTGCCTTTTTTGTCTAAAACAAGGCACTTTTTCGCAGCTTTCAACAAAAAGTGAAAACTTGATGTGTGAAATCGTAGTTATAAAAACAATACTCGCAAGTGCACGAATCATGAAGATTAGTACAACGGCAAGTAGAGATCGTTCCCACGAGAAAAAATGATTTATCGATTAAACTAATTCTAATTCTAATTAAATTAAAAGTAACCAAGAAATTGTTTGAGAATTAATTAAACTAAAGCTAAATTAAATTAAACTAAGAAAATAGTTAAAAAGAATATGGTTTGTGATCAAGAGATGGAAAACCAGGTAACCGATGCTCTCCATATATAATACTCATTGTTCATTAATTAACTCCATTAACAAAATTCAATCCAAATTAGGGTTCATTCTTATCTTAATTATGATATTACCGTTATTCCTACTCGGATTTAATCATGTGCTTTCAACCCCTACTCACCATTTTCCAAGATGTAAGTAATAACCAAAAACCCATTACGTACAAGAATTAGTGAACCAAAATCGTCTCGCATATTCCTATGTCAAGAATAATTATACTTATTCAATTAAAAAATAATTACTATATTCCTATATCGCAATCTGAATTTATAAGTTATCGAAACCCTAGACTAGCATCAATTAATTTCCATAAATCAACACAAGTCAAGAATAAAGATGTATAATGAATTGAACAAATCCAAATTTGAATTGATGAATAAATATATAATTAAATCAAAACAAGAGCATCACATAGGTTTACATGGATTCCATAGTATGAAATTAATTACACATGAAAAGATTAAAAGAAGAGGAGAAAAAGTTGATAAAACCCATGAATGTTTTCTTCAAGCTTCCAAGTGCAACAATGCTGGTGGTGTGATGAGGGACGACCCCCTTGGTGGCTTGAGACCTCTCTTGACTTGTATATTTTGAAATTAGGGTTCACAAGGGGTTTAAATATGTGTATATGCTAGGCCATGTCCTCAACCAATAAGGAAATCAATTCCCTTTTGGAACTCTACATTTTTGGGATTTTATTTCTTTCATAATCCATTAAAATTGATTACTTATTGAAAGAAGATAAGTATTAGGTGTCTACTTGCTTTCCAAGACTCACACTCATATCCAAGAAGATAATATTTCTCTTTTCAGCAACTTGCAAAGCGTATCCCGTCACTATTCACGGATGTTATGACTGACTGATTTTCACAACAAGTACTCAAATCGGCATAATTTCTTCTAGAAAATTCGTATTGACAAGCCGTAAATTCGGTTGGAAACTAAACTTCCAGGGCTTCAAATCCATAGGTGGTAGGATACACAATTCAGTAAGAACTGAGAGATATAGTGCTCGTAATTTGACTGTTTTGCACTGTCTCGGGAACCACTGTGCATACCGTTGTGAAAATTTACAGCCATCTTGGAGCAATCAAGTAAAATTGCATATATGTCCCTCAATTCTTCAATAATTGCCCTTTTTGTCTAAAATTCTCCGAACACACCATAAGGAACCAACAACCTGAAAATGCTCAAACAAACAAATTAAATACCTAAATAGCTCGAGAAACAAGCAATTGATTGGAGGAATGAGGATCAAAAACATATACAATTAATGACCGATCACACCTCTTGTCATTTCGGGTCGGGTACAAAAACCTATTTGGGGCACGGGTCAAGTTTGAGGCAAATCGGGTTTCGGGTATGATGTAGCTCCGATCCGATCCAGTCCGTTGCCATCCCTACTATGGCTTATATAATATTTACTAATCATTAACGAAGAAAAAAAAAGTCTTAAGATATTTTAAATACCTTGCGTATTTCTTTCTAGTTCGTAATTTTAACCGAGTATTTTCCATACTTATCGTAGTGATAGGCTGCGTCTTCATCGATGGAATATGTAAATCCAGAAACAATCAAAACAATCACATCGAAAGTAAATAAAAAATAATAAAGAAAGATATAAAATTTTACGTGTTACGGATAGCACATTAATACATATTCAACTCCCACTATCAAATTGACGTTTACCATAGTGGAGCACATATATCCATGCTTCACAACCCGACATAGAATAATGGCAGTGTCTTCCGGGGAGAACAAATGCACGCATCAAGTCCTCACTCCTCATTCCAGTCACCGATGTCAAACTTTAGTCAACTAAGAGTAGCATGTCATGACAATACTTTCACAGATGCAGAGGAATATCATCATTAATACATTTAAAATAAACTTGCTTCTCAAACAAACATAAACAAATAAATAATCTAAATTGAAAAGGATTAACTGTTAACAACTATAAATTAAAGAAAATTATGTTATATACTTACATGAACATTTCTATTTCATCAGGCCCGATTACAGTTTGAGTTTGCAACTAGTATTCAATTTTAGTGCCCATTATTTCTAGCTTGGGTTTATTTATATGAACCACTGAGTTTAAAGTAGAGACTAGAGAATGACAATTGTGAATTGTGGAAACGGTAATGGATATTGGTTCCCTTGTCACCATTCACATTCCTAACCCTTTCCCCCCTATTCATCCCTATTTGTGGAAAACGAGGGTGGAGTTGTAGGGTTTGGAGGTAATCTCCGTCCTATTTTCCCTATTTCTCCGGATTTTCAATCTTATATTTGACCCGTTTGATTTTATTTGACTTAAAATATAATAAATAATCAATCATCTAAACATTAACAAATGCTTGCAATCACATTCTCAATTACATAATTGTTATAGGGATTTTTTGATAGCATGACAAATTAGCATGATCACCTGAAAGTACGATGATTAGATATGCCACGTCACCAAAGTCAGCCAGGAAAGACCGACCCCGGGCCATCAATAGATGATCTCAAGGCTTGTCCAAGTTTATCCAAGATGGTCAGGGAAACTAGCCGATCGGGTACAAGTAACCTGGTCGGGGAAATTAGCCGATCGGGGGAAAAAAGATCTGGTCGGGATTAGACAATTAGTCAGTTGGATAACGCGTGATGTGTAAAATCGTGTTATAAAATACTCACTCGCAAGTGCATGAATCGTGACGATAAGTACATCAACAAGTAAGGATCGTTCCCACGAGGAAAAATGATTTATCAATTAAAAACTATTCCTAATTCTAATTAAGCAAAAGTAAAAATTAATCTAAGAAAGCAATTTAAAAGAATTGGTCGTGATCAATGGATGAAAGACCAGGTAACCGATGCTCCACATATGTAATCCTCAATGTTCATCAATTAACTCCATTAACAAGGTTCGATCCAAATGAGGGTTCATTCTTATCTTAATTATAGTATTACCGTTAATCCAACTCGGGTTTAACCACGTGCTTTCAACCACTACTCACCATTTTCCAAGGTGTGAGCAATAACCAAAAACTCATTACGTGCAAGAATTAGTGAACCAAGATTGTCTCGTATATTCCTATGTCAAGAACAATTATACTCATTCAATTGAAAAGT
Source organism: Dipteronia sinensis (assembly GCA_033220585.1). NCBI lineage: Eukaryota > Viridiplantae > Streptophyta > Magnoliopsida > Sapindales > Sapindaceae > Dipteronia > Dipteronia sinensis. The sequence goes on along the minus strand of CM065638.1, from coordinate 76,966,789 downwards.
AATTAAGACTACCTATATTCCTATAGCACAATCTCAATTAATAAATTATCCAAACCCTAGACAAACATCAATTAATTTTCATAGATCAACACAAGTCAAGAATCAAGACATATAATGAATTTAGTCCACGGTATTTTGAAATTGTAATTTTTAGTCTTTCTGTGACAGAATCCGTTAAAATGACGGATTCTGTCATGTCAGACGTGTAAGATGACTCTAATGCCCCTGATGTGTGCTGATGCCACTGAAAAGGTCATTTTACCCTTAATTTAACTTAAATGACTATTTAATATATATATATATATTAAATGAAAAATATATTAAAAAAAGAAAACAAATTTTTTTTTAAAAAAAAGATGGATCTCCATCGTCCATCTCAAAGATGAACGGTGGAGATATCTTTTTTTTTTAATTTAAATTTAAAAACAAAAAATAAAAATAAAAAAAATTTAAAAACAAAATAAATAAATAAAATAAGATATGGATCTCCACAAAATCTTATTTTTTATCAAATTGTTTTTTACACAAAATTAAATCATTCACCAACACAGCGATTCGGTTCATATTTTCCAACACCATTTCATAAAATCACAAATTAATAATCCCTAAAACAAAATTCACAAATCAATAATCCTTAAAACAAAATCCACAAATCTTATCCAAAATAATCTGGAAAAATTAGGGCATGTTCGGTACCCTTTTTTAAGGGTGTTTTTGTTTTTGTTTTTCGAAAACGATTTTGAATTCGCGTTCGTTAACCGTTTTTCATTTTGTTTTCAAAAAACAAAAATAAAACGAAAAACAAAATGAGTGTTAAAGGTGAAAAATTTGGTGAAAACAAGTTTTAGATGTTTTTCGTTTTGTTTTTCATATATATTGAAAAAATATTTGCTTCTATTTTTTCTTCATCTTCCCCATACTGTCTTCGACTTCTTCTTCTTCACTTCATCTCTTCTTCTCATCATCTCATATTCTCTTCATCTCATCTTTTTCTTCTTCTCTTCATCTTCCCATATCTGCTTCTCTTCTTCTTCTCCTTCTTATTCTCTTCATCTTATTTTCTTCTTTGTGTCGCCGATCTGCTCCAGGAGAAACGGCTCTTATATTTTTTTAATATTTTTTTAATATTTTTTTTCCTTTTTTCTTCATTTATCCAATCTGCTTCTCTTTATTTTTTTTCAATTTTTTTATTATCCAATAACTCAATATATATATATATATATATATATATATATATTAACATAAAAATCTTGGAGTAGCAATTATTTTTAAATAATTCATCATAGAGATTTTATCCGGTTATTATGAATTATTTAATAATTATTTGTGATGAATTATTGACCTATCTTTTATTTAAATTAAAAAATTATAATATAAAAAATAATAGAAAATTTATACAATTTTTGATGTTTTTCGGATAACATACTTGACGCGTTTTTTCCGTTTTCATTTTCAGAATACAGTTTTTAGTATATGCTACCAGAAGCGTTTTTAGATTTCAAATATGAAACAAAAAATACTGTTTTTATTTTCATTTTTCATTTTGAAAAACATTCATTTTTCTTTTTGAAAAACAGCAAATGAAAAACGTTACAGGACGCGCCCTTAGAGATCCAAACACACATTCAACAACAATTCTTATCTTTTACAATCAACTCCAATAACATGAAGAAAAAAAACAAAATAATATGGAAAAAAAATTCTTGATCAAGTTTAGTGTTTGTTGGAAGTTGAAGAAGCTTGTAGTGTCTGAAAAAAAAATCGAGATCCAAACACACATTCTTGGTTTACCAACCAAAATCCCCTATTCAATCTATTCCCAATTTTTTTTTCGATTGGGTCTCCATCATTCTAGACCATCGCCATCCATCTCCATTAGTCTAGACTGTCGCCGTCCATCTCCTCTTCCCGCTGCTCATCTTTATCGCCGCCTCCATCGATGACTTCGTGATTTGCGATGGTGTGACCATTGCCTTCTTTGGCAGCGAATAGTCACGTCTCTTCTATTCGTAACAAAGGGCTAAGACGAGGGCATCGACAGCGAAGACGGTGGCCTCCAGAGGGCATCGCCGTCTCCAGTAGCAAACCGGGTACGCCTTCGATAGAGATCCAAACTCAAGATGCCAAGATGCCTTTCTTCTTTTCTTTCCGGCTGTGACAGCAAAAATTGCGACTCTTTTGAGGAGAAAGATCTGAAGTTCCAGATCCCTTAAAATAAAATAAAATAAATTTTTTTTTTTAAAAAGCTTTGGTGTTGATGACGAATGAGTGAGAGAGAGTTTTTTGTTAAGGTTTGGTGTTGTGATGAATGCGTGAGAGAGAGAGACAAAATTATAAAAAATGAAAAAAGCAATTATTATTTAATTTAATAATATTTATTTGTTTTTTTAAAATTAATTTATAAATTACTATTATACCTTTTGGTTATATAAAATTCTAGAATATCTGATGTTATTTCACCAATTTACTCTCGTTAACATTTGTTGACTTGATGGAACCTTAACATAATTGGACGATAGAGACTACAATACGTATTGTCAGAGAAATGATGAACTAAAAATTACAATTTCAAAATACCATATATTAAACGGAGATTAAGACAAACTATAGGGACTAAAATACGATTTATCCTTTATCTTAAGAAGAAAGATATTTTGCAACGGGGTGAATTATTGTCCTTTTTTCCAACCTGCACATGGCAAGCAGAGATACTGCCAGATAATTGAGGGGCCCAACCTGTTGGTTTATGATAAATGTTGTATGTCATGTAATGTGGAAATGTAAACATTTTCTTTTTCATGAATAAGAACGAGCATCTGGGCGGAATTGACTTGACAATCTTTGTCGGATACTCAAACGTGTATCACCCTGTGTAAGACAATTAATCAATACCAGAACAAATGTAGTTCAAATTGGGTTGGTATGCATTTATGCAATGGCTACTGTTTTTAGTCAAAAAGTAGAACAAAAGTGATTGATTAGTGCAAACAAAAGTGATTGATTAGTGCAAACAACAGCTATCAAGCACTATGTGTTATGGGGGGCCATGATAAAACCCCGAGTGTTTTTTTTTTTTTTTTTTTTGAAGTCATAATTTATTAATTTCTTTTTGATGCTTGTGAAATGTGAATCAAAAATGTTATGCTATGCAGAGGCAATACGTTGTATCGAGAGCAAAATTTTAGTTATAATTTATATTGTACAGACACAGCTTTACTTTCAAGAGTTTTAGTATTTAACTTCTAAATATCCATGAATAATTTTATCATCCCTACATTGGAGAGATGTACGACTCAAGTCTTTGCTCAAAAATTTATCCTAAGGACATATAAGCTAGAAAGCGAATTGTTAACTGCAGCTGTGAATTTGAATGTATCAATAAGTCCATGGATTCATCTGCTGAACACCGAAGCCCAACCAAAAAAGCCATATATTATGCAACACTCTGGTCTCTGTCCATGGAGGCATTGACTCAATCTTCTGGACATCCAAGCCCAACCTAAAATGCTATCATATATTATTCATTCCTAGATTCCCAGCAGAAAAATAAAATAATAATAAAATTTCTCTACAAGTGAGTATGTCTTCACAAAACAGCTACCTAACAAAAGGAAATTAAAGAAGAGGAAGAATGGAAAAAGATACCTACTAGCCAGAATTTCAAATGTGTAAATTTAAGCGTGGAAAAAAAAAATCAGCACATATTTCATTTCAAAATAACTTTCAATTATTCTACCAAGGCAAGACAGAAACTAAAGACTACATATAATAGTTGACTGTAGTTTTAGTTTGAGCAATAAAACAAGCAAAGTTCAAATTTTTGGGCTCAGATGTGTAGTAATATCTTATGTTAATAGTTCCTTTACACCAGAAGTTTGCATGCATCATTTGGATAGGACTAATAGATTAGATGAAGAAGCAGTCCACAGAACTTAAATATAATATGTACATGTTGCTTTGAACTAAAATTTAAATTGTGCTGGATTTTTATGTCCGATGAATTTCCAACATTTGTCCAACACAAATTCTAGTCCTGGAAACTGAAAGTTGACATATTTTGTTATTAATATATACAATCAACACAAAACTATTGTGAAAAAAGGGCTCTTGTCAACTTACTCATGAAATGATTTGCTCATCAATTTGTATGCGGGGAATATGAGCTATCTTGTACCAATCTTTCCCTTTCCTCTTCTAAAGTTTTGGTTTCAGTAAAGAACACTCTTTGATATATAAAGAAGTCAGGGAAGAAGGCAGGCCTTCTTCAGGCATGGTCTGAAGCTTGTTGCAGCTGTTGATCTCCAATGTTTTTAACTTTTAAGAAATGCGAGGTGATGAATCCCCATGTGGTCTAGGAATTTGAGATTTGGAAGTCTGAAGATACTTAAAAGAGTTGAGACTGCTAGGAAGCAGCTTCTGCTCTGGAAATGACTAAGTTCCTGCATCCACCTTCGATCTCAAAATGAGTGAGTAAGGTTTCAAGCACTAAGACGGAGCAGTCTAATTCAAGATAGCTTAAAACGTGATTTTTCTTTACTGAAACTGCAGAAAGCACCAGCCCAGGAACATGGAAGCTTGTTTCACTGGTATCTGTGGTGAACGACAAGATTTTTATATAATTCATCTATCTTGGGGTTGAAAGCTTCTTCGAAACCATTAAAAACTTACAGGACACAAAACATTCTTCAGCTGTATCTTATGCAACAAGAGAAAACTGGAAGTTGTTATGTTGATGTACGGTACTTACCTTGGGAAAATTTTCTCAGTACTCTGATTAACAATGAATTTGACTGTACTACTAGGATATTAACTATGAGGAAAGAAAAAAGATGATTTAAATTGTGTTATTGAGTTAAGATAGTATTGCAATATTGCTTCTAATTTTGAGTTACAAGCGACAAAGTAGTTGAGCCTATCATCATCAATAAACATATAAACTCCAACATCAATAACTGACAAATGCAGTAACTAGTAAGAACTTCTGTTATTAGTTCTATTCACAGCAGAAGTCTTCATGCACCTGCGTTATTTGGATAGGATCAATGGACACCGTGCACATGAATAAAATTGTGAAATCTTATATTGCAAGTTGTGCATTTTGTTACAAACTTTTAAATTTGTATGCTTGATGATCCCCAATGGAAAATTATTAATATCAAAAGGCTTCCAACATAGAAAGATATTACGGTGGGAATTGAAGACGAGAATGCGAAAATCTCTGTAAACTGATAGTTGATAAATTCTATTGTTCATATATGACAAGCATAAAATTGCACTTAAAAATGGAGGATATTCGAGACTTACTTATGAGATTACTTTCCCGTCAATTTGTTTGTAAGTGAGGAATATGAGCTATCTTGTACCAATCCTCTCTCTTGTTATGAAGTTTTGATTTCAGCAGAGGACAGTCACTAATGTACAAATAACTTAGAGAAGAAGGCAGGCCCTCTTCAGACAAGGATTGAAGCTCACCACAGCCGGTGATCTTCAATGTCTCAAGAGATGTCAGGTGTTGAAGCCCCTTGTAGTTCAAATTTTCAAAATTTTGAGATTTGGGAATCTGCTGATTTGTAGAGAGTTGAGTTTCATTGGAAGCAGGTTCTGGTCTGGAAATGACTTCAATAAATGACTTCAAGATTATTCTGTGCTGCCACCGTAGCTATCAGAATAATCTTCAGTTGGATTGCGTATCTGGATAAGGAAGGCCACGTTTCAACTATTAATTACCAGATTACACATAAAGAATGCTAGCCGGAAATGATAAATTCATTTGATTACCAATTTAACTAGATTTTCAAGAAAAATGACTTCCAAGTTTGATAAAAAGCACTCAGGGTACAACATACCAAATTCTGCAGATTTTATATAGCCACTATCATAAAATTTGGACTGAATTCTCTGTTCTAAAATCCAGATTTTCTGGTTGGCAAATACACATCTAGGTTTCTGGATTCACAAATCTATTGGACAACTATGGTGAGATTGAAGTATTACCTCAACCTTTTTTTTTTTAAGGGAAGTATTATCTCAACTTCAACTTCTTCAAGGTTGACTCCATTTCCTTGAGAAAGGAAAAAAAGCTGCCAAGCAGGTCATCTGTTGACCGGTAATTCCCCCTATATGCAGATATGAACCGCAAAATAATGATAATCAAGGATCAGTGCCATACATAACCATGTTATACCATAACATCAATAAGGCAGAGCCAATGTGTTTTTGTTTGTTAAGGACAAGGACAGGCACCTACTATTAGTATATATCAGTAATGGGATTTTGAAGAATTAATCTAGACCTGCAAATCTAAACAACAAAATTACCATGTATCACATAAATGATTTAAATAGAATTAAATTTACCACTAAAATGTGATGACGCCACCTATTAACTCATCTAAGGATCAGTTGCATAACATGTTTTCCAGAGATATTCCCCAAATAGGTGATATTACGAACTTAAACAATAATACTTCTGCATAAATTTTCTACTTCACACAGACTCCCAACAACTTTCCCAAATTTATGGAACCATACCTTCAGAATTCCCTGCTCTGCCTCAAGCCTTCCAGCAGCTATTGTAGCTCCTCGAGCCAAGAAACTTGAATGATGGAATGTTCCTGTCTTCTTCTGGAAGATATAAAATGCGGATCACTTATTTTGAAAAGTTAAGACCATTTAAAAAGGAGAAAGTGATCAAAAAAGTTGTTTATAAGTTTGTTTTAACTCTTACCACACCAGCATATAGATTCTTTGAGGTGCTCACTATGAATATCCATTTGGCCCCGGCTAATCCTTTATTTGTGTCAAAGAGATCTCCAGTTTGTTTGTGGATAAACTTTCCATCAACGATAGCGTATTCAAAATTTTCCCTCTCTTTCTAATTTCAGCAAACAAGGGGAGGCAGAGACACAGAGCAAAAAGCTTGTCAGTAATCAGTAATGCATTTTCCATAATATCAAATACACATACTTAATACTGGATTATATGAGCGCATACAGGTCCTAGATATCTAATGCATTGTTTTTGAAGCTTGGACCTGCAGCATTGTTTGAGATCAAACTCTTTTTCCATCTCTTACATCCAACCTGCAGAAAATGAAAACAACAAAGGATTTAGCAATCAACCACTTTACCTTTGCAGGAAAAAACTATGTATCCAGTCATTTTCTTCCTTTCTCTTGTTTCTTTTACAATTCCCATTTTCCATCTTATTAAAATTAAACTCAGCCAATCATCTTTGGCATCTAGGCAAACATAAAGCTTAGATGAAGCTATTGAAGGTGTAGCAGCATTGATTGATGAAGCTATTGATGCTTTTTCTACAATCACTGATGTCAAGGTCTTGAAGAAATTTGAGCTCCTGACAAAGATCCTTTGAGAGTTGTGTACATTTGAGATGGCTGCAATCCTGGATTTGTAGATTTTCAACCTTTTTGGCCAAGTCTAAAGGGAAGAATGTGAGAGAATCGCAACTACTTGTTATATGCAGAGTCTGGAGCTCTGTGTAGTGCATCATATCTTGAAATTGGATTCGTAAACTCCTACATTGATAGATATGTAGTAATTTCAGTGATGGAAGGGAACTTTGCAGGCTGCCAGTCAGATTTTGGCATTTTCGTATATGAAGCTTCAGCTTCCAATTTGGCCTGTCCTCAAACCACAAATTCTCACATATTTATTATAATTTAGCATATATCATTTATATTTGCTAATGAATTTTCTCTCTTTCGCTCGAGTGTGCAGCAAAGTGCAAGCAATTAGAGATGAACAACGATGAGATGATCAAAATTCCAATTCCTTGAATAATAAACAAGCTGACAATATGTAAAGTAAAAATTCTGAAGGAAGCAAATGCTAGGAGCTGTGTTGAACTGCAGATCATGGCAGTGTTGCTTCAATCATGTCTTGTTGATTTGCTTAAAGTTTGTTATTTGTTTTCTCTGTTCCCATGGAACAAGAAGCTTGTGCTTTGCTATTGGTTGTACTGTCGAGTTTGTTACTTAGAGAGAACAGTTCCGGTTATATTCACCACAAAATAAATGAAACAGAAACTACTTCTATTTTAAATCTGAATAGATGTTGAATTTGATTGAAAGCTCAAGTAATGTAAGTGCACAAGTACAAACCGTATGTTCATTTATGTTTTCTTATATCTGTTTTTTCTTCTCAAGATCTCACATAGAGGTTGTTTGATTTCATCAAACACCTTGATTTTGTCAAACACTTTTTGTGTTTTATAGGCACAAAACAATGAAAAGTATAACCACACAAACAACAGAGTGAAAGTTGCATGTAATGTTTGGAAATTCTGATAAAAAATAAATAAATAACCAATTTGGGTCAGGGTATGGAAAAACATTCTATAAATATTCAGATTTTATTGCACAATCAAGCTATGGAAGCAGACAATGTATGGCTGCTGAACACAGGTTGAACTTCCTATGTCAGTATGCCATGAATGCTAGAGTTCTGAAAATCATACTTGTTATGCATACCATACATACACATTTCAGTTAATTTCATCACTGTCGAATCGATTGAAATTTAGCATAATACAATTTCAGTCATAGCATAAGTACTAATCAGCATGGAATTGGGTCCGGTTATAAAATATGAAAATGCAAAAGCAGTTACATACTCATCAAGCTCAAAACTACTCCTCTTTCGTAGATTAGTTGCTGAGAGGAACACAACCACAGGTCCACAACTATGCATCTGTATACAACGAGTCAGGAACTCCTCTCACGTGCTCTGAAATGTTGCAAGTGCTTCTGTTATTAGTTCTATATATTTACAGAAGAAGTCTTCATGCACCTGCATCATTTGGATAGGATCAATGGATGGGTAACCTGCGCTCAGAAATAAAATTCAAGATCTATTACAAATTGTGCATTTTTTACGAACTTCTACTTATTTGTACTTAATGCGCGCAAATGTATGATTAATGGATGAGATAATCACCGCAAACCGAAAGTTAATAATTTATATCATTCATACATTATAAGCAAAAATGTAAATATTCGCACATAAAATTGAAGATATTCCAGACTTACTCAAGAGATTACTTCCTCGTCGATTTGTATGTGAGGAACAAGAGCTATTTTGTACCACTCTTTCCCTCTTCTGTTTTGAAATCTTTCTTTAAGCAAAGAACACTCATTGATGTACAAATAAGTCACAGAAGAAGGCAGGCCCTCTTCAGGAAAGGATTGAAGTTTGTCGCATCCGTTGATCTTCAATGTTTCAAGCGATGTTAGGCTTTCAAGCCCCTTGTAGTCCAGGAATTCGAGGTTTGAGAGTCTGCTGATTCGTAGACTGTTGAGGCTGCTGGGAAGCAGATTCAGCTCTGGAAATGACTTCAAGTCTATACATCCACCTTCAATCTCAAAACAACTAAGGTTGTTTAGCTCGTGCATTTTCCACTGAATACTGGGAGTGAGTTTGTGGCAATAAGTGATGCAAAGTGAACTTAGGTTCTCAGGAAAACATCCATGTATAATGGAACTGAGTTCTGGACATCCATTGATAAAGAAAGACCGAAGAGATATGAGCTTGTCCATAGGTTTTGGAATCCCCTTGAGATTATTGCAATTAGATAGAAAAATTGATGTCAGGTTGGGGGTATGCAATCCCTCTTCAAGGAAAGATAGCAATTCAGGGCAATCCCTGATTTCCAACGCATCAAGTGACATGTGATTCTTTGAGATTGCGATGGAACTGAAATTTACACAATCCCAGATAGCAAGGCTTCTAAGTTCTGGAAATAAGTTTAAATGAAAGGAACTTAGAGAATCACAGCTGCTTCCTATGCACAAGTGTTCAAGGAGTGCATGCTGCTTTGTTTCTGAAGGGGAGGGGAATTTTAATTTCCTGCAGTTACGGATATAAAGAGATTTCAAGGTAGTTGGTAGGTGGTCTACGGAAAAGGACTCGAGAAAACAACAATCGACAATATACAATTGTTGGAGATGGATATTGTTGAGCATCAGTTCCTCGGGTAGGGAGTTAAGGGCATCACATCCTTCAATTTTGAGGCTATGCAGCCTCCGTGGCAACTTTAATAATTGTGAGATTTCTGAAACCTTTAAGCTTTCAAGACTAGAGATCTGGGAATACCATATGTTGATTGGGTCATCAGTATGAGATGAACTTTCAGTCATGTTCAAGGGAATTTCCGATGCACCTTCATGCATAATACTTGAATCTTCATTAGAAATCTTGGAGGTTTCTGGAGGACATGTTGATCCAACACCCGTTTCAACTGGCATCTCGTTCAAATCAGCTCCGTTTGTCCGACCCCTTTTTTCTTTAAGTACAGCCGCTTCCCAAATACTATACAATTCTTTAAAATCGTTTCTAAAACGATTATAATCAATTTCCGGTACCGCAAGACGTTCCATTTCTTTGATTATTTCTTTAATCCGATCTTCTATATTCTTTTCGAGTGAATTGGATGGCCTATACTTTTTTAATAAGATTCGAAATGTCGAGTTGCAGCAGTAGCTCCATAGAGTTGTAATGATCTTCAAAGTTTTGAAGTCAGAGAAAATCTTTCATGGACTATACGTTATCTATCTTTTATCTTTTTCATTTTTTATTTGAGAAAAATTCTCCACTATAGTTTTCATTCCTTTCAATATTCCCCACTTTCCTATATATTTTCAATATTTGGTTTATCATGATTGGTTAATTTCTATACTTTCACCCTGAAACGTACTAGTTTTGATTTTTAAATCTTTTGAAAAAGTAGGAGAAAATTACTTTCAAAAATAAAAAAGGAGTAAATTAATTGTCTCCAACGAATCACGAACTACTATGGAATATTGTCCGTTACAGACTTGTAAACTGATGTTGGTCGATGTTAAAAGCAAATTGGCTAAAACTATGTTTGGAATTGCTTTTACTTAAGAAATAATCACTTATTTAATCACTCATTTCTCAAGTTTTGATCAAATAAGTGTTTGGTAAACTTTCTAAAAACAACTTATTTTACAATTTGCTCCTTCAACAAGCAGTTTTTGAGAAGTTGGTTGGGGGTTGCTTTTTGACGCAGAAGCTAACTTATTGTTAATGCAATATCCAGAATACCCCCGATATTTTAATAAAAGACAATATTACCCTTATATTTAATAATATAATAAAAAAACTAAAAACTAAAAATATGAAAATACGAAAAATATAAAAATAAAATAAAAAACGATCGGGATTTATGGCCACTGCACCGGAGTTGGAGGCCGGAGGATATCCCTCCCCGACCACCACCTTCGCCGACGCCGCCTCGTCTCCCTCGCCGCCGCCACTGCCGCCACCTCCGTGCGACAAGGCACCATCAGCTCCACGTCGCCGACCTCGCCAAGCTGACCATCCTCTCATCTGGCTTTCGCCTCGCTCCGCCAGCGGTGGATTTGAGTTCCTGGTGAAAAGCGTCGCCGGTTCAATGGTGGATCGGTCCACCTCCGGCGGGCCTGCGCGAAGTTGAACGTGCAGTGGATAGCCATGGGGCTGCGGCAGCGGGGGGTAGGGTTTCAAACAACCGGGTCGAAGTCCGGGTCGGGTATATGTTTTGGTCCTCTGGTCTTCAATGGGTCCATTCCTTCAAAGCTATTTGAAAAGCCCAAAATTGCTTAACAATACAAACACATTAATGATGTCTATTTTTGTCTTTTCATTAAATAAATATTCCACCATTTCAAAAGCAAAGCAATTTTAAAATTTGGTTTACCAAACATCTACCCATTTTTTTGTTAAGCTAATTATTTCTAAAGTTAAAGCTAATTATTTCTAAAGTTAAGCTATAAATAGATTTTTTTTAAACAAAGCAATCTCAAACATAGTCTAACTAATTTCCTTTGCCTATTTCAGACCCTTCAAAATAGCCAAGGCTTCTGGCTGTTCTGCGCCATGCCTGCATGCGATTACTCATATCGAACTTCACTTCAACATCCTGCATAATAACTTTTAGGATAAGTTGTATAAACATCTCCGAGTTTAGGTGTAATTGTACACATATTAACTTTTGTTCATAATTACACAAATATCTTTAGATGTAGGTCAACGGTTAAAATTAACGATCAACTCTTTCTTCATATAAAAATTCCAAAATACCCCTAGTGTATATTTTAATATTTTTCACTATTGGATTATTTTTAACTATTTTATTTATTTGATTATTTTAACTATTTTATTTATTTATTTAATAAAACGTTCATTTAAAAAAAACCCCATATTTTTTTCTAAGGTAATAAATTCTTCATCAATGTCAAAAAAAAAAAAAAAATCTTCATCATTCTCAGATTTTTTTTTTTTTAATCTGAAAACAAAGCAAATAATGCATTTCTTCAATCAAATAAAAAAATCAAACACATGTGATGGAGATTATTCTCACTATATTCAGCGAAAATCCTTGGAATCAAGGATTACAAGAACCAAAATTTTCCCAAATATATAAAACACACAATTAATTCCTTCAAAAGCTGAATTTACATACTAAACGATCTAAAATTCTTGTGAAGCAGATCCAACATCATCCCTCACTTTCCCCATCTTCTTTGGTAACAGATTTTGATGGAGGTTAGACAAATTGAAATAGCTTGCTGAGCTCCTCATCTTAAGTTGAACAATTCTTCTTGTTATCTCTTGTAAGCATTACCTGCAAGATCAACTCAAATCGAAATCCAACATAAATACAAACTGAAATCAGATTCCAACACAAATACAAACTGAAATCAAAATCCACAACACCAAAAAAAACCATTCAAACCAAACTCCAAAACACATAAAATCAACAAAATCTTTAACACTGAACTCGAAAATTGAAGTCATCTACCCAACACCTACCATTGCTCGCCGCCACAGCCAACACTCATTGGAAGACCAATGTTTCCCTTCCTCATTCTTTTGATGTTCAAGAAGGAAGGGGCAACAATCATTTTACAAAACAGAGCTCCCACCCTCAGAATCAAGCCTATTGGCTAAAACTCAAAATAGTAGCAACAATTATAGATGCATTTATAATTATATTTTCGGTGAGAGCGGAAACAGAAGTGAAAACAAGAATTCCAATTTAAAATCTAGCTCAAATGGTAGTGATTAAACTTGATCATGATGTAGGTGAGTATTGACATGAATTCTAAAATCCAAAGGGTGGGAGTTTTCTAAGCCTAAAAAACAAGACTATCAGCACCAAATCAAAAATTATTAAACTACGGCAACAATGATGATTGTGTTGTCATAATTTACAATGAAATTAAAAAGCTATGCATGATGTGTGGTAAGGAAGCAATATATATATATATATATATATATATATATATATATATGTGTGTGTGTGTGTGTGTGTCCCCGCGCGCGTGAGAATCATACAAAAATTACCTGGAAAATTGGTTTCGTTTCTCTGCCTCCATATATGCATCTCTTTCGTCTAAAAGCTCATCAAATTTTTTCACCATTAATTTCCCTGATCTGGATGTGACTAATTTTGTGCCAATACTCCCCTTCGTCCTTTTGGCACAACTGTGTCAGACAAGAATGTCCGGTGATGTTCAGAGAAGAAAGAGAACTCGGCAACGTTCCTTCTGACAAGCGTTGAAGGTAACTACAGTTGATTCGCAGATCTTTAAGCAAGGTAAGGTGCTGAAGCCCGTTGAGCTTCAGAGTTTGAAGGACAGGAAAATCACTGATTTGGATGAATGTAAGAGAGTCAGGCAGTAGACCCACATCTGGAAATGACTCAACTTTGCTACATCCACCTATAATCGTCAAACCAGTGAGTAACGTCATCTTGTTCAGGCCCCAATCGGTGAGGACAGTGAGACTATCACATTTCTGAATCAACAGTTTTTTCAGGCTAGGGGGCAAACCACCATTTGGAAATGATTCAAGCTTTGGACAACAAGATATTTCCAATGTTTCAAGAGAAGTGAATTGCTTGTTCATCTGTTCTGGCATTTCTTGAAGACTATTGCAATTCAAGATTGAGAAAGATGTCAGGTTGGGAGCATGCATATGTTCGGGCATTGACCGGAGACTGTTGCAATTTGAGACCGAAAAAGATGTCAGCTTGGGAGTATGCATATGTTTCGGCATTGACTGAAAACTGTTGCAATTCGATGTCAGCTTGGGAGTACGAATATGTTCCGGCAATGACTGAAGACTGTCACAATTCGAGACTGAAAACAATGTCAGCTTGGGAGTATACACATGTTTCGGCATTGACTGAAGACTGTCGCAATTCGAAACAGAAAAAGATGTCAGGTTGGGAGCGTGCATATATTCTGGCATTGACTGAAGACCGCTGCAATTCGAGACCGAAAAAGATGTCAGCTTGGGAGTATGCATATGTTTTGGCATTGGCTGAAGACTGTTGCAATTCGATGTCAGCTTGGGAGTATGGATATGTATCGGCATTGACTGAAGACTCTTGCAATTCGAGACCGAAAAAGATATCAGGTTGGGAGCATGCATATGTTTCGGCATTGACTTGAGGTTGTTGCAATTCGAGACCGAAAAAGATGTCAGGTTGGGAGTATTCATATGTTCCGGCATTGACCGAAGACTGTTGCAATACGAAACTGAAAAAGATGTCAGGTTGGGAGAGTGCATCCTTCCTCCAGAAAATGCGTTCAAATCATCGCAGTTACTAATTTCGAAGCGTTGAAGAAGTTTGAGCTCCTGATGATGATCATTAAAAACTTCTATGCAATTGAGATTCCTGCAATCCTGGATTTGAAAATGTTTAAGCTTGTTGAAGAAGCTTAATGTGATTTTTGTGAGAGGATCACAGCTGCTCTTTATCTGCAAAACCTGAAGATTTCTGTAATCTGTGATATCATCAGATGGGAAATCCAATTTGCAACACTGATCAATATATAGTAATTCCAATGAAGGAAAATGTTCTGGTAGCTTCCCAATTAGTTCTGGACATTTCTGTATCCAAAGCTGTTGGAGAGATGATAGCTGTCCCAGTGGAGGGAATGATGAGCAATTTTTGCAATCACTAATTCTCAAGATCACCATATTATCGAATAACGAATTCCCTAACCAATCCGGCAACTTTGTACCATTGTACCCTTCGATGGAGATTTTCTCTATATTTTTGTGAGGGTGCAACTTTTCAAGAACGACCGTTTCTTTTTGCTGATCATGACCTTTATTGTTCCAACGAAAAGCCAACTCCTTAAGGTACTGCTTGTCCTTCAATTTGGCATTCTCCGCATCTGCAATGTCCTGTACATTTTGCAACTCTAAAATAGAGAGTTTACCATGAAGTTGTAGAAGTCCACCCAATTCACTTATGCATGACGCTCCAGTATTGTTACTCACCACAAAAGTTGTAAGTATTTGAAGATTTTTCAATCTACCAAATTCAGGTGGCAGCTCTTTCAACGATCTGGTTCCATTCAAATGAAGATAGCCTAACTGAATTAGGTTCCTCATTTTTGCTGGCAACTTTACAAGTTGGAAACAATCCAAAAGCATCAGTGTTTGTAAGTTATACAGAGAGCATGTTGATTCTGGTAATTCCGTTATTGCTGTTCCAGAAAAGTCCAAGAAGCGTAAATGTTTCAATTTGTCAATACCATCTGGACACTTGGTGATCTTATAACCTGACAGAGACAGAGCTCGTAAGGAACTTAAGGACGGCAGCAAAGTATGAACCATAAACGCACTTATGTTATTGGAGCCACTGGAATTTGATGATAGGCTCAATGGGAGGAAAGTACGCAGAAACTTTGCCTCATTCAAGGCCTCAAACTTCTCAGGACCATCAAACTTGTGCCTTGCATATGAGAAATGGCGAGTCTTCTCAGATATGCCTTGTAATTCTCCACTCTCAGAATGAAAGCAAAATTTACCAGAAACAAATTGGGCTAATTCATTAACTAGGTCATGCATTACAAAACCTGATTCATCGCCACTTTTTTGGAAAAGCGACATAGATACTAATTCATCAAAGTAACGGTTGCCTACCTCTTCCATGCATTTCTCGTCTCTTGGTTGTTGCAAAAAACCTTCGGCCATCCAGAGCATAACTAACATTTCTTGTTTAAATACATATCCCTTTGGTAATATTGAACAATAAGCAAAACATTGTTTCAAATGGGAAGGAAGATAGCAGTAGCTCAAACTCAAAGATGGAAGTATGTTGCTCTTATCGTTTTGTAGATCCCAGATTTTGCTGTTCAAAATGTTATCCCATTCATTTGCTTCTACTTTAGAGTGCAACAAACTTCCTATTATTTTTGCAGCTAATGGTAGGCCTTGGCACTTCTTCACTATCTTCTCTCCAATTGGCTTGAGCTTTGGATGCGTTTGAGAATTTTTGCTTCGAAAAGCATGTGTTGCAAACACAGACCAGCAATCTTTGTCAGATAATTGTTGAAGAGAATGAGTAAGAGTAGCACCCATGGTTGATGCAACACTATGACTACGCGTCGTCACAATAATTCGACTCCCCTTGGCACCATCTTTGAAGGAATTTTGAAGAAAATCCCAGCTAATGAAATTCTCATTCCAAACATCATCCAAGACAAGTAGGAATTTCTTCCCTGCAAGCTCCTCCTTTAACCTGATTTGGATTAAATTTAGATCGGTGATGTTACAATCCCGTGAAGTGACCGACTCATAAACAGTTTTAGTCACTTTGAACACCTCAAATTCTTCGGAGACATAAGCCCATGCTCTTGTTCTGAAACGTTTCTTCACCCTCGAGTCATTGTACAAAAGCTGAGCAAGCGTTGTCTTCCCAACCCCAGCCATTCCAGCTATTGCAATTACGGGGATCTCCGTTCCATTTTCTCTATCAGAGAGCAAAAAATCCATTATCTTATTTTTATTTTTGTTTCTACCATATACCTTACACTCATCTACCAAAGACGTTGTTGGCAATCTTGGATAGAGTTTTCCACCAAAACTTTCTGTTAGACCAAGAACATCTTTATGATTTGCTATGTTTTCAAGCTTTGAGATGATCTCTTGGAGCCTAGATTTTAGTGTTGTACAAATATCTTTGCTATTAGATTTGCTGTCCTGCACCGGATTGTAGCTGGCTTGACATTCTGCTAAAGCCAAAGTAGCAATCTCATCCAAAAAGTCCTCAGCTTGGTAGACAACATTTTTAAGCTCATCAACCCACGCCTTCACAAATGGGTTTGTGATTTGCTTCTCCTCTGCATCGTTAAGCACCACATTGACTGTCAGAAGTATCATTTTCAACCTCTCTAACAGAACAGTACCATCGAACCGCTTCCGAAAGAAGTCTACAAATTGCCGAGTTGCCATTCTGTCAAACAGCACCTGAAGGAAACCTGACAGCAACGCACCTACTACTGTTTCGATTCCCAAAACCATCTCTGCCAAGTTGCTGGAAAAATGAATCACCAGAAAGAAACTTAGATCAATTGCACAGTGAAAGCCACTGTATAATTGAAATGCTAGAAAATGAATCACAAGAAAGAAACTTAGATCAATTGCACAGTGAAAGTCACCGTATAATGAAATGCTTCTAGTCTTAATTAGTGGAAACCGGAAATGGTAGCTTCTCTGAGGCCAGGATAGAATTTAATATCAATCAAATGTTTAAAATAATTATTTGCTTAGATAAAAAAATGATAAGACCGTCTCCTTTCAAGAAGTTTCAAATAGACTAAAATATGAAAAAACTCAAAATTTACCCGAAAAGATAAATTTGAGTTATTTTTTATGTCTAACAAACAAAATCCTAAACAAATTCAAAGAAATAAACTTGTCTAATACAGAAAAATTGAAAAATGGAGGTTAAAACGACCTTTTCTTTTTTAGGAAAATAGTGATCCTGTAGGACTCATCGATACGATTCCAACGATATATAATGACCCAAACCGGATGTTTTTTTGCCCCTCCAAATGTCTTCTTAAAATACAATACTTTCTCAACCAAAAAAAAACTGAAAATAAGAGAAGGAAAAGCCAAAAAGTAAGTGTCCGTTTGGAAGAGCTTCTTTATAGGCTAAAAGAGCTTTTTTTAATTAAAAAAAATTCTTTTTTAAACAAAATTTGTTGTTTGGTCTAAGTAGAGTTTTTGGATGATTAAAAATGTTGTTTTATGTTTATTTGGAGAAGCTCAAATTTTAGGCTTTTCCAAATATATGTTTTTGAGCTTTTTTAACAATAATAAAATGTCTAATATAACTCTATCATTTAAAATAGTTTTTGAATATTTTGGTAATCCTACCATTTAAAAAAGCTTTTTCTAATTAACAACCAAACGACCAACATCTTCCCATTAAAAACTCTACTCGTAGAAGGTCTAACTTAAAAGATATATTCTTAAAAAATCTACTTGAAGAAGCTCTTCCAAATGGACTCACTAGAAAAGCTAAATCCTAATTAAAGAAAGTGAAATTGTCAAAAATAACCACATAAATATGTAGAATTTATTTTTAACCACATACGAAAGTTTAACCGTTGATAACCTCATTTTAAAATTTATTATCATTTCATAACTACAATTATAAAAATATCCCTACAACCAATGGCGGACGTAATTGGCTGCCCCGGGCAGCCCTCTAGAAAAAATAAATTATAATATATATATATATATATATATTAATTTTCTTTTACGGTTATAAATAATTCTTAAAAATATAGAAAATGGTTTCAAATACTTATAGATAATTCTTTTTAAAAAATTGAAATTATTTCAAATAGTATAGATTCACTTCATTTTGTTCTATTGGTTAGTTTAAACAATTTAAACTAATCATAATAGTAAATTTTCATATATGTAGAATTCATTTATAAACATCATATATACGGACTAAATAATTCAATGTGAAGGTTTGTGAGTTATTAATTAAGCATTAGAATATATTGACTATACAAAATAGATAAACCCAACCTTGGATAGTTAGAGAATTGACTTTACAATGCTAGTGTTTATCAAGAAAAAAAAACTATTTGTAAATATAATTTAGTTCGGACTACAAATATTTCATGGGTTCGCCCGTCTACAACCCGGGTTATTTTTTTTCTGCTAAAAACTTGAAACCCGGAAGAAAAACAATGGAGAAGCGAAACCTTGAGTTTTTTTAGAACAAAAAATTACTGAAATCTCATTCCAAAAACATTATTTTAAATAAAAGCCGTAAATTTTCTCTTGCAAGCAAAGGTCCTGATCCTCATCTTCAATACAAACAAATTATAAGCCGTTCATATTATAAAAGGTTTTGATTTTTGATTTTTTTTAGTCAATGAGGTTCTAATTTTTTATTTTAGGGTAAATCGTATTTTAGTCCATATAGTTTACCTTAATCTGTATTTAATCTACAGTTTTTTGGAATTATAACTTTTTGTCCATCTTTTCTCTGACAATACGTATTTTATTCCTTACCATCAAATTCTGTTAGGGTTCCGTCTAATCATTGAGGGTAAATTGGTAAAATAACATCAGATGTTCTAGAATCTTATATAACCAAAGGGTATAATAGTAATTTATAAATTAATTTTAAAAAAACAAACACTAAACTTGATCAAGAATTTTTTTGGTTGATGAACCATGAATGTGTGTTTGGATCTCGATTTTTTTTTTCCAGACACTACAAGCTTCTTCAACTTCCAACAAACACTAAACTTGATCAAGAATTTTTTTTTGCAATTTTTTTTTTCTTCCTGTTATTGGAGTTGATTGAAGAAGATATGAATTGTTGTTGAATGTGTGTTTGGATCTCGAATTTTACCATATTATTTTGGAAAAGATTTGTGGATTTTATTTTAAGGATTATTGATTTGTGGATTTTGTTTTAGGGATTATTGATTTGTGATTTTTTGAGATGGTGTTGGAGAAGATGAACTGAATCGGTCAGTTTGTGAATGATTTAATTTTTTGTAAAAATTTTTTTGATAAAAAATAAGATCTGGTGGAGATCCAGATCTTATTTTTTTAATTTTTTTTAATTTATTTTGTTTTTAAATTCTTTTTCATTTTTATTTTTGGTTTTTAAATTTAAGTAAAAAAATAAAAAAAAAGATATGTCCACCGTTCATCTTTGAGATGGATGGTGGAGATCCATCTTTTTTTTAATTTTCTAATTTTTGTTTTCTTTTTTTAATATATTTTTCATTTATGAAATATATATATATATATATATATATATATATATATATTAAATGGTCATTTTAGTTAAATTTAAATTAAGGGTAAAATGGTCTTTTCAATGGCATCAGCACACATCAGGGGTATTAGAGTTATTTTATATGGATTCTATCACAGAATGATTAAAAATTAAAATTTCAAAAAACTATAGACTAAAACGTAGATTAAGATAAATTATAGGGACTAAAATATAATTTACCCTTTATTTTAAGAGTGGTTTTTTTGCCAACTAAAATAATTTTCCCTACACCCACCTTTTAATGAATCTTCTTATTACTAAAAGAATGATGTTATTGGCACCCTCCCTACTGAACTATTTATACTCTACTTTTAAAATTTTAATTTAATTATATATAATTAAATTGTTTTATTTTTTTTTTGATTTGTTTCTATGATTACCCTTTTACATATTTTTCAAACTTAATACACCGCATATTTTTTCAAAAAAAATAAAAATAAAAATAAAAATACACTTATCTCTAATCTTTATATACAGTTTTCTTACATCCATTCGCATGACTTGTTTTTTCTTCTTATTTCATGGTGAAACCATCCTTATTAGATACGGGGTTTTTTTTTTTCTTTCTGCAATCGATTGGATTGTTGGTAGTAGATTATGAATGTGATATTGATCGTCTCATGATTTTTTGAACGTTTGAATTAGGGTTTCTGTGTGTTTCGTTTCATCGTAGATTATGTCTTCATGGTTGTGATTCTTGGTGCGATTTTTTTTTTAAATAACATTAAACTAACTTTGGAAGTTCTAGAATAAAATCTACAAAAGAACTGATACAAATCATAGAATGCATAGAAGATCTGAAAGAAAATAAACTGAGAAAAAAAAATAGCAAACATGGATCTGGAATTTGAAAAGAAAAACAAAACAAACATGTGAAACAATAAAATAAAAAAATAATAAACATGGGAAATATGAAATCGAGATTTTGAAAGAAAATATAAACAAAAATAATAAACATTCAATGATTTAAAATAATTTATGTAATTAGGGTTTTGAAATAAGGAAAGTGGGGGTTTTATTAGTTTTATTTTGTATAGTATTTTTTTAATAAAAATTGTATGTCTCTTTAAGTAATTTGACAAAGGAAAAAAGAATACTAAATAATTTTAAAAGAGAGGTATAAATAGTTCAGTAGTGGGTGCGTCAATAACACCACTCTTACAAAAATACATTTATACTAAATCACTTTAAAGTACATAGCTTGTTAATGAAAAAATAAATTTACTTGTACAACCACCGTCATAAACCCTAGTATTTATATTCAATTTAAAAATCCAATTTTATTGCAATTATATATGCTTTTTACTTGTATTTTTTTATAATAAAATGCAGAAACCTAACTTAGCATTGAACAAAGATTGTTCATTAACTACATATTAAAAATAATAATGAAAGAATTTCTGCTTTCCCAAACATGTTGTTTGGTAAGAGGGAGAGATGGAGGGAGGGAGAGGGTTGGAGGGAGAGCTCCAGTCCCTTGTTTTGTTAGAGAGACAAGAGTGGGGAGAGGAGAAGAGGAAGGAGCTCTCATCCCTTTGGACCCACAAAAAATAATCCCCCCAATGATGGGAGGATGAGATAGGGGAGGAAATATTGGAGGGTAATGACAATAATGCTCTTTAATTTTTTATTAACCTCCAATTTATTAAAGGGTAATATAGTAATTTTATAAATTATATACCAATCCACTCATTCAACTCTCTTTTCAATATCAAACAACATGAAGGATATACGATATCCTCTCCATCCCTCCTACTCTCTTTCCCCATTAATTCATCCATCTCTTCTAGTCTCACTCCCTCCTACCAAATCAGTTCTACTTCTCTATTAGTTTACTCTTTCAGTAATACAAGACAGAATTCAAGAGAAAGTGACAATCAAAGGTGAAGCAAAACAAAATAGCTTCAATTACTTTGCATGACTTTTTCTTTTTCACTTCCCCAATCCCACAGAATTAGTAGCTTTTGACACGGATTATATGAAGAACAAAGAAACCAAAAAAGTAATTTGAATGTTTGAATAGATAATAGTGTTTTTGTTTTGCTTTAAGAAGACGGAAGCGTAATGAATGTTTGATTTTTCAATTATGGTTATTTAACTTGATGGGTGTGAAAATAAGTAAAATGGGTTTAAAGGGAAAAACAATGCAACTAAAGTAATTATAATATTTAGGGTTAATTATGATATTTTAAAGAATGCGGTGAGTAAAGAATTATTCTTACATTTTTTAATATAGGTGTGAAGAGAATTTGTTGGGTGGCAATAAAGCCACCCTTTTTTAATCTCTTTTATATATAAATATATATATATATATATATATAATTATATAGTAGAATCCCTCTAAATTAATATTCTAGGGACCCATCCTTGAGTATTAATTTAGAGGGGTTATTAATTTGAATGGTTTTACCTTGTAAAGTGTTATTTTATCTTTAAAAACGTGTGAAGGTGGGTTTTGTTGTTTAGAGAAGGTTCCTTTTTGAGATTCCTTGTTTAGTGAGTTTTCTTCTTCAAGGAAAATTCTTTTTTTTTCTAGATTCTTAATTGCAATGGCACTGCCCATGGCAAATCGAAATGTTCGCTTCTCCTTAACAATTGCACTGCTCATGTACCACTTATAGAGTTACCTAATCACATCTTAACTTAGGCCAGTATACTATCTGCTATCAAATTTGAAGAAGAAATGTGTTACACTCCAACCGAAGAGGTTATCATCAATGATATCACAAAGAAGAATAATGATGATGTGGTTGAGATAGATGACGACGATGACGATAGTCATAAGGTACCTAAAATCTCTACGAGTAAGGCTGTTGAAATACTAAATTTAATTGAAACTTTTTATCTACAATAAAAAAGTGATGACAATAGCTTCTTGAGGACAATTCAAACGATAAAGGATAAAGTCAAAAATATCAAATAATGTGCATATTGGAGACTAGCATCTTGAAATACTTTTATAGTTATTAAATAATATATAATATTTGTTTACTTTTATGAAATTATTAATTTATGCGACAGTCGGGATCGAAAGTTTACACTAGGTTTCAAAAAGAAATTATTAATTATTACGATAGAGGGGTTTATTAATTTTTTACACTGGTCCGAGTCGGGACCAAGATTTTTTTATTAATTTAGAGAGGATATTAATTTATAGAGGATTAATTTATAGAGGATTAATTTATAGGTGTTCTACTGTATTATACAAGTTTTCTTTTTCATTAGTTATGTACTGTTGTGAGTTTCTATAAAAAAAAATTTATTTTTCAAAATATTAAATGTGATGGTTCGAACTGAGACATTGTTATTTGATAGGCTAAATGGACTTGCTCTTACCACCGATACGCACTGAGCGGTGGTATTCGGTTTCTACAACAGATCTTAATATGATTGGATTTATATTTTGTGGGATTGATCACATATTATACTCTTCATACATTAATTGTTCAAATATTTCAACTATTATACAGCAGGACGGAGCAGTTAAACCACTCAAGAATGGAACCTATCACTAATCAGTATCTTCGAATATATTAACTGGGTCTATTGGTCATGAGAATAAAAAAATAATCAATTGTAGTAAAAAAAAAAAAAAAACTTAACACAGAATAAAGCTACTTAAGGGGTTCACACATTTTTAGGTACATATTTTAAATAGATACCGTTATAAATAGAGAATCCCGTAACAAAAATGCACCTTATAATTTTCATTGTTATACATTTTATTTCTTAACACTTATGGATACACTTGCAGCAGGATGAGATTGGTGTGACCGCACTACGAGGTTGTGGATTCGAATCTTTCACTTTTAAAAAAATTTGAATTTATGTAATATTTTCAACAACAAAAGTAGTTGTCTATTGGAATGGCAGCATGGTAAATTATAAGAAAGTAAAGGGTTAAAGCCTTAAAGGTAATAGTATTTTTGTAATTAAAACCATCAAATTATACAAGTGTGAGCATGCATGAGACTCACGGGTACATTTTTCTTTATTTCAAACGGTAGTGTACATTTTATTACATGAATTTTCTGTCACATGGCACGAATTTTGGTTTTTTAGATTGATTTGTCCAAAAAAGTATCAACATTAGGCATATTCTCTTTTTTTTTTGGTAACGAGGATCCCGAACTTTGTCCGGACACAAATCTGTCTGTCCTCCTTCAACTGCGTGACACACGTATGGCATGTATACCATACCGGTCTGTATATCGGATATACAGAGTATGACAGATAAGAAACCTCGGCCCGCACCACTGGCCCACAGAGATGCAAGCGGGTAAATCAGAACTCGTCCCCACCTAGGTAGGATTCGAACCGCTGACGTTAGCCCCATGTCCATCCTTCCACCAGCAGGACTAAGCGCCCTGAAGGCTGGCCTCAAGGTAATTGCCCTGAAGGCTGGCCCAAGGTAATTGCCAAGAGTAGAACCAAGGACTTGGGTTTCATCCCAAGCCTTGGACCACCAAGGCAACCACCTTTTGGTTGACATTAGGCATATTCTCACTTGTTTGACAATAAAATGTGCATATGCTAATGTGAGAAAAACCTTGGGTGCAGCGAAATGTACATGTATCTCCCGATCCTGCCACGCGGTGCAATCAACGGGAATGGACATGCACCCCGTTGCACCCAAATTTCTTTCGCTGATGTGACCTCATTCACGGACGAGGGTTTACTGTCTGCCTCCCTTTAGTCTTTTTTGATGTTTTCACAATCATTTAGTTTTATTATTTTTAAGTAGAATGTTGCTATTGGCACACCCCTTACTGATCTATTCATGCCCCACTTTTTAAAATTTTGATTTAATTAAATAAAATCAAATGCTTTTATTAAATTTTTTGGTTTATTTCCAAAACTACCCATTTTACTTATTTTTCAAACTTAATACATACCATAAAAGATTTCTCTATCTCTGATCTCTGTATCTGTACATCTCTCTCACCTCCATTGATTGATTTTTTTCTTCTTATTTCTTTTTTTTTTAGTTTTTTTTCTTTTTATTTCATGGTGGAAAGAAAAATAAATAAATAAAAAATAACATGGTATTTCACAACTTGATATCATTCTAAAGAAAAATTAAACTTTAAACTTCAAACTTATTTCCAGAGAATGAATTGTTTCCAGATGCTTACTATCATTGTCAGACAATTTTTGTTTTATGTTATTCTCAGACAATTCTTCCAGATGCTTGATATCGTTCTTAGACAATTCTTCCATATTCTTGATATCATTTTCAAACTCTTCCATAATATTCTATATGTGTGTAAGAAGCAGATTGTAGGGTTTAAGAGTTTTTTTTTTTTTTGGAAAAGGAATATGAGGTTTTAATAGATTTACTTTGTAGAAGATTTATTTCCTTAAATTGTATGTCTCTTTAAGTAATTTTGATAAAGGAAAAAAAGATTATTATTTAATTAAAAAAGTGAGGCTTAAATAGATCGATAGGGGGTGTGCCAATAGCACCACTCTTTTAAGTATTATACTATTACATAAATTCAGGATTTTTTTTAAGGAATGAGAGGATTCGAACTCTCAATCTCGTGATGCAGATGTGAGAGATTTTACTACAGGACCAATCTCATTTCGTCATAATCATTAAGTTTAATCTTCTTAATTATTGAATATTTTACTATTCATTCAATTGAAGAGAATTCCAAGAACTTGCTCAATCCTTATCTTGTTCTTAAATTAATTTCTCCAAATCATTCAAAATCCCACTTAATTAGTTTTTTACATTTTCGCTAAAACCTAGCATATATCATTTATATTTATCTTCATGAAATTTTACAAAAATGGATAAACTCATAGTATGTTTGTGTAATTAACTCAAAAAATCAAATAAATAATAAATTAGATATCAGGGACATATTGAATCTTTTACATGGGATGTTAACTTTAATCTTTGACCAAAACTACATTTTTATGCAATTAGGTCAAATTTCAAGGGAACTCTGTGCACTTTTCCCTAAAAACTAATTTATCCTCCAAACTTATTATATTTTGCAGTGAGGTGAATCATTGTCCTTTTACCAACCTGCACATGGCAAGCAGATGCTGTCAGCTAAGAGTCTACAGAACTGGAAAAGAAGACGAGCTACAGTAGAATAATTGAGGGGCCAAATCAGCAGGTTTATGATAAATCATAAATTTTGTATGTCATGTAAACATAGACCTTTTTTATGAAGAACAATGCTCGGATCAAATATTAATCTCATTAATGAGAGTGTAGCATGTAGGGATGTACTTAGGATTTTTTGTTAGGGTGGGTTAAAAAAAACTATATATATAATTATATATAATAGTTCTCTCACAGAGATCCCTCATTTTAAAATAAAATAAAGACCTTTATAAAATTCATTGATTTGAATGAATTTTTATTTGAATTTTTTATGGATGATAAATTCAATGAAATCTACTCGTAAATGAAATTTGAAAATTTTTCAAACACTACAATATTATTTTTATTCCATTGAGATTAAAAAGGCAAACTCGAATCCCCGCCCCGACATTATATGGAGAACTTGATTCACTCCTACTTAATTGATAATTGATTATTATTATTTTTTTCCTAAAGTATGAAAGCATAGTTTTTTTTTTGGCTTTGATGTATGATTGTTTCACATTGTAACCTAAAATTATCAAATAATTTGTCTAAATGATATTTTATAAATTATAATATAACACTGAAATAATAAATTATAGTCAGAAAATAAATTCATAATTTTTTTTAACAAAACACTAACTTAAAATTTTCAAAAACAAACTCAAAACTCTAACTTATTAATTAGAAAAATAAATTTTAACTAAAAAAATACCTAAATTAAAAAACTGAATATAAATGTTTTTTTTATTCAAAAAGAATAAGACTATTTTTATATATTTAATTTTGTAATCGTTAATCTCGAACAACATCAATAATTATTAATTAGAATGAAAAGGAAATTGGGATTTGGGATTGAGATGGAGATGTTTACGAGAGAGAGAGAGAGAGAGAGAGAGAGAGAGAGAGAGAGAGAGAGAGAGAGAGAGAGAGAGAATTGGGATTTGAGAGTGAGAATGAGAGAGAGATAATTGGAATTTGGGAGTCTTGGGAATCTTGAGAGTTAGAGTTAGAGTTAGAGTTAGACAGAGGGGAAGAGAGAAGAGTCCATTTTTGCTCACCCCCTTCAAGGGGGGTGAGCATTACCCCCTCCCCAATACATGCCACGTGTCTAGGGAGAGGGTAGTTTTGTCCAAACACATGAGAGTTTTTGGATAAAGATACCCCTCTTTGGACGGATGTCATTTATTGGGAATGGGGTAATGCTCACCCCCTTGAAAGTAAGCAAAAGTCTTCTCAAGAAAGAAGAATCAAGAGTTGAGTTGGGTTGGAATGTATGATGGACCGATGGGAGAGGGAGAGAGAATGGGTGTGACTGTTGAGTTGAGGCATTAAGTTGAGAATTTGAGATGTATTAAAAAAAATTGCAAAAAGATGGCCAGGCTAAAGCAGGGTGGTAAGACCAATATAAGCCCTCTATATTGGTCTGTATCTAGTAGTATGTAGTTCAATTTATAAGATAAATGTAAAAAAAAAAAAAATCATATACTACATTTATTAATGAAATCAATATTTTAAGTACTAACTGATCAGTATCCAAATATTGTTCTTTCTTAAATAAGAATAATCATCCGAGCAGAATTGACTTGACAATTCATGTCCGATACTCAAACGTGAATCACATTGTGTGAAGAGTGAAGACAATTAATCAAATTATCAAATTGGGTTGGTATGCATTTATGCAATGGCGACGTACTGTTTTTACTTTTTAGTCAGGGAGGAGTGAATACAATTAATCAAATTATCAAATTGGGTTGGTATGCATTTAGTCAAAAAGTAGAACAAGTACAAACAGAAACTATCACGTATTGATGGAATCAGTATTTTAGATACTAACCGGTCAGTATTCAAATATTACTCTTTCTTGAGTAAGAACAAGCATTTGAGCAGAATTGATTTGACAATTCTGTTGGCGCACAAACGTCACTACGCGGAAGCGTTGCCGGATAGAACACAAACAAACAATAGCAAAAGAATTAAGATGAAGAAGAAAAAATAAATCCAAGCACACAACACAAGAAGATTTTACGTGGAAATCCAAATTGGAAAAAAAAACAACGGCCGTCAGGACGACAAGAAATCAATCCACTATGAAGAAAATTGTTACAACTTCACTCTTAAGACTTTTTTCTCTCTAATACCCCAAACCCAATTACACCCAATGCTCTCTTTAAGATCTCTCTAATTAATTGCTAATTTACTCCACCCCCAATAGTCTAACTATTATGGTATATTTATATGAATTACAGGGAGTTTAAATCAACAAGGAAATCATTCTCCTATACATACAAGATTTCCTTGTTTCACATAAATAATATTTCCTATTTATGACAAGTTATCTTGTAAAGGAGAAATCCTTATTCTATAAGAACTTCTAGAAACAAAACTATTTCATTTTCTATTTAATATTTCCCTATTCAACGCGTGTTTAAGATTGACTATGATTCAAGTTGTAGTTGGCCACCCGCTTCCTAAATTGTCTTGAATTATATCACTCAGAAAACTGCGATTCACCCGCCACCAGGTCACGACCGCTGTCACTACCACTGTGCCTCCCACAGCGCAACTCACAACGGTTCCTCCTTGGAACAGGACCACTGTCCTTACCGCTGTCGATTACCACAGCGCAAGGCACATCAGTTGCCTACTGGAATGGGACCGTTGTCCTTGCCGCTGTGGAAATCCACAGCGCAAGACACAGCGGTTTGAGCTGTTTTCAGTTTCTCCGATTCTTCAGTTCTTCAAACCTCTCTCAATCTCGATTTCATACTTCCAAAAGTGTCCCATGTCTTCAGGAAGTCTTCGCATTGGTGAATCCCGTTTAATAACCATTGAAAATTCAAACCATATCCAACAAATTCATGTCCGATACTCAAACGTGAATCACATTGTGTGAAAAGTGAAGACAATTAATCAAATTATCAAATTGGGTTGGTATGCATTTATGCAATGGCGCATTTATGCAATGGCGACTGTTTTTACTTTTTTAGTCAGGAGGGGTTGAAGACAATTAATCAAATTATCAGATTGGGTTGGTATGCATTTATGCAATGGCTACTGTTTTTTACTTTTTAGTCAAAAGTAGAACAAGTACAAACAATTGCCGATTCATCTAAGGCTATGAAATTCATCTACCATCATCCACCTCCTTTGTTGAGAAAGATTATAAATTTGTAATAATTAAAATAATTAATAGCGAATTGAAGGCCGAGATTTCGGCTTGACAACACTCTTCTATTGTTGTCAAGATGACCTCATCCGGGCAAACCATACTGGAGTCAGTTTTGTTGCTCCGTGGCAGTTCTCCCTCTTCCATTGTGGTTCTAGTTATGTATTGCTGGGTCTAACTACAATACTACAACTGTTGATCTAAAAATAGGATTTTAATGCAGAGATTCACAAAACTTAAAGGTTTAAAAATAAAAATAAATAAATAAACTAAATAAAATATTTAAATATTTATTTTTGATAAATAACTCAGTAACATTGTTAATAATAGCAATTTAGCCAAACCCTGCTTACTGTAATCAAAATTATCTTAGGTGTTTTTTTAATAAGGGCAATTACCAAATGGGTCCCGAACTTTTTTTAAAATTTTAAGTTGTTTGGAACTTTTATAAAAGTAACCAAATTGGTCCTTATATTTTTCTCAAGTGTCAAATTAGTCCATTTAACTAAGTTCCGTCAGTCAACTTTAACTGTAGAGGTAAAATTGTACTTTACTCATAAACAATTAATATTGCATTTGTTTGATTGCTTCCTTTCTTTTCGTTTATATTCATAACCATTCAAACAAAAATCACTAAAAACACTATCATTTCCTTTCATTTCATTTCCTCCTTAACTTATCGTTTCCTTTCCTTTCCTTTTTTATTTCATCAATCCAAACATAGTATAAAGATTATTATGTATTTAATTGAGTTTCATATCAACCAAAGATTGTTATGTGTCTCTCAATATCACAGGTTTAAGTCACCCCTTGATATATCAAAAATAATATCAACCAAATATTAGGAGATAACGGGTTGCAGGAATATATTTTCATCATTTTTTTTAATTAAGTTGTGTCTTGTGTGACACTAAAGGTTGTGTTTGTTTTGTTAATTTTTTTAAAGATATTAATAAATGTTAATCATATTGAAAACTGAATAGTAACTAAAAACTAAAAAGTAAATGTCACATTTTTTATTTAAAAATTAAACTTAAGTAAAAAAAACAGTTTTTCTTAGTACCTTATATGATGGTAGCGACTCTAAAACATTGCCGACTGGCTGAATGAACACTCTTACCATCAAAATACATTGGATGTATGCTTAAAAAACAATTTTTTTTTTACATCAATCCTCTTTTAAGTTGTGATTACAAGTATGTGCAGCACTATGGGTGAAGTCAGGATTTTGGCTTTCGGGAACTAAGACAAAAACTAATATTGTAGATCACATAATCTTCAAATAATATCAATAGGAATCCCGCACGAGAAAAAGTGCAGGCTACCGTACCTCATACTTTTCAACAAAATTTGATACCATTCATTGTTAAAAGTAATGATACGAATAAATAAATAAAATAGACATTAACTAATTAAAATGTAACACATATATTTTATATCTATAACCAAATCAATCTAATTTTCTTCGTAATTTTCATTTCAATTACATAATCAAAGAGTGTATAAAAAAACATTTTTTATTTGTTGCAAAACCTATGCCTAATCTTAACAATATGTATAATTGAAAATAATATTTTAATAGTAATTCCTAACATATAAAATATAAATTTCAATAGCTTAATTAAAATATCATTATACCATTGATATATTTAAATCACAATTATTTACATACTTGTAACTTAATTTTATAATATTCATATCAAACCAAATAAACTTATAATAATTTTAAACAAAATTTAAATAATAAACTAATAAAATAAATTTATCAAAATCAGAGTAATAATTAACCGAGCAAAATAAATAACAAGGGTAGTCGCTATAAAAGTTCAATATTTATTTAGTTTGTTTTAGTGATATATATATAAAAAATATATATATATATATATATATATAATATACATTAGATGAGTTAAAGATGTATGAAATAATAGGAAATTAAAATCTTAAAATAGATTGATTTTGTCTCTTACTTTCATTGTCAATAGAATTATAAAACAAAAATTATTAGTTCATTTATATGATTAAAATAATAAGGGATATAATTATTTTCCCACCGTAGTACCAGCTGAGCTACTTCAGCTCATTGTTGATCGTTTGTTGATTTAAATGTATATATAGTTATATAGTTAAATAATTTGTGTAAAATAATTTAAATATGCTTATATAATTTAAATAAAATCATATTTAATAATAATATATAAAAACATATTTATGAAAAAGAAAAAGAAAATAAGAAAACAAAAGGAAAAACAATTTTAAAAAAAAGGAATTTTTTTCTTTCTTTTTTTGTTTTTGATTTGTTTCCTTTCAATTTATGGGCTTTGATTTTCTGAATTATTATATCAAATAGAAATAATATATTTTTTGAACAGGAAAAAAATTGGAAAGAAAAAGAAATTTAAATCAACAAATGTTAGGGCTGGAGTATAAATATGATTTTATTTAAATTATATATATGAGTTTATTTTAAATTATATAAACATATTTAAGTTATTTTACATAAATTATATAACTATATAACTATATATACATTTAAATCAACAACTCATCAACAATGAGCTGAAGTAGTTCAGTTGGTTAGGGCTTGTGGCTTTTGATCACTAGATTGAGGGTTCAATCCAAGGGGGAAAATGATCAATATTTTGGATTTCAGAGGGAGACCGACCATTACTGAAATTAGAAGGGCAAAATGTCTAATATGACAAACTACAGGGGGGAATGATTATATCCCTTGAAATAACTAATAAGTGAAGGGAAATGTGGAACGAAGAAGAAATATAATTATCGGTGCTTTGAGGTGAATTATTGTCCTTTATTTGCTACCTGAAAGAAGAATGAGAGAAAAACTGGTTAACACTTGGGCCTCTTGCCAATGTGGCTAGACGGTCCCTGGGAGCCTCCACCACCACGGTTCAACGCCCGGTGCGTACATATATTTGTATATATTTCATTGTCCCACATTGGCCATAACATCCCAAGTGTGGGGAGTTCTCTCCCGGTTCTGGGAGCATCCCTCTCTCCAATTGTGAGAGTAGTTGTATACCATTTATATCCTCTTCCTGATAGTGAGAGTAGTATTCCGGGCTGAGCTTGTAGAGTCTAATCTCGCCTGTGTCCCGGTAGTTGGTTATATATCAAAAAAAAAAAAAAAACTGGTTTAGGATACAAATAATCAAATTTGTGTCCCCATTGATGTATCTAAAAGTTGCATCTCATGTAATGATGCAAACATATAATTTTGTCCATGAATCATGTAAGATTGACGTGACAATTTATGTCCGTGAAATTTTAACATTGGGTGAAGAATATATACAAGTCAGTATGAAATTATGAATTAAATAGTTTAGTTAGGTTAAAGCCACAAAAATACCCTCTGAAAATTAACAATTACAATTACAGTTATTTAAAATAAAACATAAGAGTCTTTGGTATTTTCTTAAAGTCCGTAAACAAAAGTGATCTTCCTGCAGATGAGATCTTTGGACAATCTCTTCCTCAATGGGAGAAAATCGTCAATCTTCTTCCGTCACAAGGGAGATCGGACCTCCACAAGTGGTGGTCTCCACTAACAGTCGAGTTTTTTACTTTTTTTTTTTAAATAAAAAAACTGGAATTTGAAGTAGATTTATAATTATGAAATCTGTTTAGGTTTGTTTAATATTTTTAGATAGATTTGTATTTACAAACAATTTTAGGGTCATTATTAAATTATTTGTTTTATTTAATATAAAAAACACCAAAATACCCTCTCATCTCTTACGTTAAGAGTTTACAATGTGCTTTTAATGACATTATTAAATGGATAAACTCATAGTATGTTTATGCAATTAACTCAAAAATCAAATAAATAATAAATTAGATACTAGGGACATTTTTGACCTTTTACATGAGCATGTTAACTTTAACCTTTGACCAAAATTACATTTGTATGCAATTAGGTAAAATTTCAAGGGAACTTTGTGCACATTGCCCTAAAACTTCTTAATTTATCTTAAGAAGAAAGTTATTTTGCAATGAGGTGAATTATCGTCCTTTTTCCAACCTGCACATGGCAAGCAGAGAGACTGTCAGATAGGAGTCGACAAATTTTGTGATGACGAGCTAAAGTAGAATAATTGAGGAGCCCTATGATAAATGTTGTATGTCTTGTAATTATGTAACCATTTTCTTTTTCATGAATAAGAACGAGCTCCTGAGCAGAATTCACTTGACACATTGTCCGATACTCAAACATTTATGTCCCATACTCAGACTATATAGAAGACAATTAATCAATACCAGAACATCAAATTGGGTTGGTATGCATTTATGCAATGGCTACTGTTTTTAGTTAAAAAGTAGAATAAAAGTGATTCGCCTAAGTTTTCAAATGGGAAAAAACAAACAAGCCCTAAGCGTTCACATGTTTTGAAATTCATCATCCATCCCCTTTGTTGAGAAACTAAATAAACATGAGCTAGGTTTACAATGTAATTATAGTATTTAACCTTTAAATATCCATAGATGATTTTGTCATCTTTATATTCAAGAGATATGTACCACCAAGTCTGCACTCAAAAATTTATCCAAAGGATGTATAAGCTATAAAGTGAATTGTTAACTGCAGCTGTGAATTTGAATGCATCAATATGTCCGTGGATTCAATCTGCTGGACACAGACGCCCAACCCAAAAAGCCATATATTATGCAACACTCTGGTCTCTGTCCATGGAGGAATGGACTCCATCTTCTGGACATCCAGCCCAACCTAAAATGCTATCATATATTATTCAATCCCAGATTCCCAGCAGAAAAAAAAAATTTCTCTACAAGTATGTCTTCACAAAACTGATACCTAACAAAAGGAAATTAAAGCAGAGGAAGAATGGAAAAAGCCACCTATTAGCCAGAAATTCAAATGTGTAAATTTAAGCGAGGAAAAAAAAAAATCAGCACATATTTCATTTCAAAATCACTTTCATTTATTCTACCAAGGCAAGACAGAAACTAAAGACTACATATAATAGTTGACTGTAGTTTACCTTGAGCAATAAAACAAGCAAAGTTCAAATTTTTGGGCTCAAATGTGAAGTAATATCTTATGTTAATAGTTCCTGTACACCAGAAGTTTGCATCATTGCACCTGCATCATTTGGATAGGATTAATAGATTAGATGAAGAAGCTGTCCACAGAACTTAAATATAATATGTACATGTTGCTTTGAATTAAAATTTAAAGCATCCTAGATATTTATGTCCTATGAATTTAAAACATTTGTCCAATACAAATGATAGTTCTGGAAACTGAAAGTTGACATATTCTGTTATTAATATACAATCAGCAAAAAACTAATGTGAAAAAAAAGGCTCTTGTCAACTTAGTCATGAAATGATTTGCTCATCAATTTGTATGCAGGGAATATGAGCTATATTGTACCAATCTTTCCCTTTCCTCTTCTGAAGTTTCGGTTTCAATAAAGAACACTCGTTGATATATAAAGAAATCAGGGAAGAAGGCAGGCCTTCTTCAGGCAAGCACTGAAGCTTGTTGCAGCAGTTGTGTGAGGTTTTGAAGCCCCATGTAGTTTAGGAATTTGAGATTTGGAAGTCTGCAGATACGTTGAGAGTTGAGACTGCTGGGAAGCAGCTTCTGCTCTGGAAATGACTCTTAAGTTTCTGCATCCACCTTCGATCTCAAAACGAGTGAGTAAGGTTTTCAAGCACTAAGACGGAACAGTCTAATTCAAGATAGCTTAAAAGATGATTTTTCTTTACTGAAACTGCAGAAAGCGCCAGTTCAGCTAGACAAACTACACAAATACAGAACATGAAAGCTTGGTTTCACCAGTATCTATGGTGAACGACAAGATTTTTATATAATTCATCTATCTTGGGGTTGAAAGCTTCTTCGAAACCATTAAAAACTTACAGGACACAAACCATGCTTCAACTGTATCTTATGCAACAAGAGAAAACTAGAAGTTGTTATGTTGATGTACAGTGCTTACCTTGGGAAAATTTTCATCTCAGTACTCTGATTAACAATGAATTTGACTGTATTACTAGTATATTAACTATGAGGAAAGAAAAAAGATGATGTAAATTGTGTTATTGAGTTAAGATAGTATTGCAATATTGCTTCTAACTTCGAGTTATAAGTAGCAGAGTAGTTGAACCTATCATCATCAATAAACATGTAAACTCCGTGTTAATGAATCGACCTCACCCGATCACTAGGTCCAAATTCCCCAAGTATTCTCTCCTGATGCATAATTTTTGACATTGATATATCATATATCTATCAATAGACTGAAATTCCTCCACAAAGACAGCAAGTGTGGAGGAAACCAGCTATTTCAAAAAAAAAAAAAAAGACAGCAATGATAAGGAGGGTTTGTTTGCTCTGTTGTTTTTTTAATAAAATAGCTATTTCAACAAAAAAATATATAAACAGCAAACGAGTAATTTTATGTGAGAAAAAAATCAGCACATATATCATTTCAAAATCATTTTCAATTCTACTAAGGCAAGACAGAAGTTTATAGAACAGAAAAACATAGTAGAAATCTTCGGATTTTATTCAATTACATTATGCTAGAGTTTAGCAAAATATATATCATAAGCACACTTAAATATCTAGGTGAAATTTTATGACTGTCAATTTGTATGAAATTTATGATGGTACAATTTCAGTAATGGCATTATAAGTACTAATCAACATGAAATCGGATCACTGTGATAGAATAGGAAGTTGCAAAAGCAAATACTTATTTACCAATCCTCCAAGCAATTTCTCTGTCGTAGATTGAATGTTGACAGGAACACAACCACAACCACAACCATGCAGGTACGTACACAAGTAGTCAAGAACCGCTACCACTGACAAATGTAGTAACTAGTAAGAGCTTCTGTTATTAGTTCTATTTACAGCAGAAGTCTTCATGCACCTGCATTATTTGGATAGGATCAATGGATGACAAACCCGTGCACATAACTAAAATTGTGAAATCTTATACTGCAAGTTGTGCATTTTGTTACAAACTTCTAAACTTGTATGCTTGATGATCCCCGATGGAAGATAATTAATATCAAAAGACTTCCAACATTTGTAGAATAGAAAGATATTAAGGGGGGAATTGAAGACGAGAAAGCGAAAATCTCTGTAAACTGATAGTTAATAAATTCTATTGTTCATATATGATAAGCATAAATATGTATTGCACTTTAAAATGGAGGATATTCCAGACTTATGAGATTACTTTTCCGTCAATTTGTATGTGAGGAATATGAGCTATCTTGTACCACTCCTCTCTCTTGTCATGAAGTTTTGATTTCAGCAGAGGACAGTCACTGATCTACAAATAACTTAGAGAAGAAGGCAGGCCCTCTTCAGACAAGGATTGAAGCTCGCCACAGCCGGTGATCTTCAATGTCTCAAGAGATGTCAGGTGTTGAGGCCCCTTGTAGTTCAAAATTTTGAGATTTGGGAATCTGCTGATTTGTAGAGAGTTGAGTTTCATTGGAAGTAGGTTCTGCTCTGGAAATAACTCCAAGTCTCTGAATCCCCCTTCGATCTCGATACGGCTAAAAGTATTTAGCTGATGCAATCCCCACTCAATAAACAGCCAAAATGGATTACAATGTACCTGGGCCGGCTCTAGTTGTCCACTTAAGTGAGCTGATTCCCTAATTGATAAGATGGTATGCCTTCTTCGGATTGATTCTATGCAATATAGCTTTTTTAGGCACCTCAGCTCTCAGGCTCTGGAGGCCACCGGATAAAGTCCTTTCATAATTACTTTTGGTCTGCGTTTGTTCAACTTCCAATGATTCCGTGGACAGTTTTTCCAGGACTTCCTTGGGGACATCAGGCTCAGGAAGCTCTGAATTTGATGGCACTTCAACTGCATTTGAATCTCGAATAGATGCGCTGCCATTGTAGCTATCAGAATTATCTTCAGTTGGCTTGCGTATCTGGATAAGGAAGGCCACGTTTCAACTATTAATTACCAGATTACATATAAAGAATGCTAGCAGGAAATGATAAATTCATTTGATTACCAATTTAGCTAGATTTTCAAGAAAAATGACTGCCAAGTTTGATAAAAAGCACTCAGAGTCAATACAACATACCAATTTCTGCAGATTTTATATTGCCACTAATCCCACAATCATAAAATTTGGACTGAATTCTCTGTTCCACAATCCAGATTTTCTGGTTGGCAAATACACATCTAGGTTTTTGGATTCACAAATCTATTGGACAACTATGGTGAGATTGAAGTATTATCTCAACTTCAACTTCATCAAGGTTGACTCCATTTTCCTTGCAAAAGGAAAAAAAGCTGCCAAGCATGTCATCTGTTGGCCGGTAATTCCCTCTATATGCAGATATGAACTGCAAAATCATGATAATCAAGGATCAGTGCCATACATAACCATGTTATACCATAACGTCAATAAGGCAGAGCCAATGTGTTTTTGTTTGTTAAGGACAAGGATAGGAACCTACTATATATTGTATACATCAGTAATGGGATTTCGAAGAATTAATCTAGACCTTCAAATCTAAACAACAAAATGAGAGTAAAGAAAGATTACCATGTATAACATAAATGATTTAAATAGAATTACATTTACTGCTAAAATGTGATGATGCCACCTATAAACTCATCTAAGGATCAGTTGCGTAACAGGTTTTCCAGAGGTATTCCCCAAGTAGGTGATATTACGAACTTAAACAATAATACTTCTGCATAAATTTTCTACTTCACACAGACTCCCAACAACTTTCCCAATTTTATGGAACCATACCTTAAGAATTTCCTGCTCTGCCTCAAGCCTTCCAGCAGCTATTGTAGCTCCTCCAGCCAAGAAACTTGAATGATTGAATGTTCCTGTCTTCTTCTGGAAGATATAAAAAGTGAATCACTTATTTTGAAAAGTTAAGACCATTTAAAAAGGTGAAAGTGATCAAAAAAGTTGTTTATAAGTTTGTTTTAACTCTTACCACACCCGCATATAGATTCTTTGAGGTGCTCACGACGAATATCCATTTGGGCTTGGCTAATCCTTTATTTGTGTCAAAGAGATCTCCGGTTTGTTTGTGGATAAACTTCCCATCAACGATAGTGTATTCATAATATTCCCTCTCTTTCTAATTTCAGCAATCATGGGGAGGTAGAGACACAGAGCAAAAAGCTTGTCAGTAATCAGTATTGCCATTTAACTGGACTATGTCGTATGTTATTTAACACAATGCATTTTCCATAATATCTAATACACATAATTTAATAATGGATTATATGAGCACATACAGGTCCCAGATATCTAATGCATTGTTTTTGAAGCTTGGACCTGCAGCATTCTTTGAGATCAAGCTCTTTGCCATCTCCTACATCCAACCTGCAGAAAATAAAAACAACAAAGGATTTAGCAATCAACCACTTTACCTTTGCAGAATTGAGGTTGTAAAGGTCGACAGGAAAAAACTATGTACCCAATCATTTTCTTCCTTTCTCTTGTTTCTTTTACACTTCACATTTTCAATCTTATTAAAATTAAACTCAGCCAATCATCTTTGGGACCTAGGCAACATAAAGCTTAGATGAAGCTATTGAAGGTGTAGCAGCATTGATTGATGAAGCTATTGATGCTTTTTCTACAATCAAAGAAGAATTGCTAAAAATGTATTATTAATTGGAATGGTTAGAAGACAAACATCCTTCAAATATAAACCATTCTTTCTAACATAAAATCATTGCCTTTTCATGCAACAAAATTGATTTTAGAGGCATATAGAGGGTCTTGCCAATTCAGCCGCCGACCGTCGTAAATAAAAAACAAACCCAGCCAGCAACCTAAACTGTCACCCATAACTAATTTGAACAAATATAAAATCTTTAACTTATATCAGGGAATCTAGGCAACATAAAGCTTCTAAATCCTCAGTCTGATATATGCACTGCTCCTTTCTTTAATTTATATTTTCGTCGATTAAATACGCACTGTTCTTGGGCTAATAAACTAGCATCTGTCTTAACGTCAACAACTTCAAACGCATAAAGTCCCAATATCATAGAATCAAAAACAAAATTTGCTCACCAGTAGAAAAATGGTTGACCAGAATCAGTTTTACACCATTCTTCATAATACATATGCAAATTGTGTCCATACCGGTGCTGAGGATCAATCTAAATCCAAAAATATTTATAAAAAAAAAATACAAATTAGGTAACTATACAAATTGCTGCAGATTCAACTCATAAAAAAACAAAATAAATAAAAATACAATAGAGAGTAAACCGGTTAAATTCGGTATCGCATGAACAAAAAGTAAGAGTAAGTGAAATTACAGATTCATAGATAAGATGAATAAGCTGAGCACAGAATTTAAATATAACATGTGGCACCTTGTACATGTGGCTTTGAACTAAAATTTAAAGTGCCCTTGTGAGCCTCGGCTGAGAGATTTTAATGTCCGATGAATTTCAAATATTTGTCCAATACAAATGATAGTCCTGGAAAAACTGAAAGTTGACATGTTTTGTTATTAATATACAATCAGCACAAAGCTATTGTGAAAGAAGGCTCCTGTTGACTCACTCATGATATGATTTCTTCATCAATTTGTACACGGGGAATATGAGCTATCTTGTACCAATCTTTCCCTTTCCTCTTCTGAAGTTTTGGTGCCAGTACAGAACAATCCTTGATATATAAAGAAGTCAGGGAAGAAGGCAGGCCTTCTTCAGGCAATGACTGAAGCTTGTTGCAGCAGTTGATCTCCAATGTCTTAAGAAATGTGAGGTGTTGAAGCCCCGTGTAGTCTAGGAATTTGAGATTCGGAAGTCTGCAGATACGTAGAGAGTTGAGACTGCTGGGAAGCAGCTTCTGCTCTGGAAATGACTCCAAGTTTCTGCATCCACCTTCGATCTCAAATCGTGTAAGGTTTTCAAGGTTATGCAATCCCCACGTCGTATAGGGTGTGAGTTTATGGCAAGAATTGATGCAAAGTGAACTTAGACTACTAGGAAAACCCCCATTTGGAATGGACTCAAGTTCGGGACATTCATTTATAAACAGTGACTGAAGAGATATGAGTTTGTGAAGCTGCTCAGGAAGGACCTTGAGATTCTTGCAATTATAAATCAAAAGTGATGTCAGGTTGAAAGTAGGCAATCCTCCTTTAGGGAAAGATACCAACTTAGGACAATCTCCGATTTCCAAGGCATCGATTGACATGTGATCCCTTGTAATCAATATGGTACTGAAATTTGCACAATCCCAAACAACAAGACTTTTAAGTTTCGGAAAGGATGCTAATGGCAAGGATCTTAGCGAATCACAGCTACTCCCTATGCATAAGTGCTCAAGGAGTGGATACTGGCGCATTGTCTCTCCGGGGGGATAAAATTCTAATTTCCTACAGTTACGGATGTAAAGAGTTTTCAAGAAAGTAAGTGGATAGCCTCCATGAAAGGATTTGAGAAAACAACATTCAATGATGTACAAATGTTGGAGATAAGGATTGCTGTGCATCAATTCCCCAGGTACAGACTTTAAGGCCTCACATCCTTCAATTTTTAGTCTATGCAGCCCTGGCGGCAATTCCATCAATTGTGAGATTTCTGTAACTTTCAAGCTTTCAGAACCATAGAGGACTTGAAAACTGTCTTCGACATATGATGTGTCATTACGCGCATCAGGTTCAAATCTAACCACTGGATCCTCAGTCGAAAGTATAGAGGATGACCGGAAATAGCTGTGTGTTGTGGTTGTTGCTTCAGTCCTCTGCTCAGAATGCTGTGAGGCCACTTCATCGTCACTTCTGAGCTGCACCATGTTGCTGTCAAGTAACTGCAATGCTTCTATGACTGGACGTCTTACAGGCCTGTGTATTTGCTTGCCATCACTTCTGAACTGTTCCTTGTTTCCAGAAAAGAATTGCAAGTGAGGTACATCTGAAAGCTGTGGAAGTGCTGGACATTCTGAAATTTCAATTCTTTTGGAAGTGTCAAGGCGGTTGGGTAACCTCTTCAGTTTAGGACATCTGTGAATACAAAGCTCCTGGAGGCATGGAAACTCTCCACCTTCAACTTCTGGAGAAATCCATTCTTGCCATTTCGACATTCCTTGAAAAACTAATGTCTCTAGAGTTGGAAATGGCTTAGCTGAAGATGAATTCATCCCATAAAATTCTGTACCCACCTTTTCAACTCCGTTCATCTCTTCTATAACGAGGGCCTTAAGAGACGGTAGCTGCCCAAGTGGAGGCAAGTGCAGACAGCTATTACAGTTGTTGAGACGTAGGAGCACCATATTTGAGAAAGAAGAATCTCCCAACCAATCTGGAAATCCGGCACCATTGTAAAATTTAATGCTCAGCTCTTTCAAGTTTTTATGAGGTTTCAGCTGTTCAAGCACATCTCTCTCAGTCTGTGACTCAACTTGGGTGTTACTCCATTCCAACTCCAGCACACGAAGTTCTTTCTTGTTTTTCAAACTAGCCTCAGATGCATCTCTAGCAACTACCACATTTTGCAATTGTGAAATGTGAAGGGAGCCTCGAAGATTCGTA
Organism: Dipteronia sinensis; assembly: GCA_033220585.1. Taxonomy (NCBI): domain Eukaryota; kingdom Viridiplantae; phylum Streptophyta; class Magnoliopsida; order Sapindales; family Sapindaceae; genus Dipteronia; species Dipteronia sinensis. The sequence goes on along the minus strand of CM065638.1, from coordinate 76,924,814 downwards.
AGAGTTCCCAACTCTTTAATCTTTGAGCCACTGTATTTTCCCACAATAAAATCGGACAATATCTGAAGATTCGTTAATTTACCCATATCTGCTGGCATATCTTTCAAGCTCGTTCCACCAATGTCTAGATGACTCAAATTGATAAGGGTTCCAGTGTTTGTTGGCAATTTAGTGAGAGAAAGACAACTTGACAAAATCAGTGTCTGCAAATTGTAGAGAGCATTTACGGATTCAGGCAAACTAGTAATTGGAGTACGAGATAGATCTAAGTACCGTAGATGTTTCAATCTGCCAATCGAATCAGGCAACTCTGAAACATGACAATTAGACAAGGAAAGCACTTGTAACCATTGTAGTTCCTCCAGCAAATTCTTCAATACCTCATCGCTTAAACTACACGTTTCATCCTCCTGGTGTGATTTAGTAAGCATAAGGGTCCTTAAGAGCTTCGATTCACAAATAGCTTTACATGTCTCGGCATTAAAATTGCCTCCAGAAAATGACAAATGCCGAGTTTTTCTCAACTCTTTTAAAGGCTCATCATTCACCAATCTGGTACAAATATGTTCAGATACAAATACAGCTAACTCATTTAACAGATCATGCATTACAAAGCATGATTTATTCGCAGTTGTTGGCTGAAAAAAACACCTCAATGACAATTCAAGAAAGTACTCATGGCCTACTTCTTCCATCCTTCCATGTTTCGGCTGTGGCAAAAGGCCTTCTGCCATCCATAGACGGATTAACTCCTCCTCTTTAAACTCAAAACACTTGGGAAATATCGAACAATAAGCAAAGCATCGCTTTAAATGAGCAGGAAGAGAATGATAGCTCACCTGAAGAACTGGGTTAATGGCACTCTTGTCATCTAGAGAATTGAATATGTAGCTCTTCAATACAGCATCCCATTCTTCAATTGTTGGCTTAAAGCGCATACAAGCCCCGAGTAATTTTGCTGCTAAAGGTAGGCCTTTGCATACTTCCACAATTTCTTTGCCAATGGATTCTAGTTTGGAATTGGAAATGATTTCTTTGTTGGGAAATGCATGTTCTGCAAATAGCATCCAGCTATCTTCATAATTTAAAGGTCCCAAATGGTTGGAAGCAGGAAGAGTGCGCGCAATTGCTGCAACATATGAATCGCGTGTTGTCACAAAAATCTTACTTCCATTTTCCCCAGCTGTAAGAGCTGATCGTAGCATTTCCCAGATTTTCTTAGACCAAACATCATCTAAAATGATTAGAAATTTCTTCATTTTGAGACTCTCCTTCAACCTATCTTGAAGGGAATGCAAGTCCTCTGTATCTGAAGGTTGAGAAGTGAGTGCGGTAATAATATTTTTCATCATCCAGGAAACATCAAAATGCTCCGAAACACAAACCCATGCTTTGAAATCAAAATGTTTCTTCACTCGTTCATCGTTGTATACAAGCTGAGCAAGGGTGGTCTTACCAACTCCACCCATACCCACCATGGCAATAACATCTATATGATCATCAGCAGATAGACCATCTGAAAGCAACAACTTAATTAAAGCCTCTTTATCTTCATCCCTACCAAATACTTGAGATTCATTTTCAAAACTACTACGTTCTGCGGCAACTGATAGTTGATATGGTTCCATTACTGTCATTGAAGCTGTTTTTAGTCCAAGTGCATCTTTGAGCTTCGCAAGATAATCCATTTTGTCAGCTATTGCTATGATTCGGTGTTTTATACCTTTATCGTGCCAAGTGGATGCAGTTGAGATATCGGTATGAGATTTGACTTCCATCATCTTGGATTTCAATGCTTCAGTGTTTATCTCTTCCATTAGATCCCCAAGATCATAAATACCTTCTATAAGCTCGTTATGCCACCGTCTGATTGCCGGGTTCTTGAACTGCTTCTCATCAGCATCATCGAGCACCGTGTTGACAGTTAACATTGTTTCAACCAAGTTCCTCACCAGTGGAACTAGTTTGTGTCCTCTAAGAAAGAATTCAACAAATTCTCCAGAAGTGAGCTTGTCAAGCAGCCCTTGAAGATAAGCAGAAAGAAGAGATCCTCCTGCCATAATACCACCAGCCATGTTGTCCTGTTTTACTGAAATAAAACAAGTAATAGGTTATAGATAGATTAAGCAAAGAAAGATGGGAACAAGATGATGGATTTTTTCACTATGAATGAAAGTATCTGCTGCAGTTTCTCCGTTCCTTCCTTTTCTTTTGTGCTACTTATATAATGCTGAATTATTGGTATCATAGGCCCCACAAGACTTTCTTGGTTTGTTTGTACTCATACCAAGTCATATAAGAAGGAAACAAATTTTTACTTTTGAAAAAGATCATTCAAAATTCTATTAAAAGACATCTTCCCTTAGTGGATTTGATCCAAAAGCTTATATATTTTGTCCAAAATCAAAAAAGATGTTGAATTTCTCTAACTTGGTTAAAAGTTTTCGATCAAAACCTTGTCTCTTGTGTTTGAACTACTAAGTCAAACTTGGTTAAGGACATTTTTACTCTCTCATTTTTCCCTCTCCTTCTTTTTTTCATTTTTAATGGACAAGATCTAAATGTTCTTTTCAATATATGATAATGATGATCTAAATTATGGGATTAAACATTCAATGCAGGTGCTTGTTGAACTGTGAGAAAGCTTCATTGTTGATTTCTAACAAGCAACGAGGAAGGTGGGTGGATTTCATAAGACAACAACACATGGTATTAAAAGTACTAGCTGCAAAACAAAAATGTAATTCGACCCCAAATGAACAATCATACAGTAGCAACACAAATCATTGTATTTTCATTGTTTAGAATTGAATTTGAAAGGCCAGACTCAGACTGTGTGATAAAGAGACAATTATGCATATTTGTGAAACATAAAAGAAGAACCTGGCTGATAGTTGGATTCACTTCTCTGCCTCTATCTGTTTCTCATCTATCTAAATAGGTCATCATTACGCTTCAATTAAGAAGCCAATATTTCGCTTTCTCGTTCTCCTCCTCCTCCTTCACTGTGATCTTGAAGATAAGCAGAAAGAAGAGATCCTCCTGCTATAACACCACCAGCCATGTTGTCCTGTTTTACTGAAATAAAAGAAGTAATAGATAGTTTAAGCAAAGAAAGATGAGAACAAGATGATGGATTTTTTCACTATGAAATGAAAGTATCTGCTGCAGTTTCTCTGTTCCTTCCAAATCTTTTGTGCTACTTTTATAATGGTGCATTATGGGTATCATAGGCCCCGCAAGACTTTTTTGGTTTGTTTGTATTCATACCAAGTCATGTAAGAGGGAAACAAATTTTTACTTTCGAAAAAGATCATTCTAAATTCTGTTAAAAAGACATCTTCCCTTAATCTATTTGATCCAAAGGCTTATATTTGGTCCAAAATCAAAACAGATGTTGAATTTCCCTAACTTGGTTAACAGTCTGCAATCAAAATCTTGTCTATTGTGTTTGAAATACTAAATCAAACTCATGTATTGTAAATATTTATAAGGCACTCTATAAGAAATCAGTTTAATTCCTTTTAAGGACATTTTTACTCTCTCTTTCTCTTTTCATTTTTACTGGACAAGATCTAAATGTTCTATTCAATATATAATAGTGATGATCTAAATTATGTGATTAAACATTCAATGCAGCTGGTTGTTGAACTATGAGAAAGCTTCATTGTTGATTTCTAACAAGCAAAGAGAGAGGTGGGTGGAATTTCATAAGCCAACAAATGGAATTAAAAGTGCGCTATCAGCAGAACAAAAATGAAACTGACACCAAATCAACAATTATACAATTTAAAAGGCCAGACTCAGACTGTGCGATAAAGAAACAATTTTGCATACCTGGCTGATAGTTGGATTCACTTCTCTGTCTCTATCCGTTTCTCTTCCATCTAAATAGCTCATCATTACGCTTCAATTAAGAAGCCAATATTTCGCTTATCGGTTCTCCTTCTCCTTCTCCTTCTTCTTCTTCTTCACTGTGAATTTTACGATTTTTAGGGTTTACATCACAGAAACTAAATTTCTACTAGGGGATGTCACGTCAGCCACTCTTTGCTGACATGACCGAGCACGTCAGCGAAAGTAACTGACCTGGAAGAAACGTGACGGGTCAGGTCAGGATAAATATGCTGACGTGTCCGAAATATGTAAAGTACGTCATCAAAGATGATAACCTGTCAGACATTTCAGCACGTCAACATTCATTGATGACGTACCATGGCACGTCATTGGATTTTGCTGACATTTTGATACATGCCTGCCACGGTATGCATAAGTTATTGGCACGTCAGTATTTTTTAATGACGTGCCCACTCACGAAATCGTTTCCTTGTTTTCTTGTCATTTTCGTTTTTGTCTCTGCTATGCAGAAAACTCAGCGATCCAACGCCGGCGACGATCAAATATATCTGATGCTCCGTTATGACTCGATTACCATTCTTCTCTGCAACACAAAAACAAACTTTTCTTCTTCTTCAGCTCAAGAATCCACATTCTTCAAAACCCACCTCCAGTTCTCTCCAGAAGACTGTTCCTTCCTTCCTTCTGTTTCTTCAATCTGGGATGCTTTGACTGCCGGCGGCAATAGAGTTGGATCCTCAACAAAAGGCATGTATGTTGTGAATTTATGTGTTTTCAAAAAGAATTGATTTTTATGTGTAAATGATGGTGTAAGTTTCTGCATTACTACTTGTTTAGATTTTTGGTAGAGAGGGATTTCACTTTACTGTCTTCATAGGTACTTATTTTCAATTTTTTTTTTCTTTTGTGATATGATGTTTGGTTGCTGGGAAAATCAGGACTATTCATGAGGAAATGGTTGAAAATAACAGTGTCAGAATTTAGCTATGTAGTCAAGGTTTGGTAAAGTAAAACAACTTTGATGATCATAATTTATACTTCTGTACCAAACTTGAAAGACAATAACAAACAAAGCTATTGAGACTTGAGAGCTTGTTTGTTTTGTTTGGTTTGGTTTTTTTTTTTTTTCTGGTGAATTGTTTAGTACTTCAAGCTTTGGATCAGGTACAAGTTTGTGATAATAATCATTAAAAAATCAAAACTAGTGATAATAATCATATAAGCTTTGGACATTTTTACTCTCTTAACTTTTTCTTTTTTACTGGACAAGATCTAAATGTATATGTATATATATATATATATATATATATATATATATATATGAATGCAAGTGGCTGTTGAATTGTGAGAGCTTCAGTGTTGAATTTTAACAAGCAAAGAAAGAGTTGCGTGGATTACATAAGCCAACACATGGTATTAAAAGTGCTAGCTGCAAAACAAAAATGTAATTGACCCCAAATGAACAGTCAATCAAACATACACCAGCACCACCAACCATTGTGTTTACATTGAATTTGAAAGGCCAGACTGTGCGATGATAGTTGGATTCACTTCTCTCTTCTGCCTCAATATCCATTTCTTTTCCATCTAAAGAGCTCATTAAGTTACTTTGCCATTGATTACCTTGTAGGCGATGTGAGAAATCTTGGGCCAATCCTCCCCTTGGTTCTGTTGACACCGATCTGACATCAACGAGCATCCAGTGATGCTCAGAGAAGAAAGCAAGCTGGGCAGGCTCCCGTCTGTCAAACAGTGAAGCTTACTACAGCTGTTGATATGCAGCCCTTTTAGGGAGGTGAGAAATTGAAGCCCCTTGAGATTCAACATTTCAAGCTTTGGTAATTCACCGACTTGAAGAGAAATAAGAGAGGCAGGAAGTAGACCCTCCTCTGGAAATGACTTCAGATTACTACATCCACCAATGATTGTCAAACGAGTGAGTGACGCCATTTTGTTCAGACCCCAATCTTTCTGAGGAGTGAGATGGTCACAGTTCTCTATCATCAGCGAGTGTAAGTTAGGTGGCAAACCTCCATTTGGAAATGATTCAAGCTTTGGACAATGAGATAGACACAATGCTTGAAGAGAGGTGAGGAGTGTGTGCATTTGTTCTGGCATTGACCTTAGATTCTTGCAATTCGATAATGACAAAGATGTCAGGTTAGGAGTCCACATCCCTCTTCCAGAAAAGAACTCCAGATCATCACAATCACTGATATCAAGATCTTGGAGAAATTTGAGCTCTTGACAAAGATCCTTCGAAAGTTGTATACACTTGAGATGGCTGCAATTCTGGATTTGAAGATTTTCAACCTTGTTGGCCAAGTCTAAAGGGAAGAATGTGAGAGAATCACAGCTACTTGTTATATGCAGAGTCTGGAGTTCTGTGTATTGCATCATCACATCTTGAAATTGGATTCGTAAACTCCTACATTGATAGATATTCAGTAATTTCAGTGATGGAAGAGCACTTGGCAGGTTGCCGGTCAGCTGTTGGCATTTTCGTATATGAAGCTCCTGAAGTGAAGGAAATCCATGACCATGAGCTACGAAAGGTGACCAATGCTTCCAATTTGGCATGTCTTCAAACCACAAACTCTGCAAGGATTTGAATGGACTAATAGAAAAGGAGCCATAACCGTAGAATTCGGGACCAACACTTTCTAATATCTCCATTTTATCAATATGGAGTTCTTCAAGAGATGGCAATTGTCCCAGTGATGGCAAGGACAAACAATTTTTGCAACCACTAAGATGCAGGTATACTATGTTAGAGAACGATGAACTTCCCAACCAACCTGAAAACTTTGTTCCACCGTACCCCTCGATTGTGAGTTTTTCTATATTTTCATGAGGAACTAACTTTTCAAGAACATCTGTTTCTTTTCTTATATCATGACCACTAGTTTTCCAGGTGAAAATGAACTCCTTGATATTCTCCTTGTCCTTCAGTTTGGCATCTTCGGCGTCTGCAACATTCCTCACATTCTGCAGCTCTTGAATGGAAAGTTTACCACAGAGATGCAGAAGTCTGCCCAACTCACTCATGCTTGACCCGCTGCTCTTGCTCACAACAAAAGTGGTTAGTATTTGAAGATTCCTCAATCTACCAAATTCAGGTGGCATCTCTTGCAGCTTGGTTTCAGTTACATCAAGATGACTTAAATTAATTAGATTGCACGTGTTCTCTGGCAACTCAGCCAAATTAAAACATTTTGACAGCATTAATACCTGCAGGTTGTACAAAAAACTGGCTGATTTTGGTAATGTTCTGATTGCTGTGGATGATAGGTCCAAGTAGCGCAAATGTGTCAAATCATCAAACATGTCATCAGGCAATCGGATGATAGTATAATCGGCTAGAGACAATACTCGCAAGCACGTCAATGTTGGCAACAGTTCTTCAACAACAATCTTATTCAAGTAATGGGATCCATCAGGATATGACAAACTCAATGGAAGGAAGGTACGCAAATACTTTACCTCATGTAAGCCCTCAAATTTCTGAATACCATGGAACCGGTCAATTACATATGAAAAATGGCGAGCCTTATCAGAAATGCGTTGTTGGTTACCCCCCTCAAACTTGAAGCAAAATTCACCAGACACAAATTGAGCCAATTCATTGACCAAGTCATGCATTATGAGAAGTGATTTATTGCTGCTTAATTGTTCGAACAATGACCTTGATATCAATTCATCAATGTACTCATGGCCAACCTCTTCCATTCTTTTCGAATGATCACTTCTTGGTTGCTGCAAGAAACCCTCACCCATCCATAGCAGAACTAACTTTTCCTTGTCAAATACATAACCCTTTGGAAATATTGAACAATAAGCAAAACACTGTTTCAGATTTGAAGGGAGATAGTAGTAGCTCAATCTCAAAGAAGGTATTATTTTGCTCTTATCACTTGACAGATCCCATATTTTGCTGTTTAAAATTTTATTCCATTCACTAGCTTCTACTTTGGAGTACAATAAACTCCCGAGTACTTTTGCAGCTAAAGGTAACCCTTTGCACTTTTGCATTAATCTTTCACCAATTAGCTTCAGTTTTGGACTAACATTGGTATTGTCACTTCTTAATGCATGTTTTGCAAACACTAACCAACAATGTTCATTAGACAGCTGCCTGAGGCCATGAGAGAAAATGGCATGCATACCTGATGCAACACCTTGGCTACGCGTTGTCACTAGAATTCGACTCCCGCTGGCTCCAGCCTTGAAAGAATTTTTCAGAGCCTCCCAATGAATGAGATTTTCATCCCAGACATCATCCAAGACAATTAGAAATCTTTCTCTTGCCAGTTTCTCCCTTAACCTGACAAGAATTAGATTCAAATCTGTCATATTACAATCCTGTGAAGTGATGGACTCATAGATGGTTTTGGACACCCTCAACACATCAGATTCTTCAGAAACATATACCCAAACTTTTCTGCTAAAATGCATCATCACCCTCGAATCATTATACAAAAGCTGAGCAACGGTAGTCTTCCCAACTCCACCCATCCCAACTATTGCAATTACAGGAATCTCATTTCCATTTGCAGTACTACCCAAAAGCAAGAACTTCATAATCTCCTCCTTATCGAAATCTCTACCAAATATCTCAGACTCATCTATCAAAGATGTTGTTGGCAACCTTGGAGACGGTTTTCCACTCAGACTTTCTTTCACAAGACCAAGGACATCTTTTCGCTCTGTTAGATACTCTAGCCTCCTAGTGATGTTTTCCAGTCTGTCTTCGAAATCTTCTCTAATTTTATTGAGAGTGTACAAGTTGCTACGTACCTGAGTGTTCCTTGATTGATTCTCAGCTTGCACATTGCATTCTAGAGCCATAGTGCCAATCTCATCCAGCAAGTCCTCAGCTTGATAGGCAGCATCTTTAAGGTCATCAACCCACTCTTTTACAAATGAGTTTGTGATCTGCTTCTCCTCTGCATCACTGAGCACTCCGTTAACTGTCAGCAGAGTTGTTTGCAGCCTCCGTAACAGAGAATGATCGAATTCCCTTCTCCGGAAGAAGTCAATAAACTGTCGAGAAGCTAGTCTGTCAAACAGCACTTGAAGGAAAGCTGACAGAAATGCACCTCCCACTAGTTCAGAAATCATGGTTTCTTTGTGGAAAACAAAGAAAGACGGATGCTTCAAGAGAACCAAAACATAAATCAATATTTTTGGGAATTAGCGGATATAGATGTGATTTAAATCCAGTCTTATTTACTTTACATAGAATGTCATCTTAGACTAACATTAATTAAAAAAAAAAACACAATTAAAGTCAATAATTTGATATCCTGTAATGTTGTGACAACAAGGCTTATAGGCTTATAGCATAATCCATTCCGGTCCAAAACGGAGGCTTTCATGGTGACCCACCCAAAAGTATATAATAAATGTGTGTGCCAATAAGAAGGAATATGGGGTATGCAGTGACCGACTACTTTTGTTATTTTGTCAAAAGTCTGGAAAATTATGGTGCAGTCAAAGACTTTACCAAGAAATATATGTGTTGAATAAATAACCTGAAATCAATTCAATGAAAGGGAAACAAAGATAAACTGTTAGAGGTTTATATCACTTTTAGTGTATTCTAAAACTTTAAATTATTTCGTATTTTTATGAATCAAATATCTCTTAACTTCTTGCAATTTAATGATATTAAATGTGTGTCACTCACATGACACATCAGGGTTCTAGGAAATTTGATTTATATTAAAGCAATATTAAAATAAATAAATAAAGTTTAAAAGAGTTTATTAGAACATTGATTCTATTGAAGCATATTTATCTTGAATGTTTTAAATTAAAAATGATTTTTTGCAATTTCCACGGTGAAAGTGGTTTCAAGTGTGGACAACATATTTCAGAAAACAGGTGTGGACAATCAGGCAAGAGGCAACCGGCATTAAAGATTTGATTTGGAATTTTGGATAGAAAGAAGATGCTCATCATGACCACTACTTTTGTCTTTTGGACAAGATGTTTTCTTACTTTTGATTATGAAATAATTGGACTTTGGATTATAGGTATGGTCAAGGGCCCAAACCTAAACCGCTGTGTAAAAAGAGTATGCACCATATTTTGGGCTAACCAAGTAAAATCCAAAATTTGCCTTCACCGATTACTTGAATTTTGGACCCAAAAAACCATTGACAATTTGTAAAATGTCTATATGAAATTTTATCAACTCTCTATGTAAATAAATCATAACCAAAATTTCACAACGATGTGTAACTGAATGTTTAGTTATGTAATGTTGTATAGTAAATTATGCAACTTCAAGTCAATAGTTGTTTAAGCCTAATGATGCAAACAAGTTATTCTTATCAATATGCAACTCATGCATTTCTTTATTTACTATTTACAAGTGTCTCTTACTCACAAACTCCCCAGTAGTTTTGCAACTAAAAGGAGGCATTGACACTTCTTCACTATTTTCCATCAATTTGCTTCAAGTTTGAATGTTTATGGTAGTCGTCATCTTAAAATGTATATGCTGCAAAAATTAAACGGCAATGATCATTCGATAACTACCGTTGGAATAAGTAAAAATAGTATTCATAGTTAATGCAACACCTTAATTAAGTGTTGTCACAATAATTCGACTTAATATTTCACAAAACATCCTGCTAACTAAAATTTTCATTCCAAACATCATCTCATACAAGTAAAAGTTTTTCACTCATAAATGTTAGTTGTAACTTGTTTTGGATTACATCTAGATTTTACAATGAAGTATGGTTCTACACACTGTGATTAATTTAGCCCAACATGTCATTTTCTAGAAGCCCAAATAGAAGCAGTACAATCAGCAGCCCAAAATTGATTCAGCCAGCAATATTCATCACTAATCAATGCTGTGTCGTTTGGTATGAGAAGTACACTCTGAAGATTAAATAATAAGGCCATGTGAGAGAATCCATTGTGGCAAGACTTCATTGGATATTTTCAGATTGCTCATGTGACTAAATGGATCAGCATATATAAGCAAGTAGGAGAGAGAAAGGCATTCAGTTTTTTTTCTTTTACACAGATTAGGGTTCTTATTGCTCTTATTTTTCTCTCGAAAGTTCTTTTGCTTATATCTTGTAATCTTAATAAATCTTGGTGAATCCAAGTGATTTTCTTTGTAATTTTGTGAGATTACTGTATCTTGAGAGTGTTTGTAGTGTTTGTATACACTTAGTGGAGAGGATTGAGTGATTGATGTTGTAATCTTGATTCGAGAGTGGTTTGTGAGGTCTATTTAGTATCTGGTAATAGATCTTGTGTTCTTGAGAGTTACTGGTTGTATTAGTGAGAGGTTTGAGTTCTATTTGGCTTGTAAAGACGGTTTATATAGTGGAGAGAGCTCTGGTGAAGGGCTCAACGTGGATGTAGGCCGTTAGTGGCTGAACCACGATAACTCTGGTTGTTTCTCTTCTTCTTCCTTTTACTTCTTTATTCTGCATATTTTGATTCTTGTAATTTTTCTGTTCTTGCTTTGTATGTGTTACTGGTTATTTAGAACATAGTAGAATATTGTTGGTGTTATTATGTGAATATATCAGTTTCTGCTATTATACTTCTTGCTCTAGTGTTAGCACGTGAATCTTGCTGAAAAGTTATACCCATATTAGAACAGGTTGTGTAGTAATTCAGTTCAAGTTAATTGAAGATTGTTATATTCACATATTGTCTCTAAAATACAATTGTTGGTACTGATTTAATTTTGTGGAGTATATTTGTACTTGTTCCTGTTGTAAGATATTTCTTGCAGGCTTATTTGTATAAGAACAAGTCAGGTGTTGGTAAGTCAGTGTGTTCTGGTAAGGCACTGATGCACAACAGTGGTATCAAAGCTTCTAATCGGGACCAACGACAGATAACCAGGATCAGAACCCTCCAGTTGCAGAGCCTCAAACTCTGAAGACTCGGCTGGAGAAGAAGATACATGCAGTGAATCTGCCAGCAGTGGAGCTGAGGTAACAAATTCCGATTTTAATAACTTTGGTAATTTTAATTCTGATTGTTTTGCCATGAAGTTTGAAATTGATAAATTCAATGGCTCTGGGGATTTTGGCATATGGAGAAGAAATGTGAAAGCCCTTCTCTCCCAGCAACAAATTCTCAAAGCCATTAAAGGCCCTGAAAAATTGCTTAGTAGTTTAACTAAGGAACAAAAATCTGATATGCTAGAAATGACCCTAGGTACAATAATTTTGAACTTGTCTGATAATGTGCGTAGGGAAGTTAATGATGAAAAGACTGCTTGTGATGTTTGGAAAAAGTTAGAGAGTATTTATCAAACTAAATCATTAACTAATAAAATTTACCTAAAGGAAAGATTGTTTGATTTTAAAATAGACCATAGTAAGAACTTAGGACAGAATCTTGATGAATTCAAGAAAATGACCATAGAACTAGCTAATACTGGGGAAGATGAGAAATTAAGTGATGAGAATGAGGCAATAATCCTCCTAAATTCTCTGCCTGGATCTTTTAAGGATGTGAAAGCTGCCATTAAATATGGTAGGGCCTTTCTTAGCTTAGAAGAGTGTGTGTCAGCCCTTAAGTCTAAAGAATTAGAGCTTAAGATAGAAAAGAAAGACAATAGTGAGAATTTATTTGTTAGGGGGAGGCAGCCTGTTAGAAATGGTAACAGTTATAACCAAAACAGTAATAATAAAGGTAAGGGTAGGAGTAAGACACCTAACAGGAATAGATCTCAGTCTAGGAACAGAAATGGTACTCGTAAGTGCTATTTCTGTGGTAAGGAGGGGCATATTAAAAAATACTGTTATGAGTTTAAAAAGAAACATCAGGAAAAAACTCAGAATGATGGTGATGCAGTTGTAGCATCTAAATCATTTGAACCTAGTGAAGTCCTAGTAGTTAGCACTGAAATTATGAAATCTGAGTGGATCTTAGATTCGGGTTGTTCCTTCCACATATGCCCTAGGAAAGAGTGGTTCACAGAGTTCCAAGAACTCAGTGGAAGCAGTGTTCTTATGGGTAATAATCAGCAGTGTTTAGTGGAAGGAATATGGTCAGCTGCTATTAGGATGTATGATGGGTTAGTGAGAGTATTTAGGGATGTGAGATATGTCCCCAATTTAAAGAGAAATCTCATTTCTCTTGGTTCCCTAGATGAGGAAGGGTACTGTTATAGAGTTGAGAGGGGTGTCCTAAAAGTTTCTAGGGGTTCCTTAGTCATTCGAAAAGGTGACAAAAGGAATGGATTGTATGTGTTAAGAGGAGAAACTGTCACTGATGGGACTGCTTCTGTGGCAGCCAAAAACAGTGACAATGAAGTCTTATGGCACTTAATACTTGGTCATATGAGTGAGAGAGTTTACAAGAACTAAGCAAAAAAGGTCTCCTAGGTGGGGATCAAGTTGCTAAGTTAGAATTCTGTGAGAATTGTGTTTTAGGTAAGCAACATAGGCTTAGTTTCACTTATGCCCAGCACACTACAAAACAATTCTTGAGTATGTTCACTCAGATTTGTGGGGACCAGCCAAGGTTCCTACACATGGTGAAGTGACATGTGATTTTTTGTAATCAAGATGCAATTGAAATTTGCACAATCCCATAAAATAAGAGTTCTAAGCTTCAGAAATAGGTCTAAAGACAAAAAAACGTAGAGAATCATAACTGCTCTTAATGCACAAATATGCAAGGAACACTACCCTTGCAGGGGAGAGAAATTCTAATTTTCTACAATTACTGATATATAGGTTTTTCAAGGTAATGGGTGGATGACCCCCATGAAAGGACTCGAGATAACAACAATTCAGGATAAATAAATCTCGTAAATAACGATGTTCACACCTTAGTTTCTTGGGTATAGACACTAAGTCAACACATCCATCAATTGTGAGGGTTTGGAGCAGAGGTGGCAAGTCTGTTAATAGTGAGTACCTTGAAACTTTAATGTTTTCTAATTTCGGTTCATCCACAGCAGCTATACCATCCCATTTGTTGACTAGACTATTTGTATCAGAATCACTGTTAGATATGTTTGACATATATGTACTATTCTCAGAACTCTGCGAGGCAAATTCATCATCACTTTTGAGTTGAACCATGTTGCTATCAACTCTCTGCAAATCATATACAATCGTAAGTATTGGAGGACTATACCATTGGTAATCTTTGTTTGAAATTTTTGGAATCAAAAGATTTGGACATGTTGAAACTTCGACTTTTTTAGTACAATGGAGAAGGTACTTGAGTAAGCTCCACTTTAGCTTGGAACATCTTTGAATATAAAGCTCGACACCAATTGTAGGAATCTGGATTTACATTGCGCAGCGGAAACGAAGTTTTAAAATTTTTCTGCAACTTGCAAACCTTATACAATATATAAGAATGTATAAAGAGAATTAGGTCATACCCTTGAAGACCTACTCCTTCATTTCTTTAAGCTTTTATTCCGATTTTGAACCACCAAGTCTTTCTCGCTATGTCCTATGATCCAGCAACTGCGTGTAGGCACGTCATGATCTTCAAGGAACGTACAGGAGGATGCAGAGGCTTGAAGAAAAACTTTTTTTTCTTCTTGCTATGTTCGGCCACACAAGAGGAAGTTTTTTTTTTCTCTTGGTCGAAAATTGGCCTAGACTTTCTAGGTTTTCTTGCTCTGTGTTTTTGGTTCACTAATTCACAATTAGTCCGTATCCTAATTATGTAAATATATATATATATATATATATATATATATTTAAAACTAGATACATATCCCTTTCCAAATATATCTCTATATATTTAAAGGGATAATTAGTATTTAAGTGTCCCATTTTATTTTTCTCTCGGTCATGATTTGAACCTGCAACCTCTAATTAATAATTAATAATTAATTATTAATTATTAATTCATTAATTAAATAATCTAATTATTTAATTAATTTAATTATTAATATATTAATTAAATAATCTCATTATTCAATTAATTCCTAAATAAATACGTATCACTTTTGTAATACAATCAATTTGGACAATCCAATAAGGTGAGGAAAATGTTCACCTTCAACTTCACCAAAAACCCACTCTTGCCATGCCAACATTTCCCGAAAAATTAAAATCTCAAGTAACTGAAAAGGGTTGACGGTTGAATAGCTTATCCCATAAAATTCAAGGCATACCCTTTGCACTCCATCCATCTTCTCAATTGTGAGGTACTTGAGGCATTGTAGTTGTCCAAGTTGACACAAGTGCGAACAGTTGTTACGATCACTAACATTCAAGTATACCAAAAAAAATTAATCTTTGAAGTATTGGGACCTTGTATAATATAATATAATGCTCGATAAACATCTCTTAATACCTGGTAGTACCATAAAATCCATAAGCACCCTTCGTTCTTGGAAAACAAATGAGCCATTTGACAACATTTGGAGACTTTTAAATCCAGGCGTCTCAAACTTGGATAATTTCGGAGGCCTTCTATGTCTATACATTGTTTCAAGTAAGATCTACCTAAAAAGAGCAATAGACAACAAAACAGCAACAGATTCTAATCAAAGAAGTATCCAAGGTATTGCCAACATATAAAAAGCAAATAACAGCAACACAATAATATAGTGAGGATAATAAACAATGAATTTATTCAAGAGTAGTCTACATTCATCAAACATCATGAAAACCAAACCAACAATTTTACTCGGTCATGAAAAACTCATTCCATATTTATCATCAACAATTTTAGTCGGAAACATGAATATGATTCCATGTGGCAGAAGAAAAAAAGGAGAAATTTTAAGCTTGAATATGATTCTCCGCAATGAATTAAATCATCAAATTTCAATAATTTCCCCATCAGTTTTTCCTGAATCTCAAATATCAAAATGACAATCAACCAAAATCCATGGTTTAAAAAATCGTTTTGAGGCTTACGCCTCGAGGCAGTGAGGCGGTGAGGCGGTGAAAAATCGCCTCTAGGCGTCCGCCTCGAGCAGCTCTTTTGTGGCTTACGCCTCATTGTCTGAGGCTTACGCCTCTGAGGCATATCGCCTCGAGGGGTATGAGGCTTACGCCTTAAAAATACCCTGTATTTGGGCCTGTTTTTGATGTTTGGTCGGTTGGACCTTTAATTTTTCAAACTCAAAATGGTTTTTGGCCGGTTAGTAAAAAAAACAGTGAAATAACAATATAAAACACATAAAAAAAAACTAAAGAAATCTAACCCAACAAAGAAGTGAAAAAAGGATGAGGAAGAACATCTATTGTCTGTATGACTTCTTTGTTAATTAAAATTTTTGAGCTCGACCCCCCGAGTGCGTCAGCGTAGCGCAACTAAACTAATCAAATCTTCAAAACCCAACATAAATATGCATTGATAATGTTATGAAGTTGGTTTTGTTTGAGTTGGGAATATATTTTAACTTTAAGACTTGTTCTAAATTTCTAGTTTGGGATGAGAGGATTCATGGTTTTTAGTCTTTTGTCTAATGTGTTGTGTGTTTTTATTTGATAGTAATGTTATTGAGTCATTGATATTATGATATAAATTATGAAATATGAATTTCTAGTCTCTTTTTGTAATTTTTTAATGTTTTTAATTTTTTAAATTTATTATTATTAATTAATTGAGGCTTACGCGTCGTTTCGTCTCGAGGCTTATGCCTCCTGAGGCGGTGGTCAACCGCCTCGAGGCTCGATTTCGCCTTTCAAAACCTTGCCAAAATCTTATCTCAATAACAACTAATTTCACAAATTTTTACTCCTAACCAATGTTTTTAGCAAAACTAGCAATCATGAAAGAAGATGCAAAATAATTTCTAATTCCACAACATGAATTGAGCAGGAACGAAAAGATGTAATAAGAATTGTTTTGAAATAGTGCATATTGAAGTATATAAAAATTAAGACGCATGATGTAGCTTAAATGGCGTGAATTGTCTCAAAATAAATAGAATCAGCATGCAAGAGCTCAAACAGTGAACACTTGTGCACTTGTTGAATTCAACTTGGGATCTCCATTCTATGCAAGGTCAATAAGCACCACCAGAGTTGATTCTCCTTAAACAGTTAACTCTAAGTTGATCAATTCTAAATATCTTGTCAGGCATCCATAGTGATTTCTCTCATTTCCTTTGCAAATTCAGTTCAGCTGTTCTAAACTCCTAACCCTATTGATGGCTTCGGTCACGAAGTGTAGTAGAAGTTGAACGACACCATTTTTATTCAATTTTCTTTGAAGGTAGCAATGCTGGTGAGTGCTCATAAGCGGTGGTACGGAATCATTAAACTGGTAAGATTTAAGAAAGAAGAGTTTCAGCTATGCCACATCTTGTTTTGATGTATCAATGCAAGACAGTAAATTAATCGTACTGAGGTGGAACTAGAAATACATCTTGTATCCAAATTAGCAGAGAAGAAATCAAAATCAATTCAAGATAACTGGCACAAAAATCTTCAAACATAAAGCTCTTCACTGACACAAGGATCACCTTTTATGAAGGAGCATCTTGGTAATGAAATTAAACAGCACTGTCATGGGAATTTTCTTTAGTGGAGAATAAAGTTTTAGTTTTGATTCTAATATGCTTGTCGAAAAAGAATTACTAGAAATTACAAAGCACTAACAATATAAACAGGCTAACCTCCTTGAATTTGATTCCTTAACCCCATCTTTCTGCATATAAACACATAACTAGTGAAACACAATAGGACGGAACATCCTTCTGGTTCTTTAATGGCACAACAAATAATTGGGAACCCTGATGAGAACCCAGGCATGAGAAGAAATAAGCATGGAGCCAAAGAAACAGGTGACAAGAACCAGCCTATGATTGTTCCTTAGTTTTCTTTTACTAACTTCAGCACACACCCCACCCCGCCAAACCTATTTCTTCTTCTACTTATTTCAAATGGAGCAGTGTGATGTGAACTATATTTATATGTGTCAAATTACAACATCCAAACAGGGAAGATGATGCATTCTGATAAGAAGAAGGAAAGGAGCTTTTTCGGAGGACGGTAAGTTATCTTTTCGAATAAGTCTCCATTCACTGGATTTTCCAGTTTTCCTAGGAAAACTACTTCAGGTTCTGCAATTCATTCTCGTATAGGCAGTCACTAATCAACTATCCTGTATATTTTATGGTGCTATTTACGCAGCTTTGCTACTCTATTCTGCTGTTGCTTTTAATTCAAGTTTTACTGCTGATAAGAAGCCATCAAAATGGCAGCGCAGTGTATACCAGAGCCCAAAAGTCACAAACTTTCAGCTGAAATGTAGCTTTCAACTTAATAATAACATAACGTATTCACATATATTTAATTTTTATTTTTTTTTAGATTTTTAAGATCCATTGGTACTTGTCAGCTTATTGAAGCCATTGCAGGTTAAAAATACTATCAGCCACTACTGACAGACAGAGTAGTAACACAATACAACAATTTACAAGCAAACACAATCATCAGCAATCACCAATAAATCCAAGGAAAGTTTTACCACTTAAAAAATGCAGCAAAAACAAATAACAAAGGCAATAGGAGCTTTGTTAATGGATGACAAGTAATTTTCTTGAATAAATCAATAAAACATCATTTCTTTGTTTTATGGAAGCCATTGCAGGTAAAATACCATCAGCCATCAGCAAAGATGAAAACACCACTGACTCGGTAACAGAATACAACAATTATCCAACTGATAACTTTCTTTTATTTGATTTGATTTTGACCTAAAAACAGTTACTTTTTTGTTTTTAGAAAGTTTGGAAGAAGACAGTTGGATTTGGGGAACTGGATTCTGCTTGCGTGACGAGACACGCCATCGGATTATCGTAATTGAGCATGTATCAGATAAATACTGTAATTGAGCTTGTATCAGATCAATACTGTAACTGAGCATGTATCAGATCAATAGGACATAAAACTGGAAGATGAAGATTTGACAACTATTGTGCAAAAGTCATAAAGGGAGAACTAGAATATCCAAGGTTAAGCAAAGAAAGTTGAGGTGAATAATTCAACAATTCCGTCAATCTTTTAGGGGAGCTGATCAAGTAGGGAATATTCCGATTGGCACCAGCCTAAAATGCAGATTTTTTTTCTTTTTATACCGGTATCAATAGGAATCCCGTAAGAAAAAAAACCTGATAATTTTTCGTATATAAAAAAGAGTTATAAGGGTGATATATGGATCATACAAGACCGCCATAATAAGTAGTGATCCAGTGTGGCCTTGGAGTGACTCCAAAATCCTGCTTGCAAGAATCACTATATGTTTTCATATCAAATGGATCTGCCTGAAACATTGTGTCCTGATCGCCACGACCCACCGGTAATACAATCTCACTACAAGTCTGCAATTCATAACATCAAACAATTAATTCTATCATTTTCAGATGTAAACCCGCATAATTTAATTATGTCCAGGGACCAGGATCACGTATCATCTCATGTGATAATCAGTTACTGAATTCTCTGGTGCAAACCCTCCGGATCTATCATATCTCATGTGAAAATAGGTGATCAATCTCTTTATATTACATAAAGAGGTTTGCATATGAGAAATGTATTGTATATCTATTCTTCCATAAACCAGTCAAACTTCAGTGATCAAGGCTGGGGTCCCCTCCCCACAAGACAGCCTGCAATCCAACCGATGCAACTTCTTATAGTCTATAATAACAGACAGCAAAAGTATTAATAATAAAAGTGTTGATCCTTATGCATAAGCTTTTTGTACAACTCAAGAAAATGTTATCTCATTTCCCGCCTTAAGATATCCATGCGAGAGGAATAGATCCACAACGCATGTACCTCCAAGTCCAGAACCTTTCCTGCATCTAGAGAACAAAAATAGTAAGTTCTTCTGTCATTAATTCCATCTATAGGAGAAATCTGCATCATTTTTAAAGGACCAATAGAAGATGCTATACTCTTTCAAAAAAAATAAAATGGAAGATGATATACATAGAACTGAAAAATCAAAATGTACTAATGCATGTTCGCCTTGCTTTGAAATCATATACATGAAGTTAAAGAGCCACAAGGAAGAGATCAATTAAGGTCAAAGACCTTTCTTACATCTGTCAAACAGAAAGATATTAAAAGAAGAAATAAGTTAAAATTACTGTAAACAGATAATTAACAAATTTTCCTATTCTTAGATGACGGCATAGTCAAAGCTTTTCAACACGTACTCATGATATTACTTCGTCATCTATCTGCACATGACGAATGTGATCTACTCCGAACCACCTTTTCTTCTCCACAATATTGTTTCGGAAATTTGATTTCAGCAAAGGACAATCATTGATATGCAGAGAAGTGAGCGAGGATGACAGGCCATCATCAGGCAAGGATCGAAGCCATTTACAGTTGCTGATCACCAATATTTCAAGGGATTTGAGTAGTTCAAGCCCCCTATAGTCCAAAAACTGAAGATCTTGAAGTCTGCTGATCCGAAGTTGATTGATGCTGCTGGGAAGCAGATTTTGGTCTGGGAATGACTCCAAGTCTCTACATCCACCTTCAATTTCAAAGTAAACAAGATCCTTAAGTTTACACATTCCCCACTCAGTTCGAGGTGTGAGTTTTTCACAAGAAATAATGCGAAGAGAATATAGGTTACAAGGAAGACCCCCTTCTGGAATTGATTCAAGTTCAGGACATTCTCTTATATCTAGTTTCAGGAGAGAAGTGAGCTTGTGTAGGTGGTCTGGAAGACCCTTCAAATTCTTACAATTTGAGAGCAAAATTGAAACCAGGTTGGGGGTACGCAATCCACCTTTGGGGAATGATATTAGTTTAGGGCAGTCTCGGATCAGTAATTTCTGAAGTGACATATGATCCTTTGCCGTCAAGATGAAACTCAAATTTGCACAATCCGATATAGTAAGACATTTGAGCTTTGGAAAGCGGTCTAATGGCAGAGACCTTAAGGAATCACAGCTGCTCTGTATGCACAAGTATTGAAGGAGTGAATTCTTGAACTTTGTTGTTGCAGGTGAGATAAATTCTAATTTTCTACAATTCTTGATATGTAAGATTTCCAAGGCAGTAGGCGGATGGCCACCATGAAAGGACTCCAGATAACAACAATTGATGATAATCAAATTTCGTAGATAACGATGCTCACGAGTCAATTTGTCAGGTAGAGAAACTAAGTCAACACATCCTTTAATTGTGAGGGTATAGAGCAGTGGAGGCAAGTCTGTTAATCCTAAGTATTCTGAAACCTCCATCCTTTCTAATTCAGATTTGTCCAGATCATTATCGGTATCATTATCAGTATCATTATCAGTATCATTATCGGTATCACTATCAAACATGTTTGACATATCAGTATCATTCTCAGAAGTTTCCGAGGCAATTTCTTCATTACTTTTGGGTTGCACCACGTTGCTATCAACTCTCAGCAAATCATCAACAATTACAAGTATGGGAGGATTATGCCGTAACCACTGATAATCTTTGTTTGGAATAACAAGATTCGGACAAGCTGAAACTTCAACTTTTATGGTTGAAGGAGAAAGGTACTTGGGTAAGCTCCATTTTAGCTTGGGACATCTTTGAATATGAAGCTCTTGAAGGCGAGGAAACTCTCCACCTACAACTTCACCAAAAATCCATTCTTGCCATTCCAACATTTCCCGAAAACATAAAATCTCTAGAGATTGGAAAGGTTTGATGGTGGAATAACCTATCCCATATAATTCAAGGCCTATCCTTTTCACTCCATTCATCTTCTCGATAGTGAGATACTTGAGGCATGGTAGTTGGCCAAGTGGAGGCAAGTCCGAACAGTGACTACAATCACCAACATTTAAGCGTACTAGAAAATTGAACATCTGAAGTCTTGGGACCTTGTATAATACAATGCCTAGTAAACATTGCTTGAGACCTGGCAGTACCATAAAATCAAAGTCAATATGCACCTTGCGTTGTCGAAAAATAAATGGGCCATTCGACAGCATTTGGAGACTTTTAAATCCAGGGGACTCAAACTTAGACAACTCTGGAGGACATCTAAATCTAGACAATCTAGACATCCTTTCAGCTAAGTTCCACCTACAAGATCAAGAAAAAACAAACAGAAACAGTTGCTAATCAATTGAGTATCCAATGTATTGCCAACATACAAAAAGACCATTAAACCTTTAGATTACAAAATTATATTGAATAGATACTTAACAATAATTTATTCAAGTGTAATATAAACATATCAAACATCATGAAACAAGGACCAAGTATACAATGAAGATTTCAAGCCTTCAAACTATATAGCACAAAATTAGTACTCACCAAATTTTCATGATTTTCTCATTAAGTTAGCAGAATCTCAAATATCAAAATGACGCACAGAAACCAAAAGCAGAATACATGGAATAGAGAAGCTCAATAACAACTCGATTGCACAAAAACATAATGAACCCACCCAGTTTGAATGGCCACCTCTTAGAATAATAAAACATGAAGTATTAAAGATGAAAAGAAGCATTACCGTATAAAATCCACTCTCTCTGAATCCGGTGGTGTTGTTACGTTGTTGACTGTGAAGAGATCAAAGAGTTTATGATTTGAAAATCTGAAACAAGTCTCAACTCATAGATTTTAATCTTGTTAGGGTTTGAGAGTTGTACGAAGTACCAACCACATCGAAACAAAATTGCGCTTTTTTCTTAATAAAGATGAACAAAATCGCTCCATTGAATTAAACTTTGTCAAAGCATTGATAATTTGTGATGAAATCCCAAAATCTTTGGGCTTGGGTCTTGGGTCTTGGCTTCAAAAGTAAGGCCATATATGAATTTAGTAAGTGATGGTCCAGCCCAAATATAAATAACATAATTTACAAATACAAGAGACAAAACAAAAAATAGTCACGGAAAACATTCAACTTTTGTTAGTAACCACTTTTAAAACTTTAATCGTTAATAACCCCTTTTTAAAAGAAAATTCAGTGTATGTCTGTAATTATAAGAGTATTCTTGAAATTAGTTTTTTTTTTTAAATACCTCGAAGTAAACTTGAAATCACGACTAAAATCTATAGAAAACTTGAAATCATGACTAAAATCTGGAGCAAACCTGAAATCACAACTAAAATCTGACTAAACCTGAAATCACGACTGAAATCTAGATCAAACTTGAAATCATGTCTTATTTCCCTTTTTCCTCAAATTCCCAAATTAGGTTATTTATTTATTTTTTTTGTTTCTCTTTTTTCTGCAGACCACGTCGCCGATGGATGGGAGTCCGACGACACAACTGGACGGTCGTGAAGCTCAGGCGAAGCACGACGGCACGCTGGCGTCATCGCCTGGGCGTGAAGCACGACGACTGTGCTTGGTTAGCAAAGATTTGCAACGCACGGCGGTGAATCACGATGGCGTTGTGGCTGTCGCGAAGCCAAGAAGCACGCTGGCGCTCGGCGGGCACACCTTCGTCAGTGGTGCGCTCAGGCCACGACGCTGACGATGATTTTCAAGGAGAGAGAGAGATCGGGGAGAGAGAAAGAAAAAGAGAAAAGAGAGTTTTTGGGATGGTTTTTATATGAGGGTTTTCCGGTAATTTCTCAAAAAAGTGGTTATTAACGATTAAATTTTCGTTTATGGTTACAAACAAATTTTCCATGTTTAATGTGGTCATTTTTAGCAATTTCAACCAAATACTATATCTATATATATATATATATGAAACTTTTCTCCTCAATGCATAGCATGTGAAATTTATCAGTGTTTATCCATAATCTATTGTCCACATACAATGCACAGATTTATTTAATATTAGTGTGCACCGATAAGAAAATAACTATATATATAGTTGTATTGAAAAGTTGACGTTACAGAGCTAGTTTTATAACTATATAAAATATGGTTTTCAAATTCTCTTTTAGTATTTATAATTTTTAATTTATTTCCGGGAAAAGGCAAATATTTTCTTGACAACAAAGACGGAGATTAATGTTTTCAAGTGTTTCTTGACTAATTTTGTTAATGACAAGTTTTTGAAAATGACTTATTTGGTAGCTTAGGAGTATATTGTTTTTTATTTTATTTTTTTTGAAATAGGGGTATATTGGTTTTAATGTGTATATATATATATATATATATATATATATATATATAAAATTTTTCTATGGTCAATTCATCCTGATATAAAATATATCAGAACGAAGAATGTGGATCATTCGGTTTACATACTTTGACTCAAAGTGTATGTACTTGTCAAAACTTCTCCATAACTGTGATCCACATTCTTCGTCCTGATATATTTTATATCAGAACGAACTGACAGTAGAAAGACTATATATATATATATATATATATAGTGAATTACAACTACTAGCGAGATTAAACCCTATAAAGCAGAACACTACTCCTATTATCGGGGAGATACTACTCTCATTGATTACAACTCTTACAACTACTAAAGCTTAAGCCTTTCTGCTCCTATTATCGGGGAGATACTACTCTCAATGATTACAACTCTTACAACTACTAAAGCTTAAGCCTTGGTGGTAGAACTTACACTTGAAGACTCCAACCACTAAAGCAAGAGGCCATCGGTGGTTTTAATGCAAAATTTTGTTAATCGAAAACTATTTAATGTAAAATTATTGAGGTTGCATAAATGATTCTATCTATTTAATCATATTATGTATCTTTTACAAAGTAAACATAAAAAGATTTCATAGTAGAATCAATGAATGAAAAGAATGATGACATGACAAGTGAAAGTGTTTTATTTTAATCCTAGGATAAAAACAGAGAGGGTCTTCTTGATAAATTGAAATTAGAAGATTCATACAAGACCACTCAGGCACTCACCGGTTGTGGTGGCACAAACTGAAGCAGTACAAGGAAATTTTAACAATGGAGTGACTTTGAAGAATAATAGTGGTGCCACCAGCTCTTGAGAGAATGATAATGAACATGATTTAGATGACAGTTTTTCATCTAAATGGCTGTTTTTCATCAAACACCTTACTCATCTTTAGACTGAAAAAGAAAGTCATACTTCAGACACAAAAGCAAAGAAGTAAAATTTAAAATGGTGCGCAGACACCAGAATTATGAGATTTGCAGAACCCACATAGGCGCCTTGACGGCTCAAATTACGATCAACAACCCTCCACTGAACAACCTGATACAAAAATTGGAGATTCAGCCATTCAGGTGAGCAAAAAATGAAATCCCTGAAACTAGTACTAAAGGTAAGAGATGTTCATGTGTATTACAACTATGAGGTGATATAAAAAACTTATAAAGAGAATCCTGACAAATAGACCACTGCAATGCAAAGCAGCTAATCCAAGTAGTTCGCTTAAATAAAATGTTACTAGAAGAAGAGATTATTATACGACTAATCTAAAGATTACATCGTTTGCTATATAGTTGGAGCTAAAAAAAAAGGGGCCAGTCTTGTGATTATGGATTTGATCCTCCCAACTCAGTTCAGCTTGCTAATAAGACCATAAAAATATGGAGTTGATCCTTCCTCAGTTATATAGCTCAAATTTTAGAAAACTGAGCTAAAATGCCAATTTATACATAACTTCTTTTATAATAAGGCAAAGCTTCACCGAATCCATCAAGACATTAGCATCCTTCATTGCCTACATTTACCAAAAGTTAATCTAAGAAAAAAACTTTTATGTATTTTTTTACCAATAAACATGTTATAAATCAGCAAAACCTACAAGGTTAAAATAAGACTGCACTTAAAATTCATTATAAGAGCCTCTCTTTTTTTTTACTGCCAAAAGTAACCTTGTGAAAGTTGCTTAAAAAAGAATACACAGATCTACTCATGATATTATTAAGTCTCCCCTGCTGTTGAAAGATTAATGATTGTCCTTTGGTGTACTGAGGTATCACTAACAAAAGCTTAAACAATAACTATTCTCAGCTGGTGTAACAAAAGATTGACTAAAATTGGAGGAA
The DNA here is from genome assembly GCA_033220585.1 of Dipteronia sinensis. NCBI lineage: Eukaryota > Viridiplantae > Streptophyta > Magnoliopsida > Sapindales > Sapindaceae > Dipteronia > Dipteronia sinensis. The sequence goes on along the minus strand of CM065638.1, from coordinate 76,899,062 downwards.
GGTGGTAACCACAAAGTTGGATTATCCATTAATTCCATATGAAGAAATTAGCATTTCTAACAGCACATTAAATTAGAAAAAGAAAAGAATCCTAATGGGGTGGGAGCCATGGGAGCCAGAGTTAAAGAACTGAAGCAGGCCTACCTATGTACCAATGCATATAATATATGCAGTAACTATTATATACTATATTGAATAAGCCACCCAGCACACACACAAACAAGGGTCTGTCCACCACTACTAATTATTTTCACGCGTGCATGCTGGCAGATCATCCAAAGTTCAATTATAGACTCATACTAATGACATTCCAAAATATCAAACCGTCTCAAACACTCTTTTATATGTCAGTACATCCAATGTTATAAATATAAAATGCAAAAATGAGCATACTCAGTTTCTTCTTTTTCTATGAATTTTAAAGTTAAATTATGATTATGATGAAGCTTGCAAACTCATATATTAGCTTGGGAACAACATTTATCCAACCTTTTTCTTATAAGCAACAATACTTTGGACTCAGATATTAGATTAGAAAAGGCATAAGATTAATACCTTGGAGATATTGCCAGATCTACGAAAAACTTCCCATGTAGTAACCTTGGCTTGCTTGTAAAGGTCTGAATTATCTTCTCGAGAAGCTTCAAGTTTCAACATTGTTGCCTCTCCAAACTTGCTGGTGTCTTCAAAAGTAATCTCCACCTCAGGGATTTCACCTTCAGAAAAAGGGTCAGCCACTGGAACCGGTCCAGCTGGCAGTCTCCTGCCCGTCTTCTTCTCAGCAAAGTTAAGAACCTTGAAATCAATGCTTGGTACTCTTATACTAAACTGGAGTTTACAATGATTTAATTCTTTGCTGTTACAAATAAAACATGTGTGCTGTACATGAATTTCTTTGGAATGTTAACAGCTGTTCTTTTTTCTGTCAATAATGAATAGAGCATGGATGCAGTATAATACAAAGTGAAAATAGATAAGAAAATGCATTGTCATTGCACTTCAAATTGATCATTGATTCCAGCAAAAAATATTGACATGAAATACCTGAATGCCTGGACTATGAGTTCAGGGGACTGAAACCAGTGCAAAAAAGAGATGTGGCACAAAAGAGAATTAAAAACACTTGTGCAAGTTTAAGAAGTTCCAGAGTATGAGTGCAAAAAGACAACCAGCAAGTCCCTAAAAAGTTCATATAGATGGTGGCAGATTACCTCTATTACCATCGCACATGGCACATAAAAAGAAAGCATAAACAAATTGTCCACCATTAAGTACCCAACAAAATTTCAAACTTGCAAAATACGAGCCAAAAGAAAAGAAAAGAAAATACAAAAACAGGCAAATTGTCTTAACAAAATATCCTTCACAAATCACATTCCACTTGCTACCAAACTCTTTAATGTCTCCGTATCGCTGTTGCTAAATTTGAGTCAAATCCACTGCATAAGAAAGTTTGAAGGTCATGAAAAGGAAAGTCTGAAAAAGAATTACAAATATGTTAGCAAACATTACATAGCCTCTCTTAATTCACATGACAGAATTACCTAGTTGAAATGGAAAGGCTGGCCATGAACTGTTGCCAAACTAATTAACATTAGTGCCAGTATGCTGAAATAAAAACATTTTGGAAATGAGTTCCAGATTTTGAAAATTTATAAAATAACACTTTTAGAATTGAAACAAGTATGTTTTACCTCACATTACTTAGCTGTTTATAACCATGTTGGTGATGTGAGAAATCTTGGACCAATCTTCCCCTCCATCTTGGCACCGTTCTGTCAGCAATGAACATCCGGTGATTTTCAGAGAAGAAAGAGTGCGGGGCAGACTTCCTGCTGACATGGAATGAAGGCTAGCACAGGTATTGATCTCCATCATCTCAAGAGAGCTGATGAACTGAAGCCCATTTAGATTCAAAGTTTCAAGCTCCGGAAATTCACTGATTTCAAGTGAAGTAAGAGAGACCGGCAGTAAACCCTCCTCCGGAAACAACTTCAGATTTTTACAGCCACCTTTAATCTTCAAACTAGTGAGTGATATCATGTTGTTCAGACCCCATGCACCCTCTGGAGTGAGAAGATCACATTTCTCAATCAACAGTGATCGTAAGTTAGCGGGCAAGCCACCAGTAGGAAATGACTGAAGCTTTGGACAATTGAATATACTTAATTCTTGCAGAGAAGTGAGAAGCCACATCTGATTTGGCATGGACTCAAGATTGTTGCAATTCGAGATCAAAAAAGTTCTTAGGTTGGGAGCGGTCAAACCTGCTTCAGCAATTAATTGCAGCTTGGGACAATCATAAATTTTCAAATCCGCAATAAATTGAAGGTTCCAATTAACATTGTCCGAAACTTCTATGTTTTCAAGATTCTTACAATCCTTGATTAGAAGATGTTCAAGCCTGTTGAAGGACTGTAATTTGAACTTCTTAAGAGAATCACAACTGCTCTTTATTTTCAAAAATTGAAGATTTGGATAACATGCACTATCATTTACTAGCAATTCGAATTTGCTACACTTCTGAATATGTAGCTTTACCAACAAAGGGAGACAGCTTGGCAACTTCCCAATCAATTTCTCACATTTTTCTAAATGAAGCTCTCGAAGTAAAGGGAATCGTCCTTCTGTAGCTCCTGAAGTTGCCCAATACTTCCAATTTGGAAGGTTAACAAACTTCAGAGTGCACAAGCATTCAAATGGAGTATCAGATTCACCATAGAATTCAACATCTACCTTTTGTAAGTTTTCCATATCTTCCACATGCAGTTCTTCAAGAGAGGATAATTGCCCTATGGATGGTAAGAATAAGCAATTTTTGCAACAGGTTATACACAGAAATACCATGGCCGAATAAGATGAATTCCCCAGCCAATCTGCCAATTGTGTACCTTGATACCCCTCAATCGATAGTTTTTCTATGTTTTCATGAGGACACAATTTTTCAAGAACAACTCTATCCTTATCCTGATCATGAATAATATTTTTGTTCCAGCTGAAAACTAACTCCTTTATGCCTTTCTTATCCTTCAATCCGGCACTCTCAGCATCTTCACCATCACTTACATTCTGCAGCTCTAAAATTGAAAGTCTACCATGAATATGCTGAAGCTTACCCAGCTCGCTGATCTTTGACCCTTTGTCATTGTTACTCACAACAAATGTTGTAAGTGTTTGAAGCTTTTCCAACTTACCGAATTCAGGTGGCATCCATTTTAATGATTTGGTTCCGTTCAAATCAATATAATCTAAATTGATTAATTTCCCCATGCTTGTAGGCAACTCAATGAGTTCTTCACAATGTGACAACATAAGTACCTCTAAGTGATATAAAACCCCTGTTGAGTCTGGCAATATTTTGATTGGATTGTATGAAAAATCCAAATGCCTTAAATGTATCAAGTTGTGAAAATCACTTACCAACTCAGTAATGTTATAATCATATAATGACAGTACCCGCAATTGCCTTTGTGACTCCAACAAGTCTTTAACAACGCACTCATCGATGTTTTGTGAACCAGTGGGTGCTGAAAAGCTCAATGGTAGGAAGGTCCGCAAACACTTGCTCGTGTTAAATTTATCAGCCATAGAAGCTATAGAACCAAAGTTATCCTTTTCATAGGAAAAATGGCGAGTACCCTTATAAATGTCAAGTCGCGTGTCAATTTCGTACTTGAAACAAGACTCACCGGCAGTATACTGTGCTAACTCACTATAAAGGTCATGCATAACATAAAAAAATCTGTTGTCACGGTGTACTTCCTGAAAGAATGACCTTGATAGCAGTTCTTCAAAATATTCACTGCCAACCTCCTCAATTGTCTGGTAACTCCTTGACAATAAAAATCCCTCCGCCTTCCATAGCATGATCAATTTCTCCTTTTCAAATATGTAACCTTTGGGAAAGATAGAACAATAGGAAAAGCATCGTTTTAGCGGATAAGGAAGAGAATAGTAGCTCATGCCTAATGATACTAGTAAGTTGTTCTTATCAGCAGGCAGTTCCCATATTTTGCTATTCAGGAGTGCCTCCCACTCATAAACGTTCACCTTGGAGTATAACAATCTCCCGAATAATTTTGCAGCTAGAGGGAGGCCTTGACACTTCTTCACTATTTCTTTTCCAATGTGCCTCAAGTTTGGATGTTCAAGGTAGTTCCCACCTTCAAATGCATGAGTTGCAAATATTGACCAACAATCTTCCTCAGACACCGGATGGAGTGGATGAGAAATAATGGGATGCATGGTTGAAGCAACACCTCGATTGCTTGTTGTCACAATAATTCGACTCTCCTTGACCATCCCAACTTTCAAAAGATTTGGTAAAGTATCCCAATAACCAAAATCTTCATTCCAAACATCATCCAACACAAGTAGAAAATTTTTATCTTCCAATGCCCCTCGTAACCTTTCCTTGATTAAATCAAGATTTGTGGTGTTGCAATCTTGCAATGTAACCGACTCAACTATGGATTGACACACCTTGAGTTTTTTAGAAGCATGCACCCACACTCTGCAAGAAAAATGATTCACCACTATTGAGTCGTTGTATAATAACTGAGCTAAGGTTGTCTTCCCAACTCCAGTCATTCCATATATGACAATTATAGGGGTCCCATTTGCTGCACTAGGATTCATCAAAAACTTCATAACATTTTTTTTGTCATTCTCCAATCCAAATATTTTGGATTCATCTACCGAAGACATTGTTGCCAACGGAGATGTCTTTCCCGCGACACTGTTTTTCATCATTTGAAATACATCTGTGTTTTACCAAATTTTCTGCCCTCAAAACCATGCCAAATCTTGCTTTAAAATTCTCTGCAGAATTTTTTCTCATCTTAGTTTGGCTTCCGGCTAGACCAACATAAGCAATCTCATCGACTAAATCCTCAGCGTTATAGATGACATCTCTAAGCTCATCAATCCATTGCTTAATCATTGGATTTGTAAATTGCATCTCCTCAGCATCATTAAGCACAACATGAACAGCCATCATTGTGTGTCTTAACCTCTGTAACAAATCATCATCTAGACCCTCCTTCAGAAAATAGTCTAGAACTAGTGGAGAAGCTATTCTATCCAACAAAACTGAAAAGAAAGCTGATATCAAGGCACCCCCAACAGCAGTTTCAGCAAATCCAACCATGATTTTATCTGAGAAAAGAAACACACAATAGCACGTCAAGAAAATGAAATGCAAGAAAAAACCTCAAATCAATTGATATTAAAAGTTAGTATTATAGGTGATGGGGCTCTTACCAAATGGTGAAAACTTGGAATGTTCAATTTGAGAAACACAGTTTTTAGGTATTCTTCTCCTCCCTGAAGAAAAAATTGAAAATTGCTTTAAAATAAAAAATAAAAAATAAAAATAAATAAATAAAAAACACAAACACATGATAAACTAAAATACATGAAAGGTGCCAATAACTCACCAACAAATGAGTTGGACAGGCCTGCAATGTTGAATAATCTTTTATGAAAAGTTATCCATTATTCTCTCACAATTCTGCAACAAATCAAATCACCATTGACTCATTGAGCCTCAATTTTGACATAGAACCTGTTGGTAATATAAATGCAAACCAGAATCTAAACCACCTCATAGTCATTTTCATCAAATTATTTTATTTCACCAAATAAACAATCCCAAAACAAAACATCTAAACAACCAACTTAGGAGTTAGGATTAATTAATAATCCTTACACAAGGTAACTCCATGTAGATAAATTAAATCATCATTAAGCCTCAATTTTGACATAGAAGAAGAACCTGGTGGTACTATAAATGCAACCAGAGTCTAAACCACCCATTAAAAAGAATGATTCATATTTAATTAGTTCCCAAAGTAATTGTCATGATGATACATGTTTGGTCGTGTTCATTTATGGTTCGATGACCCATTCGACCTAGCTTCACTGAGATTAACCATTTCTAACTATATGTGCATCTCAAATGTAATAATGTATCTCCAATGTTCTTACACTGTATGTACAAAGTTAACCGGTTTAAATTTAAGTCAAGACAAGCATCTCTGATACATGGTATATCCAACAACAATCAACCTGTATGAAACGTAGTTGGACTGATTCACAAAAGTGATAATGTGTTCGGCATTGGCTTTGACACCAGAAAATAGATGCTTTAGAATGTTTTGACATGTAGAATATATATATATATTATAGAATGCTTTAGAATTCTTCAACTAGGGATACCTTGGTTTTGAAGTTGTTAAGAATCAAATCTTGGTGGTTTGTTTATTGTTACTGCCATGTTAGGTAAAAACATAACAAAATACTCAAATGTCTCTACTCTATTCCATAAAAAAAAAAAAACCAAATCTCTCTACTCTATTCATGTATGTATCTTTTAACAGTTATGAATACTTCAATAACCAAATTGTAGGTTAATCGAAGTCAAAGCATCTAAAACACCAATTTAAGATAAATGTGTTGTTAGTATTCTAAAAACACTTCAAAAGGTTTGATTTTTGTCATATCCAAACACAATAACATCTAATACCCAATAAACATTAAACATTATAAAATATTTTTTTCAAAACAGAGTGTATTGATCATGTCAATATCCTACAAAATATTAGGAAACTTTTGTGCTTCATGCTTATAACAAATACATTTCCTACACATAATGCTGTCATTTCTAGATAAGTTCAACAAGAGTTCGACAAACATATTATAATCCTAGATTAGAAAGTTCTCAAAGAACTTATTTAAAAGGGTATTGATTACATACCACTCTACTGTACATAAAAAGTGGTCTACTAATGCTCAAACAGTAGAAAATGCTAGAAATATGACTACTATCTAAATATAAAATATGACCAAATTAGTTTTGTTTTGTTTTTGTGACGAGCATAGCTTTAGCAGCAGCTATACCAGATATGACAAACAAAGATCAATTAAGCACAGGTCAAGCTTTGCTGTCTCAGTCAAGACTCAAGAGTAGTTACTAATCCTGTGCTTCTCTGAGCGTTTGATCAGAAGATCACAACCACATTCCACGCTACTTCTAAAGTAAAAACAAGAGCTCAAGAAGGAATCCTAGCTGTACATCAGAGCATGATCAAAATTAAAGCAACGACTCAAGATCAAGCTAAGCCTAACAGAATTAGGTGCCAAAAGTCTGTAACTGCCAAGAGTGACTTGGCAGGTTGATAGGTTCTCCGTGATTCAAGGAGATTTAGTTAGAGAGGATTCTAGACGCTCTTGTAACATATATACTCTGTAATTGTGATTTTTTTGTTAAGCTTTTCATTAATAAAAATTCTGTCTTCCAGTCTCCATTGCAGAGCTGGTTTCGAGCTTCGTTGAAGCTCTCATCAAATAGCTTCAAAGACCTTGTTGTTAAATAATGTTCTACAAGTTCCTCATATAGCTAAGAACTTATTGAGTATATCTAAACATACATGTACAACAATGCCATAGCTGAATTTTGTGATGATTGTTGTCTTGTTAAGGACAAGGTTACCAAGAAGGTTCTGCTAAGAGGTTCTCTTAAAGATGGTCTTTATCAACTTGCACTAGATGCAAGTTCCAAGCAGTTTGATGCTCACTCAAGAGATGCTACAGTTTATCTTTCTGAATTTCCTGTTAATGCTTGTAATAATAATCAGTTAGTTTATTAGATTTCTGCTTGTGTGAAGTCTAAATCAACATGTACTAAGTCCCTTCCTTATGTAAATATGGTTGCTTCAGACAGTAAAGAAAACTGCTGTTGCTTAAGAATAGTGTAACCTTATGGCATTCAAAACTTGGTTATCCTAGTGATAAGGTTCTGAAACAAATAAATGTATCTTGTACTGATTCATCTTTTGAGTGGTGTGATTCGTGTAATCTTGGTAAAATGCACAAGCTACCATTTCAAAGGTCTACTATTAAGACTAAGGGTTGTTTGTTTTTTGTCTTAATTATTAAAAGATCTTATTTTTTTTAAGTTATTTGATATCACGTAAATATTAAGACATACTCATTTGTTTGTTTTTTATTTGATATCATAGAATTGATATATTAAGTTGATTTTGATTTTACTATTATACCCTCATCTAAAGGAACTTTTAATTGGTTGAGTTGTTGAGTGGATAGGTAAAACGACACTGTTACAACATAACGACACCGTTTTGTCACCTGTAGAGGAAAAAAATTTCAAACCCTAACCGCCGCCATCACTTGCCTGATCTCAGTCCCCGACGCCATCAGCCCCATCCCGCCGATCATCTCGTCCACCTTTCCGTCAGCTTCAGATCCCGATCTCAAACCACCGCCGATCGCTTGCTCGATCTCAGACCACCGCCGCTTGCTCGATCGATCTCAGACCACCGCTTGCTCGATCGATCTTAGACCGCCGTTGTCGTTTGCATCTCGATGTCATACAGATCCTGGTTCATGTGGCTTGAGTTTTCTTGCTCGAATCACTTGCTCGATACTTTTCACAAAGCTGGTCTACGTGATGGTGTACGGTTATAGGTTCTGGACGCCGTCGATTTTCCGACCAGCCTCCTCCGGTCAAATCCCAGGGCGCCGGCGCCGCCTCCTTCTAGGTTTATTTAGGGTTAGCTTAGGTTAGGGTTAGGGTTGTTTAGGAAATTTGGGAATTTTTTTGTTAAGGTTATTTTTGGTAAATGTATGAATTGGTATAGGGTATTTGTGGAAATATACTAGAATACCGTACTTTAGGACTTTTTCAATGAGTGGTGTTATTGACACACCCCTACTGATCTATTCATGCCCCACTTTTTAAAATTTTGATTAAATAAAATAAAATTAAATGTTTTTATTAAATTTTTTGGTTTATTTCCAAAACTACCCATTTTACTTATTTTTCAAACTTAATACATACCATATATGATCTCTGTATTTCTGATCTCTGTATCTCTGATCTTTGTATCTGTATACATCTCTCTCACCTCCATTGATTGATTTATTCTTTTTTTCTTCTAATTTTTTTTTAAAAGTTTTTTTGTTCTTCTTATTTCATGATGGAAAAGAAAAAAAAAATAGGGTACTTCAACACAACGACATCTTGATATCATTCTAAAGAAAATACAAACTTCAAAATTATTTCCAAAAAATGAATTGTTTCCAGATGCTTACTATCATTGTCGGACAATTCTTGCTTTATATCATTTTCAGACAATTCTTTAAGATGTTTGATATCGTTCTTAGACAATTCTTCTATATTCTTGATATCGTTCTCAAACTCTTTCATAATATTTTATATATATATGTAAGAAGTAGATTTTAGGGTTTATGAGTTAAATTTTTTTTTTTTTTAAGAAACAGATTACTGGGTTTTTTTTGGAAAATGATTGTTAGATTTTAATAGATTTACTTTGTAGGAAGATTTTTTTCTAAATTGTATGTCTCTTTAAGTAATTTTGATAAAAGTAAAAAAAATGAATATTATATAATTAAAAAAGTGGGTATAAACAGACCAGGCCAATGACACAACTCTTTTTCAATAAGATAAAAGTAAAAAAAATTTACTTTTTCTATCAAATATATAAATCTTAAAATAAGTTATAAGTAAGAAAAACGAACAATCTAATTTATCTTAAATTAAGTCATAAATGGTAATAAAACTTATTGGAAGAAAAACAAATGGCCATTAAGTCTCCTCTAGCACTACTCTATACTGACATTTGGGGTCCTCTCCAATGGTTTCCACTTCTAATCACAGATATTATCTCTTTGATCGATGATTACGCCAGATTTACCTGGTTGTATCCCATCACATTAAAGTCCAAAGCATTGCCTACTTTTTAAGCTTCAAAAAGCAAGAGGAGTTGCAGTTCAACACTAAACTCAAAACCTTACTAAACTGATATGGGTATGGAGTTTCAATCCTTCACTCCTAGTCTAAAGCAATTAGGATAAATGTGGTGTAAGAATTCTAAAAACACTTAAAAATGTTTCATTTGAATATCTAATATCAATATTCACTTCAGTGTATGTACAAAGTAATATATAGCCAGGACAAGCATCTTAGAAAGATCCGACAATAAACCAATCTGAAATAGATGCGTTAGGATGTTTACCGTCCTGATTTAGAAAGAAAACTTAATAAAAAGGGAAAACAATTAGAACATATATAATGATTCTCTTGTGCAATTTGCTAAAAATTATTTGTTTGACAATAAACATTATAAAATATTTTATCAAAACGGAGTGTTTTGATCATGTCAATATCCTACACAATATTAGGAATCTATTGTACTTCACTCTATTGTCAATATCCGAACTCACTAACAATACAAACAACATCTAATAATATATAGTAAAAGGAATACCGAGTAGTGAGAATTTACATTATTACCTCCAATGGCACAACACCACCGTATGAAAGCAATACTCTAACCGTTGAATCTCATTCGAAATCAAGCGAAAACTTTATCCCTGTCCAAAGGCCGAACCGGATTACTATACAAACAATGTGACCATTTGTGAGTTAATTCAGGCAAAGATTCAAACATTAATTAATGAAAGAAATATCACTAATCAAATTTATGGCATTATAAAATGAGATATTTGAAGCTTCTTTGCTAATTATGAGTGCCTAAACCCAAGTAAAGTATTGTGAACATGAAAAGCAAAGATTTAAAGCGCGAAAGATTGAAGGTGATAATAGAGAGACGAATATAAGGGCAGACCAACTTAGGACTTTAAGTTGCAACCCCAAAACACTTAAAAATGTTTCCTTTTTTCCGTATCCAAACTCATTAACATTACTAACAACATCTAAAACCCAAAAACAGTTAAAAAAAAGTTTCATTTTTTTGTAAGAAACAGTTTCAATCTTTTCATAAAAAAGTTATATTTTTTCATCTCCAAACTCACTAACAATTCAAACAACATCTAACTAAAGTAAAAGGAGTACCGAGTGGTGAGACTTTGTATTATTACCTCAAATGGCACAGCTCTAACGCCACCGTATGAAAGCAATACTCTAACCGATGAGTCCCATTTGAAATCAGACGGAAAGACTTTCTTCTGGTCCAAAGGCCGAACTGGATTACTATACAAACAATGTAAGCGTTTGTGAGTTAATTCAAGCAAAGATTCAAATATTAATCGATGTAAGATATATCAGTAATCAAATTTATGGCATTATAAAATGCAATATTTTCAAGCTTCTTTGCTAATTATGAGTCCCAAAACCCACGTATTGTGAACATGAAAAGCAAAAATTTAAACCGCAGAAGATTGAAAGCAATAACAGAGAGACAAATACAAGAGCAGACGACACCAACTTAGGACTTTAAGTTGCAACCCCAAAACACTTAAAAATGTTTCCTTTTTTTCATATCCAAACTCACTGACATTACTAACAACATCTAAAACCCAAAATCAGTTAAAAAAAACCTCATTTTTGTAAGAAAAAGTTCAATCTTTTCTTTAAAAAGTTTCATTTTTTCAACGCCAAACTCACTAACAATATAAGCAACATCTAACAATGTAAAGTAAAAGGAGTACTGAGTAGTGAGACTTTGTATTATTACCTCAAATGGCACAGCTCTTTTCGCTTCCGATACAACCAGAGGTCTTCCCCGGCAGCAGCTGAAACGTCTCGAGCACGTCACCAACAGTGAGCCAAGAAAAACTCCACAAAAAGAACCCAAACAACCAGAGGTGTCGAAAACGAAAGAAAGAAAGATAAGTTTTAACAAAAGAGAAAAAAAGAAAGGCTCTATGGAGAAAATGGAAAGTTTTACAGAGCGAATAATACACTGTGCTGCTACTGTACGGTGCTTAACGGGAAACAAGAAAAATATTTTATTTTATTTATTTTAATTTGTTTGACTCAATGGTCAAACCCATTGTCTTAAGAGAGATTTAGATAACAAAAGTGATAGTAACTTATTTGATAAATGTCCATTTTTAAGTTATACAACACTAATTTTTTTTAATATGGTTTAATTTTCCTAATTGTATTTATGTAAATTACAAAAATGCCCTTCAAGTTCTTACAACGAACAAATTTTTTTTTTCCTTTCATTGATTTCTCTTTTGTGGACTTTAAAAAAGGTTTTACTAGTTGGGTTTGGATTGATTGATCAAAATTTATATTTTCAGTTTTATATCTACACTAATTTAGTGGATAATCAATCGAAACTCAGGTAGTGAGAGAATGAAAAGGATATATATGCAAAATAAAAAAAAATGACATTGTGATTGTAATGCTGATTATTTTAAAATTACACAGGCTTCAAAATTAGGATCCTATTTGAGATGTTATAGGGTATACTAGTAAAATGACTGGCGCTTTGCTACGGAAGTATTATTCAATTTTAATAAATTTTATTTATCTAATTATGACACAGAAAAAATGAAAATGATTGAATATTAATATGTGAAAATAAGAATCTATTTAATTTTACTGTTCAATGGCATTTTTATATATAAATAGAAATCCATTCAATTTCACTGTTCATATGAACAGTTCAATAGCTAAATAGAAATCTATTCGATTTACTGTTTAATGACATTTTTATAGATATATAGAAATCTATTTAATTTTACTGTTCAATGGTATTTTTGTAGATAAGTAGAAATTCATTCTATTTCACTATTCCTGTGAACAGTTCAATTTATAATATTCAATGGCATTTTTATAAATAAACCGAAATCTATTCAATTTCACTGTTCATATGAACAGTAAAATTGAAAGTTGTGTTTTTGTTTAATGAACAGTTCAATAGCTAAATAGAAATCTATTCAATTTACTGTTTAATAGCATTTTTGTAGATAAATAGAAATATATTTAATTTTACTATTCAATGACATTTTTGTAGATAAGTAGAAATCCATTCAATTTCGCTGTTCATGTGAACAGTTCAATTTATAATAGACATGATGCAGGTTCGGTTCGAACTGGTGAACCGGTGAACTGAACAGGAACCGCCGGAGGAAAACCAGAACCGGAACCGGAACCGGAACCGATTTGTCCTATTCCGGTTTCAGAACCGGATCGGAACCGGTACGGGGGCTGTTCCAGTTCCGGTTCTCTTTTTGAAGGAACCGCCAGGTTCGAACCAGACCGGAACCGGCGGTTCGGTTCCTGTTCGAACCGGGCGATTCCAACTTTAATATTTAAAAAAAAAATTGATTGAACCAATAAAATAATTTATTTACTTTATTTTATTTTGGGTGTGACCCAATAAGATGCATTTACAAAATACAATTTTACATATCTAATTTTTTTATGAAATAAGATTAAATAAAAAAAAGGAACAAGAACAGTTGGAAACGGTAGAACTGGAACGGGATACAGAACGGGAACCGGATCCAAAACTAGCGTCATGTCTAATTTATAATATTCAATGATATTTTTATAAATATTAATATTAATTATTTAATTTAATTAATAATAATATTAATATAAATATAATAATAATATTATTATTATTATATATTCGATGGTATTTTTATAAATAAACCGTAAGGGCAAAAATACTTATTAGCTCTCAGCAAGCATGTGTCAAAAGAATTAATGTCAAATATGGATCATTCCTTGCAATTCAACATGAATATTTCATTTAATAGAACCCGGTGTTTATCTTTCTTCTATTTACTTATTTGTAACAGTTTAGTTGGCATTCTAACCAATGAATGCTTGCCAAAATAATAAGGAAAACTCAATCAATACCGTAAAGTTAGAAAGAAGTGAAGTGAATCTAATTTTAACAGTTTGGTTGCCATACGAGAATAGTAATATGATAATATATCTTTTAATTTCTCTGGGGAAGTTTAACTACATTATTATTATTATTATTATTATATATACTAAAACTCAACTTCAATTTCAAACAGTCAAATTAAAGTTAATTTTGATTTATTTATAAAATACCATTGCGATTTATTTACAAAAATGCTATTAAGTTAATTTTGAATTATTTATAAAAATGTCATTACAGTTTATTTATAAAAATACCATTGAATATATAATAATAATATTATTATAATTATATTAATATTAATAATATTATTAATTAATATATATACTAAATAACTAAATAATTAATATTTACAAAAATACGATTGGATATTATAAATTAGGCATGACGCCGGTTCCGGTTCTGGTTCGGTTCCGGTCCGATTCTAGCGGTTCCTGTTCATCTTTTTTTTATATTTGAAATTGAAGTTAATTTTGATTTATTTACAAAAATACTATTACGGCTTTTTTACAAAAATACAATTAAGTTAATTTTGATTTATTTATAAAAATGCCATTGCAGTTTATTTACAAAAAATGTCATCGAATATATAATAATAATTATTATTATATTAATATTAATATTATTATTAATTAATATATATACTAAATAATTAAATAATTAATATTAATATATACAAAAATACGATTGAATATTATAAATTAGGCATGACGCCGGTTCCGGTTCCAGTTCTGTTCCGGTCCGGTTCTAACGGTTCCTGTTCCTCTTTTTTTTTATTTGAAAATGAAGTTAATTTTGATTTATTTACAAAAATACCATTACAGTTTTTTTACAAAAATGCAATTAAGTTAATTTTGATTTATTTATAAAAATACCATAGCGGTTTATTTACAAAAAATGTCATTGAATATATAATAATAATATTATTATTAATTAATATATATATACTAAATAATTAAATAATTAATATTAATATATACAAAAATACGATTGAATATTATAAATTAGGCATGACGCCGGTTCCGGTTCCTGCGATTCCTGTTCCTTTTTTTAAAAAAAAAAATTTTTAACCTTATTTCATAAAAAAAAAATAGATATGTAAAACTATAATTTGTAAATGCATCTTATTGGGTCACCCACAAAATAATAAAACTCAACTTCAATTTCAAAAAGACTCAACTTCAATTTCAAAAAGTGAAATTGAAGTTAATTTTGATTTATTTACAAAATACCATTGTGGTTTATTCACAAAAATGTCATTGCAGTTTATTTATAAAAATGTCATTGAATATATAATAATAATAATAACATTATATTAATATTAATATTAATATTAATTAATATATATATATGCTAAATAATTAAATAATTAATAATAATATTTACAAAAATGCGATTGAATATTATAGATTAGACATGACGTCGGTTCCGGTTCTACCTATTCCGGTCTGGTTCCGGCGGTTCCTGTTTCTCTTTTTTTTTTAATTTTTTTTAATCTTATTTCATAAAAAAAATTAGATATGTAAAATTGTGATTTGTAAATATATCTTATTGGGTCACCCACAAAATAAAATAAAGTAAATAAATGTATTTTATTAGTTCAATCAAATTTTTTTTTTAAAAGAAATTAAAGTTGGAACCGTCCGGTTCGAACCTGGTTATTCTTCCAAAAAGATAACCGGAACCGGAACCGCCGCGGTACCGGTTCCGGTTCCGGTCTAACTCTAAAACCGGAACAGGAAAAATCGATTCTGGTTTTCCTCCGACGGTTCCTGTTCAGTTTGCCGGTTCGAATCGAACTGACGTCATGTCTATTATAAATTGATTGTTCACGTGAACAGTGAAATTAAATGGATTTCTACTTATCTACAAAAATGTCATTGAACAGTAAAATTAAATAGATTTATATTTATCTAAAACAAGACTTTCAATTTCAAACAGTGAAATTGAATTGAATTAAATTTTGATTTATTTACAAAAATACCATTACAGTTTATTTACAAAAATGCCATTGACCATATTATTATTATTATTATTATTATTATTATTATTATTATTATTAATTAATATATAAACTAAATAATTAAATAATTAATATTAATATTTACAAAAATACCATTGAATATTATAAATTAGGCATGACGCCGGTTCCAGCGGTTCCTTTTCCTCTTTTTTTTTTTAAATTTTTATTTAATCTTATTTCATAAAAAAATAAGATATGTAAAATTGTAATTTGTAAATACATCTTATTGGGTCACCCACAAAATAAAATAAAGTAAATAAATTATTTTATTGGTTCAATCAATTTTTTTTAAAAAAAAAAATTAAAGTTGGAACCGCCAGGTTCGAACAGGAACCGAACTGCCGGTTCCGGTCTGGTTCGAAACGGGCGGTTCCTCCAAAAAGAGAATCAAAACCGGAACCGCCTCGATGCCAGTTCCGAAACCGGAACAGGAAAAATCGGTTCCGGTTTTGGTTTTCCTCAAGCAGTTCCGGTTCGATTCGCCGGTTTGAACCGAACCGACATCATGTCTATTATAAATTGAACTGTTCACATGAATAGTAAAATTGAATGGTTTTCTACTTATATACAAAAATGTCATTGAACAGTAAAATTAAATATATTTCTATTTATCTACAAAAATGTCATTAATCAGTAAATTGAATAGATTTCGGTTTAGCTATTGAACTGTTCATTAAAATAAAACACAACTTTCAATTTTACTGTTTATCTGAACAGTAAGATTGAATAGATTTTGGTTTATTTACAAAAATGTCATTGAATATTATAAATTAAACTGTTCACATGAACAGTGAAATTAAATGGATTTCTATTTATCTATAAAAATGTCATTGAACAGTAAAATTAAATAGATTTTTATTTATCTACAAAAATGCCATTAAACAGTAAATTGAATAGATTTCTGTTTAGCTATTGAACGGTTTATATGAACAGTGAAATTGAATGGATTTCTATTTATCTACAAAAATGTCATTGAACAGTAAAATTAAATAGATTCTTATTTTCACATATTAATATTCAATCATTTTAATTTTTTCTGTGTCATAATTTAGATAAAGAAAATTTATTAAAATTGAATAATACTCCCGCAGCAAAGCGTGGGTCATTTTACTAGTATATACTAAAACTCAACTTCAATTTCAAATAGTAAAATTGAAGTTGATTTTGATTTATTTACAGAATTGCCATTGTAGATTATTTACCAAAATGCCATAGTTGATTTTCATTTATTTATAAAAATACTATTGAATATATAATAATAATATTATTATTATTATATTAATATAAAAATTATTATTAATTAATATATATACGAAATAATTAAATAATTAATAATAATATTAATATATATATACTAAAACAAGACTTTCAATTTCAAACAGTGAAATTGAATTGATTTTGATTTATTTACAAAAATATGATTGAATAAATAATATAATATTATATTTCAGTTTATTTATAAAAAAGCCATTGAATAAATATTATTATTATAATTATTATATTAATATTAATATTATTATTAATTAATAAATATACTAAATAAGTAAATAATTAATATTAATATTTATAAAAATGTCATTGAATATTATAAATTAGGCATGATGCCGGTTCCAATTCTGGTTCGGTTACGGAATTAATATATATAAAATAAAACAAGACTTCAATTTCAAACAGTGAAATTGAATTAATTTTGATTTATTTACAAAAATACCATTGAATATATAATAAAATATTAAATTTCGGTTTATTTATAAAAATACCATTGAATATATAATAATAATATTATTATTATATTAATATTATTATTATTATTAATTAATATGTATAAACTAAATAATTAAATAGTAATATTAATATTTACAAAAATACCATTGAATATTATAAATTAGGCCTGACGCCGAATCCGATTCCGGTTCCGGTGGTTCCTGTTCTTTTTTTTAATTATTTTTTTATTTAATCTTATTTCATTAAAAAAATTAGATATGTAAAATTGTAATTTGTAAATGCATCTTATTGGGTCACTTACAAAATAAAATAAAGTACATAAACGTATTTTATTGGTTCAATCAATTTTTTTTAAAACAATTTAAGTCGGAACCGCCCAGTTTGAATCGGAACCGGAACCGAACCGCCGGTTCCGGTCCGGTTCAAACCGGGAGGTTCCTCCAAAAAGAGAACCGGAATCGGAACTGGAACCTGAATCAGAACCGCCTCGGTACTGGTTCAGGTCCGGTTCCTAAACCAGAACAGGAAAAATCAATTCTGGTTCCGGTTTTCCTTATCCGGTTTATCTGGCGGTTCCGGTTCGGTTAGAACCGGCGACATGTCTATTATAAATTGAAATGATCGCATGAACAGTGAAATTGAATGGATTTCTACTTATCTACAAAAATGTCATTGAACAATAAAATTAAATATATTTATATCTATCTATAAAAATGTCATTAATATTAATATTAATATATATACTAAAACACAAAACTCAATTTCACTGTTTATATAAACAGTGAATTGATTTTTGTTTATTTACGAAAATACCATTGAATGTATATTATAATATTAGATTTTGGTTTATTTACAAAAATGCCATTAAATATATAATATAATATAATATTATGTTAATATTAATATTAATATTACTATATATACTGAAACAGCTCTTAAAATTGAACTATTCACATGAATAGTGAAATTGGATGGATTTTTACTTATATACAAAAATGTCATTGAATAGTAAAAGTAAATATATTTTCCAAAAATGTCATTAAACAGTAAATTGAATTGGAGTAATGCTAGGTTTCCCAATTTTTTTCTCAAATGGTATTGGCACGTGAGGTGTCAACATCTTATGAATTATGAGATTATGTAGTAAGTGACGTGATGTTGATACATCACCATTTAGGAAGAAATTTGGAAAACCTAGTATTACTCAATTGTTTAGCTATTGAATTGTTCATATCAACAGTGAAATTGAATGGATTTCTTTTTATCCACAAAAATGCCATTGAACAGTAAAATTAAATAGATTTCTATTTTCACATATTAATATTCAATCATTTTAAATTTTATATGTCATAATTTAAATAAATAAATTTTATTAAAATTGAATAATACTCCCACAGCAAAACGCGGGGGCCATTTTACTAGTATATACTAAAACTCAACTTCAATTTCAAACATTGAAATTGAATTAATTTTGATTTATTTACAAAAATATCATTGAATATATAATATAATATTAGATTTCGGTTTATTTACAAAAATGACATTGAATATATAATAATATTATTAAATAAATATACAAAATTGTTTGAAATTGAATTAATTTTGATTTATTTATAAAAATGTCATTGAAAACAAGACTTCAATTTCAATCAATGAAATTTAATTAATTTTGATTTATTTATAAAAATGTCATTGAATATATAATATAATATTAGATTTCGGTTTATTTATAAAAATGTCATTGAATATATAATAATATTATTAAATATATATACTAAATTGTTTGAAATTGAATTAATTTTGATTTATTTACAAAAACGCCATTGAATATATAATATAATATTAGATTTCGGTTTATTTACAAAAATACCATTGAATATATAATAATAATAATAATATTATATTAATATTAATATTATTATTAATTAATATATATACTAAATAATTAAATTATTAATATTAATATTTACAAAAAATACCATTGAATATTATAAATTAGTCATGACACCGGTTCCGATGGTTCCTGTTCCTTTTTGTTATATTATTTTTTAATTTTTATTTAATCTTATTTCATAAAAAAAAAATTAGATATGTAAAATTGTAATTTGTAACTGCATCTTATTGGGTCACTCACAAAATAAAATAAAGTAAATACATGTATTTTATTGGTTCAATCAATTTTTTTTTAAAAAAAAAAATTAAAGTTGGAACCGTCCGGTTCGAACTGGAACCGAACCCCAGATTCCGGTCCTGTTCGGGATTCGGTTCCGGTTCGAACCGGGCAATTCCTCTAAAAAGAGAACCGGAACCGGAACCGGAACCGGAACCGAAACCGCCCCGGTATCGGTTCCGGTCTGGTTCCAGAACTGAAACAGGAAAAATCGGTTCTGGTTTCATTTTTCCTCCGACGGTGCCGGTTCGAACCAAACCGGCGTCATGTCTAGGGGTGGGCACAAAGTTTGAAACCGAACCGTATCGAACCGAACCGAAAAAAGGGTGTTCGGTTCGATTCATAGGATTAAATCGGTTTAAAGATTGAAAACCGAAATTTTTTCGGTTCAAACCGGTTTGCTTTTCTAAAAACCGGTTTGATCCGATTAAACCCCTTATAAAAAAAAAAAAAAAACCCTAACACTTTTCAGTGTTCTGTCTCTTACAAGACCACCAGCATCTCTCTTCCTTAACTCACATGTACTCATTTCCTCAGTTCCATTGTTCCTCAGCCTCCGATCTGCTCATCTGAACTCGGTTCCTCACTTCCTCAACATCTGATTTGCTCATACAACTACAAGGTTTGTCACTTTCTCAGTTTCTCTTCTTTTTTTTTTCTAATTTTCTTCTTGTCTTCTCCGATCTGCTCTTCTTCATCCCCAACCAAGCTTCAGCTCGTTCGATCTGCTCTTCGTCAACTCCAGCTTGTTCGATCTGCTCTTCGTCGGCTCCAACCTCCAGCTCGTTCGATCTGCTCTTCGTCAGCTCTATCTCATTCGATCTGCTCTTCGTCAGCTCCAGCTTGTTCGATCTGATTTGGTTAGATTTTCTTTCTTTTACTTAGCTTTTCTTTCTTGATTTGGTTCATTTGTTTGTGTCTAATTGTGCGAAAATGCTGGAGCAGATCTGTTCCATCTGGAGCAACGCTCCATCGAAGCACTGGAACATATTTGCTCCAATTTTCCTGCTTGAAAATCTGGTTTGTTTTTAATTTTAATTTTTTAAATTGATGTTTTCTTGATCGGAGATGATTTAGATTGTTGAATTCTATTTGGAATATTGGAATCAATTTTGGTTTTTATCATTGTGGAATTGATTTTTGTTTGTGGATTTGATTGAAGAATTGATTTGTTTTTTTTTTCATTCTTTTGAGAGCATATCGATCTGTTTTCAATGGGTTTTTTAAAATTGATTTCAATTGATTTCTTATATAATTCATTAATTCTTTTAAAAAACTATTTTTTTTTAAATTTAATAATACTTAAATAATATTTATTTGTTTTTTGAAAATAAATATATTTATTTGTTCTTCAAAATATATATTTTTGTTGACACATGGCAATTATTTTCTTATTATACCTGTCAATCATTTGGTTGGCTGGGAATGGATAATATTATTGGTTGCTTGTGTAAGGTTGATTACTTGCCTCTTTTGTATGGTTCACTGGTTTTTCTGTTATGTTAATGTGTATGTGCTAGTCAAAAACCGACTAAATGTGTACATAAGATTTGAGTCCTATTCAAGTTACATATCACCTAGGAATCTTGATTTTCAGTTTATTAGGGTTATGTTAACACTTATTCTCTGAGAGTGAACTAGGTTTTTTTTTGTGAGAATGAACTAGGTTTTTTGTGAAACAGTTAGCTTTCATTGCTGAGAGCAAGATAGTATTCTGTGCTTGATTCTAGGGATGGTTCATCCCTTTATTGCAACATAAGTAAGCTGCTGAACTCCAGTAATTGTTGAGGGGTTTTTTTTTGTTTCTGACAACTCACTTTGTATTTTTCTTGAAAATATTTGGAAACTGCGATTTGAAAATATTTGGAAACTGCCATCTAATTTGGACTTGTATTTTTCAGTTATAGAATGTTAGAGTATATATGTTAATTTATATTTTATTTGTGTATATTAGTTTATATATGTTTATTTATATATGTGTCTAATTATGTCTGTGTATAATTTTTTTTTTCTATGGAGCACAAAGATTGAGTAACAAATGTATATATAATGGTTTGTATCTTACTATCTACAGACAGCAGCTAGCATATGGAGTGACATAAAGGAATGCAATTAATTTTTTATGTATGTGGAATGTGGTGTGGAAACTAGAATTGAAATGTTATTTTAATTGATTAGTTGTAATTTTAATTTGGAGTTATTTTAGTTGTAATTTTGATTTGGAGTTGGATTATTTAATTTTGGGGATGTATTATTATGTAATGTACTATTATTAACTGATTTTGAACTTTTATTTAGGAGTTTGGATTTTGAACTGTAATAATATGGTTTTTTATACTTTGGAATTGATTTGTTATTAACTTATTATTATGTATTAATATGTTTTGGAATTTATTAATATGTTTTTTATATTATGTAATATGTTGATTTGGCTTTGGGCTATTCATATGGCCAAAATTAGGCTCATTAAGCTATTCATTAATTTTAAAATAGATTAAAAAGACCTATTAAGCTATCCGGCCCATTAGGCGTTTAGGTCCAAAACCAAATTGAACCGAACCGATTCAAATCGGTTCAGTTCTCATTTCTTATTCGGTTTAAACCGATTTAATTTTGGATGAACCGAAATATTCTCTGTTCAGTTTGGTTTTGCCCAAAATCGAACCGAATAGAACCGCGCCCACCCATAGTCATGTCTATTATAAACTGAACTGTTCACATGAACAGTGAAATTGAATGGATTTCTACTGATTTACAAAAATGACATTGAACAGTAAAATTAAATAAATTTATATTTATCTATAAAAATGTCATTAATATTAATATAATTATATATACTAAAACTCAACTTCAATTTCAAACAGTGAAATTGAAGTTAATTTTGATTAATTTACAAAAATGTCATTACGATTTATTTACAAAAATGCCATTAAGTTAATTTTGATTTATTTATAAAAATACGGTTTATTTACAAAAATACCATTGAATATATAATAATAATAATAATATTATTATTATATTAATACTAATATTATTATTAATTAATATATATACTAAATAATTAAATAATTAATATTAATATTTACAAAAATACGATTGAATATTATAAATTAGGTATGACACTGATTCCGGTTCCGGTCCGGTTCCGACAGTTCATGTTCCTCTTTTTTTTATTTTTTAATTTTTATTAATCTTATTTCATAAAAAAAATTAGATATGTAAAATTGTAATTTGTAAATACATCTTATTGGGTCACCCACAAAATAAAATAAAGTACATAAATGTATTTTATTGGTTTGAAAAAAATTAAAGTTGGAACCGCCCGATTCAAACCGGAACCGAACCGCTGGTTCCGATCCGGTTCGAACCGGGCGATTCCTTAAAAAAGAGAACCGAAATCGGAACCGTCCCTGTACCGGTTCTGATCCGGTTTTGAAACCGGAACAGGAAAAATCGGTTCGGTTTTCTCCCGGAGGTTCCGATTCGGTTCGAACCGGTGTCATGTCTATTATAAATTGAACTGTTCACATAAATAGAGAAATTGAATGGATTTCTACTTATCTATAAAATTGCCATTGAACACTAAAATTAAATAGATTTTATTTATCTAAAACAAGACTTTCAATTTCAAACAGTGAAATTGAATTGAATTTTGATTTATTTACAAAAATACCATTGCGGTTTATTTACAAAAATGTTATTGAATATATTATTATTATTATTATATTAATATTAAATTAATTATTATATATACTAAATAATTAAATTATTAATATTAGTATTTACAAAATTACAATTGAATATTATAAATTAGGCATGACGCCGGTTCCGGATCCGATTCCGGTTTCGGTGGTTCTAGTTTCTTTTTTTTTAATTAGTAATTTTTATTTAATCTCATTTCATAAAAAAATTAGATATGTAAAACTGTAATTTGTAAATACATCTTATTGGGTCACCTACAAAATAAAATCAAGTAAATAAATTATTTTATTGGTTCAATCAATTTTTTTTTTAAATTAAAGTTGGAACTGCCCGGTTTGGACCGGAACCGAACTGCCCAAAACTCAAAAGTAGTCTCGACCACAGGAATTTCAGCTTCAGAATAAGAGTCAGCCACCGGACACAATCCATCTGGCAGTTGCAGTTCCCTTCCCGTCTTCTTATCAGAAAAGTTAAGAGCCATGAAATCAATGCTTACTCTTATAAAGAACTGGACTTTACAATGATTCAATCCTTTGCTGGAGAATAGCTGTTCTTTGTTTCCGTCAGCAATGAACATAGCATGGATGCAGTATAATACCAAGTGAATAACAGATAAGAAAATGCATTGTCATTGCACTTCAAATGGTTATTGATCCCAGCAAAGAAAAATAGATATGCAATAAATGAATGCCTAAACTGTGAGTTCAGGGAACTGCAAACCAGTGCAAAAAAGAGAAATGTGGCACAAAAACAGAATAAAACAGCTTGTGCAAATTTACCAAGTTCCAGAAAATGAGTGCAAAAAAGCCAACCAGCAAGTCCCTAAACAGTTCATATATAGATGGTGGCTGATTACCACTATTGCCATCACACGGGGCACATAATAAGAAAGCATAAACAAATTGTACACTAACATGTATCCAACAAATTTTCAGACTTGCAAAAGATGAGCGAAAAAAAGAAAAAGAAAAAAAAAAGGCAAATTGTCCTAGCAAAATGTCTTCACACTATGTACATACTTATACATGTCAATAGAAACACCAAATCCAATTCAGTCTAGTCCAACTATCTGTATATGTGTATTTCCAAGACAAGTAACACAATACAACAATTCACAAGCTAATAAAACACACAGGTGCCGACAAATTGAAAGAAAGCACTGCACTCCTATACTTCAGATTGTATAAAAATACCGAACAACCATAATACCAGCAGTGTTTTCGTTTCAAGATCGATTTCTTCGCGAAGCGCTACCTCCTAGTTCCTGAGCTTCGTGGGAATCGGTTTTCCCCCTGCAAAACACAAAATCAAATTTTGTTACTCTAAATACATTGAATTGTATTTATATATTTAAACAATAATAATAAAGAACAAACCTTTTAGGGCTTCTTTGATTTTTCACTTCTCCTCATAGAGCTTGTACAAGTACTCCCGTCTCAATCGAATGTTGCCTAATTAGATAATCTAGATGAAATTCAAATTATTTTGATATTTTTGCAAAGAATCAATGAGCAAGCAAGAGTCTTTTGTTGTTGATGTATGACTATGAGGAAGAAGAGGAATGCTGGGATTTTAGGGATTTGGATTTATATTGGTTCGAAACGACGACGTTCATTTGGATTTGAGACTTTGAGTTATGACCTCTCGCGCCATTTCATGTGTGAACCCACTTTTGTTGTTCTATCTTTCTTTCCAAATTTAAACGCACCGTTTAATCATACATTATACATCAATGTCATCAATGTCATTATTATTATTTATAGGCAAAATTTCACATAGGTCCTACTTTTTTAGTAATTTGTCACCTTTATAAATGTCTTTTCATTTTCTTCACCTTAGTCCTTACTTTTTTCAAAACTCATCACTTTAGTCCATTTGACCAAATATTTAAAAGTCAACTATTTTAAAACCTGTAAAAATACACTTTTGCTCTTATTACTATTTAATTTAGCTAAAACGATTATATTAGCTTTAAATTAAAATGAAAAATAACAAAATTCTCAATAATAAAATCTTAAATAAATATATTACAAAAAAATCTTAAATAAATAATAATAATAAAATCCATTAATTTTTCTTTTTTTGTATTTTTTTGATAATGGATATTTATTTAGTTAAAATGATTATATTAACTTTAAATTAAAATTAAAAACAATAAAATTCTCAATAATAAAATCTTAAATAAATAGATTATAAAAAAATTATGAAAAAAAATCAATTAAAGTGAAGATAATCATTTTAGCTAAATAAATATCCATTATCACAAAAATACAAAAAAGGAAAAATTAATGGATTTTTTAATTATCATTTATTTAAGATTTTTTTGTAATATATTTATTTAAGATTTTATTATTGAGAATTTAATTATTTTTCATTTTAATTTAAAACTATTATCATCATTTTAGCTAAATTAAGTAGTAATAAGGGCAAAAGTATACTTTCACAGGCTTTAAAATAATTGACTTTCAAATATTTGGTCAAATGGATTAAAGTGATGAATTTTAAAAAAAAGTAAGGACTAAAGTGAAGAATATGGAAAGACATTTATAAAGGTAACAAATCACCAAAAAGATAGGGCTTATATACAATTCTGTCTTATTTATATTTAATTATTTAATTATTTTTAATGAAATAACTCCACAAATGTTGCCAAACAACAACAAAAGTAAATAAATTACAATGAAGTTTCTTACTTTGATATCATTTTTATATCCATAATTGAACAAATTATTTTAATTAAACGAGTTGATATAGATTCACCAATCCAATATTTTAATACAATCTCATTGTAATCCAATTCAGTCTAATGTAACCGTTACATTAGCATATAACTTACTGGATTTGTTCTAAACATTTTACGAGTCATACCATATACATGTATATAAATCTCCAACAACGCTACATAAATCATAATTTACTACTAAAGAATCCATACAAAGACTCAGTTTTGTTAAAATTCAATTTCCTGTTCATACAATTGGATATCCATACAAAGACTCAAAACTAGTCAATATAGATTCACCGATCCAACATTATCATACCATATCGTTGCAATCCAATTCAGTATATGGTTGCAATCCAATTCAAACATTTTACAAGTCATACCATATACATGTATAGAAATCTCCAACAAGGCTTCACAGATCAAAATTTACTACTAAAGAATCCATACAAAGACCCAATTTTGTCAAATTTCCATTTCATGTTCATACAATTGGATATGGTTTTGATAGTGATCACAACTAATCACAAGAGCATATATTCTAACTTTCATGCTGATCAATCTCGTTCTCAACTTTTTTCGTCAAGCCCTTTTCATGTTCACAACTCTTTTTAATTACTTGCCAGACTATATATTGTTATCTGCAAGTTACATTAGAGCATGCACCAGTAACCGGCAAAGCTGTAATTGTTTTCTTTCTTTTGTTATTTCAAAGGAGATACTATTTTCAACCAAGTTATGTGTGCAAAAAATGCTCAACAGGAGGCTTATTGCTCATGTGTGTGCATGTGCTGCTCGTACCACATGACTAAGTTATTTATTGCTTTAGCTATAATTGTTATGGAAGACTAAATGCCCTATGTGTGAACCATGTGCTGCTCTTACCAAAAAGAAGGGAAACGGAAGCTTTATCGAAAGATAGTAAATCGTTTTCTTGGCCAAATTATCATTTTTCCTTGTTACTAGCAAAACTAATCTAGTTTCTGATATTTAACCGTGCAGCCTAGCCGCATTGTGCTGCTGTTGGCTCTGCGACATGTGCTTTGAGTGCAGTATTGTTGTTGTATAAGAGAATAAGCAACAATAGATGGCACAACACTGCTGATCTTCCATGTAAAAAGTCACAAATATTCGGCTTATATTTGCAACTTTCAACTTATTACAAACATACATGTTCATTAATGGTGTTGAGTCTATATGAGTGATCCATTTGTACAAGATTTGTTACAAGTACTGGAATTATGTATAGTTTTCATCGAGTAGATGCCTATGTCGTATGAACCGAACCTGAACCCAACTCAAGAAAAAGGTTATAATGACACATCTTCGCCTAAATATTTATTTACTTCAAGAAACAAGCTGCAGATGTGGAAATGAAAACAAACTGCGGATCTAATCACAGGAAAGATAGTAGCTGCATTTCTGTTTGCATAAATCTTCAACTCTGCAATTCATTAACCATGATGAATCCTCTATGTTGTATTATTTACAAGTTTCTATTTTACAAGCGTGTTCTACAATAATAAAAATATAAAATGCGACAACTTTATTATCCCTAAGAAATACTAAAGATCATTTTCGAATATGAAATAAATACAAATACATTAATTCACAAGAAGAGAAGATTTCTACTAATATGACCTTATTGTTCATGAAAGATCTCTGCTATATGCACAAGAAGCATAACACCAAATTATTTGCACCATCACCATGTACAACATATATCAATTCAAGACATTGCAGCTTGTGCATGTTACATAAATTAATCATACTAAGGTGGAATTAGCAATACATCTTGTATCCAAATTAGCAGATATCGAAATCAACTCAAGATAACTAGCACAAGAATCTTCTAACATAATTACTTGAAATTAAAAAAGCTGCCTTCCTTGAATTTGGTTCTTTCTTAATTTTTAATAACTTGCACACACCCCACAGCCCCACCCCACCAAACCTATCAGTGTGATATGCAAGAGCAATGGAACCACAAAGCATGAGTCTCTACGGAGCCTCTTTAAAACATCAACAAGTCAAGAACATCTCCTGCATCCGGTGAACAGAAACAGTAAGTACGTCTGTCATTAGTTCTATCTATACCAGTCTGGGATTAGAAAAGAAAATCAAAATGTACTATTGTAAGTTATGCATTCTTGCTTTGAACTCATACATACATCCACTCAAAGAGCTACAAGGAAGAGATCAATTAATGTCAAATGACTTTACTACATCTGTCAAATTAAACTTTTTTTTTTACTAGTTCTAATATTTATTTTCCCTTCCTTCTGCTGTTTATATTCTTATTAACAAACGAGTTGATAAGCATCTTCCTCCTCTTTGTTCTGTTTGTTATATTCTTATAAACAAACAAGATAATAGGCACTTGGGCGTTAAAAAACGAATAGAGAAGGAAACTGGAAATCAGCTATTTGAGTTGCATCACATAAAGATCATGATGTATGATTGATAGCTCGCAAAAGTTGTATATTTTAAATAGTCAAGAATGATTATAAGATTAGAATTCAATTTCGGGGCATTCCATGAAAGCAATATTACTCTCCAGCATGCAAGATGATTAAAATAACAGAGACATGCACCAAGTTCATCAACTAAAATACCACACATCATTTTAAAGCCAGCCCCAGCCTTAAAGATTAACATAAACATATACAACCACAGCCTACACAGAGGTCCAACAACAGGAAACCAGTCAAATTGCAGTGAGATGTGTACCAAAATCAAGGCTGGAGTCCCCTCCCCACAAGACAGCCTGCAATCCAACTGACGCAACTTCTTTTAGCCAATAATAACAGACAGCAAAAGTAATAATAATAAAAGTGGGTATGCATAAGCTTTTTGTACAACTCAAGAAAATGTTATCTCATTTCCTGCCTTGAGATAACCATGTGAGAGGAATGGATCCACAACGCATGTACCACCAAGTCCAGAACCTCTCCTGCATCCAGAGAACAAAAATAGTAAGTTCAGTCATTAATTCCATCTATAGAAGAAATCTGCATCATTTTTAAAGGATCAATAGAAGATGCTATACTCTTTCAAAAAAAATAAAGTGGAAGATACTATACATAGAACTGAAAAATCAAAATGTACTAATGCATGTTCGCCTTTCTTGCTTTGAAATCATATACATAAAGTTAAAGAGCCACAAGGAAGAGATCAATTAAGGTCAAAGACCTTTCTTACATCTGTCAAACAGAAAGATATTAAAAGAAGAAATAAGTGAAAATTACTGTCAACAGATAATTAACAAATTTTCCTATTCTTAGATGATGGCATAGTCAAAGCTTTTCAACACGTACTCATGATATTACTTCGTCATCTATCTGCACATGACGAATGTGATCTACTCCGAACCACCTTTTCTTCTCCACAATATTGTTTCGAAAATTTGATTTCAGCAAAGGACAATCATTGATATGCAGAGAAGTGAGCGAGGATGACAGGCAATCATCAGGCAAGGATCGAAGCCATTTACAGTTGCTGATCACCAATATTTCAAGGGATTCGAGTTGTTCAAACCCCCTATAGTCCAAAAACTGAAGATCTTGAAGTCTGCTGATCCGAAGTTGATTGATGCTGCTGGGAAGCAGATTTTGGTCTGGGAATGACTCCAAGTCTCTACATCCACCTTCAATTTCAAAGTAAACAAGATCCTTAAGCTTACGCATTCCCCACTCAGTCCGAGGTGTGAGTTTTTCACAAGAAATAATGCGAAGAGAATATAGGTTACAAGGAAGACCCCCTTCTGGAATTGATTCAAGTTCTGGACATTCTCTTATATCTAGTATCTGGAGAGAAGTGAGCTTGTGTAGCTGGTCTGGAAGACCCTTCAAATTCTTGCAATTAGAGAGCCAAATTGAAAACAGGTTGGGGGTACGCAATCCTCCTTTGGGGAATGATATTAGTTTAGGGCAGTCTAGGATCTGTAATTTCTCAAGTGACATGTGATCCTTTGCCGTCAAGATGAAACTCAAATTTGCACAATCCCCTATAGTAAGAATTTCGAGCTTTGGAAAACGGTCTAATGGCAGAAACCTTAAGGAATCACAGCTGCTCTGTATGCACAAGTATTGAAGGAGTGAATTCTTGAACTTTGTTGTTGCAGGTGAGATAAATTCTAATTTTCTACAATTCTGGATAGTTAACATTTCCAAGGCAGTAGGCGGATGGCCACCATGAAAGGACTCCAGATAACAACAATTGATGATAATCAAATTTCGTAGATAACGATGCTCACGAGTCAATTTTTCAGGTAGAGAAACTAAGTCAACACATCCTTCAATTCTGAGGGTATAAAGCAGTGGAGGCAAGTCTGTTAATCCTAAGTATTCTGAAACCTCCATCCTTTCTAGTTCAGATTTGTCCAGATCATTATCGGTATCATTATCAGTATCATTATCGGTATCACTATCAAACATGTTTGACATACCAGTATCATTCTCAGAAGTTTCCGAGGCAATTTCTTCATTACTTTTGAATTGCACCATGTTGCTATCAACTCTCAGCAAGTCATCAAGTATGGGAGGATTATGCCGTAACCACTGATAATCTTTGTTTGGAATCACAAGATTCGGACAAGCTGAAACCTCAACTTTTATGGTTGAAGGAGAAAGGTACTTGGGTAAGCTACATTCTAGCTTGGGACATCTTTGAATATAAAGCTCTTGAAGGCGAGGAAACTCTCCACCTACAACTTCACCAAAAATCCATTCTTGCCATTCCAACATTTCCCGAAAACATAAAATCTCTAGAGATTGGAAAGGTTTGATGGTGGAATAACCTATCCCATATAATTCAAGGCCTATCCTTTTCACTCCGTTCATCTTCTCGATAGTGAGGTACTTGAGGCATGGTAGTTGGCCAAGTGGAGGCAAGTCCGAACAGTGACTACAATCACCAACATTTAAGCGTACTAGAAAATTTGACATCTGAAGTCTTGGGACCTTGTATAATACAATGCCTGGTAAACATTGCTTGAGACCTGGCAGTACCAGAAAATCAAAATCAATATGCACCTTGCATTGTCGAAAAATAAATGGGCCATTCGACAGCATTTGGAGACTTTTAAACCCAGGGGACTCAAAAGACAACTCTGGAGGACATCTAAATCTAGACAATCTAGACATCCTTTCAGCTAAGTTCCACCTACAAGATCAAGAAAAAACAAACAGCAACAGTTGCTAATCAATTGAGTATCCAATGTATTGCCAACATACAAAAAGACCATTAAAACTTTAGATTACAAAATTATATTGAATAGATACTAAATAATAAATTATTCAAGTTTGATATAAACTTATCAAACATGATGAAACAAGGACTAAGTATAAAATGAAGATTTCAAGCCTTCAAACTATAGCATAAAATTACTACTCAAGTAAAATGAAAATGAAGACAAGACAGATAAATCACCAAATTTTCATGATTTTCTCATTAAGTTAGCAGAATCTCAAAAATCAAAATGACGCACAGAAACCAAATGAAGAATACATGGAATAGAGAAGCTCAATAACAAATCGATTGCACAAAAAACATAATGAACCCACCCAGTTTGAATGGCCACCTCTTAGAATAATAAAACATGAAGTATTAAAGATGAAAAGAAGCATTGCCGTATAAAATCCACTCTCTGAATCCGGTGGTGTTGTTACGTTGTTGACTGTGAAGAGATCAAAGAGTTTATGATTTGAAAATCTGAAACAAGTCTCAACTCATAGATTTTAATCTTGTTAGGGTTTGAGAGTTGTACGAAGTACCAACCACATCGAAACAAGATTGCGCTTTTTTTAAATAAAGATGAAGATGAACAAAATCGCTTCATTGAATTGAACTTTGTCAAAGTTTTTGATTATATGTGATCAAATCCCAAAATCTTTGGGCTTGGGTCCAAAGATGAATTTAGTAGTGATGGCCCAGCCCAAATATAAATAACATAATTTACAAATACATTATATATATATATATTGTGAGTCTTACGAGGAATCAATTATTTTAATTTCAGTAAGAAGCATGATGAAAATACATCAATTTTAATTAATTTTAATCTGATTTATTTTTTACTGACGATGTGTTCAATGAAATCTACATATGAACAAAATCTGAGAATTTTCTGAGCACTAGAACTATTTATCCAAATTTTATTAAATATCAAAATATCGGAAAATAAGCAAAATATAGAAAAATTCAAGAAAAATAGTTCTACTATTCGAAAAAATCTCAAAATTTGTTCATATGTAGATTTCAATGAACTCATCATCCAGAAAAAAATTTCAGATTAAAATTCATTAAAATCTATGTGTTTTCATCATGATTCATACCAAAATTAAAATAAATGATCAATTCTGAGAAACCCATTATATATAGTCGTATTGAAAAGTCGTCGTTACAAAACCAGTTTTATAACTATATAAAATATGGTCTTGAGATTTTCTTTTATTATTTTTTAATTTTTAATTTATTTCCACGAAAAGACTAATATTTTCTTTCGTTTCTTTTTGAAATAGGGATATATTGGTTTTAGGGGTAATTTCACTAAAATCCCTACTTTTTTTTAAGTGAAATGTAACTTCAGTCCTTTGTTTTTTCAAAATACATCATTTAGTCCTTCCGTTAGTCAAATAGTCAAATGTTAGTCAAACTTATCGGAACTAAGGTTATTTTAATCTTTTTATAAAATAACATATAAAAAATTTAAAAAAACCAAAACCTGAAAAAAAAATCGATTTGGTCGATATCCTTGGATAGTTGGTTCTCACCTGATCCATCTTTGGATGGTTCTCCATGAGAGGAACCCGAATCACGGCGGCCCAGTTTGCCGTGATGGGGGAACTCGGCGATTTGGGGTTTTTGATTTTTGGGGTTTGGGGTTTTTGATTTGGGTTGCGTTTGTGGCTGGTGGTGGATTTTAAATCGAACCCAGATCCAGTTCGAACCCAACTGTGTGTGAGAGAAAGAAATGGTGGTTTGGTGGTGGTGTGTGCGTAAGAGAGATGGTGGTGGTGCACTGGTGTGTGCGTGAGAGAAAGAGATATATGTTGAGATGGTGGTAGTCTATGCGTGAGAGTGAGAGAGATGATGGTGGTCTGTGTGAGACAAGGTTGCAATTTTTTGTTTGTTTGTGGAAGTGTAAAGGCAGTGGGCCGCCGTGGGTTTTGTAGTGATGATGATGTTTATGGGTTTTGTGGGGATGATTGTGATATGTGCCTTTTTAGGTGGGTACACATACATGTGCATTGTGAGCCATGCAAAGGGTGGAGTTCGACCATGTTATTTAGTTGGACTTGATTATTTAGTTTGAATTTGAATTAGGATTAGATAAGTGAATAAATTAGCTATGAGATTAGATAAAGTTTATCAGATTGTTATAACTGATGCTTAGCTTCTTTTTTGTAATCCTATTTAAAGATGGGAACACATCAATAAATTATTATGAAATGAATTAAACCAAAGATTATCTCCCTGATTTCTTTTTCTCTCTGTCTCTGTTCTTTCCCTTTTCCCTCCCCAAAATTAATTCTTATCAGATTGAGGTTTGGGGTTGATGATAATGGTGGTTTCTGGTGGTGATCTGGGTTTGACTTTTTTTTTTGTTTTTATGTTGTAATGTTTTTTTTTACTTTCTTTGTTTTGCTGCTCTGTTTTGATGTACCCAGTTTATTTGTTGTGTTGTTTTGTTTTGCTGTAAGTTTGTAACCAGTTTATTAAAAAAAAAACTTGGTAAAAAAAGAAGAACATGACATCGTTTGTGGGTGTTGTGAAGGCGGCCAGATATTTTTTCAAGGGACAATTCATCGATTTCAAAGCTGATTTGCATGGAGTGGAGAATCCAGTTGTTCTGTCTTGTTTGATGACGATGATGATGAATCCGATTAAACCCCTTATTTTAACAGTGATGATGCTAATGAAGAAGAGAATCGAGAAGGCAAAAGCCAAATTGAGTGTGGCAATAATCCAAAATTGGGCATGGAGTAGAGGTATCCACGGTTTGGTTAAATCGTCGGTTAAAAACCGAAACCGGATTCAAAAAACCGAAACCAAAACCGGCGGTTACAAAACCGGTTGGAAACCGGTTTCCGACGGTTCGGTTACGGTTATACCTCTCCAAAAAACCGGCTAAAATCGGCGGTTAAACCACCGGAAACCGTCTGTTTTATTAAAAAAAAAAAACCAACCAATTAAATGCTGCCACGTGGCATTTAAAAAAAAACCTGACGAAACCGAAACCGGCGGTTACAAAATCGACCAAAATCGAAAGTTTTCAGTTACGGTTACGGTTTGAGGTTTCCACGGAACCGAAACCGTACCGAACCGGAACCGTGGACACCTCTAGTATAGAGGCGATGGTGATCCATCAACTGGATCTACATCTTGGCTAGGGGTGAGCACGGTTCATTGAACCGAACCGACCCAAACCGAACCGAAATATGGTATTTGGTTCAGTTTTAAGGTTGAGTTCGGTTCAATTCAGTTCGAACCGAATGAACCGCATAGAATATGGTTCGGTTTCGGTTTTGGAAGGTCCAAAACCGAACTGAACCGACGAACCGAACTATAAATACAAAAAAAAAATACAAATTTTATTATGGATTATATGTTGGATTATTTATGTATGATCTTATTTTATTTTGGACTTCTATCATTCTTTGTAATGTATGGACTGAATTTGATAGAATAGTAACTATTGAGCAGATACTTATGATTGAATTGAACTAAATTTGATTAGTTAAACAGTAATGTGGTCTATTTAGATGAGTTTTGAATGTAAGGGATTGTTAAAAAAAAAAACCCCAAAATCAATTGCTCAAATGTCAAAGGTCTGAATATAAAAATAGGACTGATAAATGATACAAAAATTGAAAAAATATATAAAAAAAACCTCAAACCCAATAGGCCCAAAACCGAATTGAATCGAACCGAGATAAATGTGTTCGGTTCAATTCGGTTTTGTGGTCCAATACGGTTTAAACCGATTCAAGTTTTAAAAACCGAAAATATAACGATTCAATATGGTTTTGGTCAAATCCGAACCGCGCCCACCCCAAATCTTGACGATCCCTTGATTTCTTTTCTTTAAAAAAAAATATTTATTTTAACTGTTTTGTAATATTTTCCTATAATCCATTAATATTTTTATGTTTTTCAAAACTGTAACTGTTTTCTATTTTCCATTATTTTTTTTCTTAATATTTTCTATTATCCATTATTTTTTTCTAATTTAAAATTGTAACTTTTTTAAAAATATTTTTCTATTATCCATAATTTTTTTGTTTTATAATAAGATCTTAAAAAAATTAATAATACATTTTTTTTGAAATACAATAATACATTTTTGTATTAATTTAACTTTATAAACCATTTAAAATATAAAATTTTTGAGATTAAATATTATTTATTTTTGAAATAATCATTTTATTGTTAAAATCTTGAAACTATTTTATTTCTTTTTAAAAAGTAAAGGTGTAATAACAAAACCTTGACCTTTTAGGTTTGTTTTATATTAATAAAGGCAAATTCTTAGCTTTACATATATAGTTAAAGTTGACTATTTTTGTGTGTTAAAGAACTAAAGTAATGTATTTTGAAAAAATAAGAGATAAGAATTTCGAATATGGTAAAGACGTTTAAATATGTGATATTTCGAAAAAAAATAGAGACTTTAGTGAAATTCCCCCTTGGTTTTAATGTAAATATATATACATATACATATCATTTATTTTCTCCTCAGTGTGTACTGATATAACTTATATCAGTGCGTTGCATATGGACAACTGATTATGGAGAAGTTTTGACAAGTACATACACTTTAATTCAAAGTATGTAAATCTAATAGTCCACATCCAACGCACAAATAAAGTTATATCAGTGTGTACTGATTTGAAAAATTCTTTATACATATACATATATATATATATATTGAATTACAACTACTACCAAGATCTAACTAGATTAGACCCTACAAGGCCCAGAATACTACTCCTATCGAGGAGATACTACTCTCACTATCGATGAGAGGTTACATATGGATTACAACTCTTATACTACCAAGGCTTAAGCCTTGCGGTGGAACTTCCACTTGAAGACTTCAACCAAAGGCAAGAGGCCAATAGTGGTTTTAATGTAAAATTTTGTTAATAGAAAACTATTTAATGCAAAATTATTGAGGTTGTATAAAGAGACATTTGTAAAAGTAGTCAAATTAAGAAATAGATTATTGTTTTTAATCAAAAAAATTTAAATTATTGTTTTTAACCTGGTGTAAGTTGTAAAGTTTGATATACCCTTTTTTATTTAACCTGGTGCAATACATGAAATATCCCATGTATATCATGTTGTGTGTGAAATATCTCATGTATGTCATGTTAGGCATGAAATATCCTATGTTAGGCATGATGGGTATGAAATATCATATTTATACAGTATTTCATGCAAGGCATGAAATATCCTATGTATATCATGTTGTGCATGAAATATCCCATGTATGTCGTGTTTGGCATGAAATATCCTATGTATGTCATGTTGGGTGTGAAATATCTACTTTATGCAGTATTTCATGCAAGACATGAAATATCCCATGTATATCATGTTGTGCGTGAAATATCTCATGTATGTCATGTTGGGTATAAAATATCCTATATATGTCATGATGGGTATGAAATATCATATTTATGCAGTATTTCATGCAAGGCACGAAATATCCTATGTATGTCGTGTTTGGGATGAAATATCCTATGTATGTCATGTTGGGTATGAAATATCCACTTTATGCAGTATTTCATGCAAGGCATGAAACATCCCATATATATCATGTTGTGCGTGAAATATCTTATGTATGTCATGTTAGGAATGAAATATCCTATGTATGTCATGTTATGTATGAAATATCCCACGTTGAACATAAAATATCCTATGTATGTCATGTTGGGTATGAAATATCTCCTTTATGCAATATTTCATGCAATGTATGAAATATCCTATGTATATCATGTTGGACATGAAATATCTCATATATGTCATGTTGGGCATGAAATATTCCATGTATGTCATGTTATGTATGAAATATCTCATGTATTTCAAAAATACATGATTCCACAATGTTAGACGATGTGTCACATTAAATATGAAATAACCAACTTGTATCACTTTTACCGTCACACACTGCGTGAAATATAATTTCGAACCGAAATCGAAGTTTCTTCTATTTTCAACAAAAAAACTTTAAAATTGAAACAAAATAACAAAGACCCATCAACAATATAATCTAATATATACAATAATGCTATTCAAATTGAAGATTTACAAATCTTGAAGTTTTGATGAGAGATTCAACCACAAACTCGAAATTTTTAAAAAAAAACTCTTCTCAAATCTTGGTTTCTTTGCGATTTCCCTTCAAAATAACTTTAATTTCTTGACAAAAATTAGTTGAGAACTAAGATTTGATAAATATATGATGATAAAAAGATGAGTGATAGAGATGAATGATAGAGAGAGATGAGTAATGAAGAAAAAAAAAATTAAAGGGAAAAAGAGGATAAAATGATAGTTTTGTAATTTATTGACTAAAAACAATAATGTATTATGATGATTGGTTACAAACAATAAAAAATTAGAATTTAATTAGAAACAATAATCCATTCCATGGTTAAGTTATTTTTTGCAATTTTCACGTTGTATAAATGATGCTATCTATTTTATCATATTATGCATGTTTTACTAAGTAAACATAAAAGGATTTCATAATCGAATCAATGAATGACAAGAATGATGACATGACAAATGAAAGTGTTTTATTTTAATCCTAGGATAAACAGAGGGTTTTCTTGATAAATTGAAATTAGAAGATTCATACAAGACCGCTCAGGAACTCACCGGTTGTGGTGGCTCAAACTGAAGCAGTACAAGGAAATTTAACAATGGAGTGACTTTGAAGAAGAATAGTGGTGCCACCAGCACTTAAGAGAATGACAATGAACATGATTTAGATGACAGTTTTTCATCTAAATGGCAGTATTTCAGCAAACACCTTTTTGACTTTTATCAAACACCTTACTCATCTTTAGACTGAAAAAGAAAGTCATGACTTTTATCAAACACCTTACTCATCTTTAGACTGAAAAAGAAAGTCATGTTTCAGACACAAAAGCAAAGAAGTAAAATTTAAAATAGTGGACAGACACCAGAATTATGAGATTTGCAGAACCCACATAGGCATCTTGACGGCTCCAATTACTATCAACAACCCTCTACTGAGCAACCTGGTACAAAAATTGGAGATTCAGCCATTCAGGTGAGCAGAAAATGAAATCCCTGAAACCGGTACTGAAGGTAGAGATGTTCATGTGTATTACAACTCTGAGGTGATATAAAAAACTTATGAAGAGCATCCTGACAAATAGACCACTGCAATACAAAGCAGCTAATCCAAGAAGTTCGCTTAAATAAAATGTTACTAGAAGAAGATATTATTATACAAACTAATCTAAAGATTACATCGTTTATTATATAGTTGGAGCTGAAAAAAAAGGTGGCCAGTCTTGTGATTATGGATTTGATCCTCCCAACTCAGTTCAGCTTGCTAATAAAACCATAAAAATATGGAGTTGATCCTTCCTCAGTGATATAGCTCAAATTTTTGAAATAACTATGGTTGATATCTTTAGAAAACTGAGCTAAAATGCCAATTTATACATAACTTATAATAAGGCAAAGCTTCACTGAATCCATCAAGACATTAGCATCCTTCATTGCTTACATTTACCAAAAGTTAATCTAAGAAAAAAACTTTTATGTATTTTTTTACCAATAAACATGTTATAAATCAGCATAACCTACAAGGTTAAAATAAGACTGCACTTAAAATGCATTAAAAGAGCCTTTTTTTTTTTTTTTTTGCTGCCAAAAGTGACCTGATGAAAGTTGCTTAAAAAAGAATACACAAATCTACTCATGATATTATTAAGTCTCCCCTGCTATTGAAAGATGAATGATTGTCCTTCGGTGTACTAAGATATCACTAACAAAAGCTTAAACAATAACAATTCTCAGCTGGTGCAACAAAAGATTGACTAAAATTGGAGGAAGGTGGTAACTACAGAGTTGGATTATCCATTAATTCCATATGAAGAACTTGGCATTTCTAACAGCACATTAAATTAGAAAAAGAAAAGAATCCTAAGAGGGGTGGGAGCCAGAGTTAAAGAACTAAAGCAGGACTACTATATGCAGTAACTATTATATACTATATTGATTATGCTACCCAGCACACACTCAAACAAGAGTATGTCCACGACTACTAATTATTTTCACGCTAAAATGCTGGCAGATAATCTAGAGTTCAACTATAGACTCACATACTAATGACATTCCAAAATAACTTACTCA
Source organism: Dipteronia sinensis (assembly GCA_033220585.1). Lineage (NCBI taxonomy): Eukaryota > Viridiplantae > Streptophyta > Magnoliopsida > Sapindales > Sapindaceae > Dipteronia > Dipteronia sinensis. Next base: position 76,859,628 of record CM065638.1, on the reverse strand, counting down.
TGATATTATTAAGTCTCCCCTGCCATAGAAAGATGAATGATTGTCCTTCGGTGTACTAAGATATCACTAACAAAAGCTAAAACAATAACTATTTTCAGCCAGTGTAACAAAAGATAGACTAAAACCGGAGGAAGGTGGTAACTGCAAAGTTGGATTATCCATTACTTACATATGAAGAAATTAGCATGTCTAACAGCACATTAAATTAGAAAAAGAAAAGAATCCTTATGGGGTGGGAGCTATAGGAGCCAGAGTTAAAGAACTGAAGCAGGCCTACCTATGTATCAATGCCTATAATATATGCAGTAACTATTATATACTATATTGAATACGCCACCCAGCACACGCACACAAACAAGTGTCTGTCCACCACTACTAATTATTTTCACGCGTGCATGCTGGCAGATAATCCAAAGTTCAATTATAGACTCATACTAATGACATTCCAAAATATCGAACCGTCTCGAACACTCTTTTATATATGTCAGTACATACAATGTTATAAATATAAAATGCTAAAATTAGCAAACTCAGTTTCTTCTTTTTCTATGAATTTTAAAGTTAAATTAAGACTATGATGAAGCTTGCAAACTCATATATGAAACAACATTTATCCAACCTTTTTCTTGTAAGCAACAGTACTTTGAACTCAGATATTAGATTAGAAAAGGCATAAGATTAATACCTTGGAGATATTGCCAGATCCACGAAAAACTTCCCATGTAGTAACCTTGGCTCGCTTGTAAAGGTCCGAATTATCTTCTTGAGAAGGTTCAAGTTTCAACATTGTTGCCTCTCCAAACTTGCTGGTGTCTTCAAAAGTAATCTCCACCTCAGGGATTTCACCTTCAGAAAAAGGGTCAGCCACTGGAACCGGTCCAGCTGGCGGTCTCCTGCCCGTCTTCTTATCAGCAAAGTTAAGACCCTTGAAATCAATGCTTAGTACTCTTATACTAAACTGGAGTTTACAATGATTTAATTCTTTGCTGTTACAAATAAAACATGTGTGCTGTACATGAATTTCTATGGAATGTTAACAGCTGTTCTTTTTTCTGTCAATAATGAATAGAGCATGGATGCAGTATAATAACAAGTGAAAATAGGTAAGAAAATGCATTGTCATTGCACTTCAAATAGATCATTGATTCCAACAAAGAAAAAATGACATGAAATACCTGAATGCCTAGACTATGAGTTCAGGGAACTGGAAACCCATGCAAAAAAGAGATGTGTGGCACAAAAGAAAATTAAAACAACTTGTGCAAGTTTACGAAGTTCCACAGTATGAGTGCAAAAAGCCAACCAGCAAGTCCCTAAGAAGTTCATATAGATGGTGGCAGATTACCTCTATTACCATCGCACATGGCACATAAAAAGAAAGCATAAACAAACTGTCCACCATCAAGTACATAACAAATTTTCAAAATTGCAAAATACGAGCCAAAAGAAAAGAAAAGAAAATACAAAAACAGGCAAATTGTCTTAGCAAAATATCTTTCACAAATCACATCCCACTTGCTACCAAACTCTTTAATGTCTCCGTATCTGCTGATGCTAAATTTGAATCAAATCCACTGCATAAGAAAGTTCGAAGGTCATGAAAAAGGAAAGTCTGTAAAAGAATTACAAATATGTTAGCAAACATTACATCGCCTCTCTTAATTCACATGACAGAATTACCTAGTTGAAAAGGAAAGGCTGGCCATGAGCTGTTGCCAAACTGATTAGCATCAGTGCCAGTATGCTGAAAAAAAAACATTTTGGAAATGAGTTCCAGATTTTTTGAAAATTTATAAAATAACACTTTTAGAATTGAAACAAGTATGTTTTACCTCGCATTACTTAGCTGTTTATAACCAAGTTGGTGATGTGAGAAATCTTGGACCAATCTTCCCCTCCATCTTGGCACCGTTCTGTCAGCAAAGAACATCCGGTGATTTTCAAAGAAGAAAGAGTGCAGGGCAGACTTCCTGCTGACATGGAATGAAGGCTAGCACAGGTGTTGATCTCCATCATCTCAAGAGAGCTGATGAACTGAAGCCCATTTAGATTCAAAGTTTCAAGCTCCGGAAATTCACTGATTTGAAGTGAAGTAAGAGAGGCTGGCAGTAAACCCTCCTCCGGAAACAACTTCAGATTTTTACAGCCACCTTTAATCTTCAAACTAGTGAGTGATATCATGTTGTTCAGACCCCATGCACCCTCCGGAGTGAGAAAATCACATTTCTCAATCAACAGTGATCGTAAGTTAGCGGGCAAGCCACCATTAGGAAATGACTGAAGCTTTGGACAATTGAATATACTTAATTCTTGCAGAGAAGTGAGAAGCCACATCTGATCTGGCATGGACTCAAGATTGTTGCAATTTGAGATCAAAAAAGTTCTTAGGTTGGGAGCGGGCAAACCTGCTTCAGCAATTAATTGCAACTTGGGACAATCAAAAATTTTCAAATCCGCAATAAATTGAAGGTTCCAATTTGCATCGTCCGGAACTTCTATGTTTTCAAGATTCTTGCAATCCTTGATCAGAAGACGTTCAAGCCTGTTGAAAGACTGTAATTTGAACTTCTTAAGAGAATCACAACTGCTCTTTATTTTCAAAAATTGAAGATTTGGATAACATGCACTATCATTTACCAGCAATTCAAATTTGCTACACTCCTGAATATGTAGCTTTAACAACAAAGGGAGACAGCTTGGCAACTTCCCAATCAATTTCTCACATTTTTTTAAATGAATCTCTCGAAGTAAAGGGAATCGTCCTTCTGTATCTCCTGAAGTTGCCCAATACTTCCAATTTGGAATGTTAACAAACTTCAGAGTGCACAAGCATTCAAATGGAGTATCAGATTCACCATAGAATTCAACATCTACCTTTTGTAAGCTTTCCATATCTTCCGCATGCAGTTCTTCAAGAGAGGATAATTGCCCTACGGACGGCAAGAATAAGCAATTTTTGCAACCGGTTATACAGAGGAATACCATGGCTGAATATGATGAATTCCCCAACCAATTTGCCAATCTTGTACCCTGATACCCTTCAATCGATAGTTTTTCAATATTTTCATGAGGACACAGTTTTTCAAGAACAACTGTGTCATTATGCTGATCATGAACAATATTTTTGTTCCAGCTGAAAATTAACTCCTTTATGTCTTTCTTATCCTTCAATCCGGCACTCTCAGCATCTTCACCACCACTTACATTCTGCAGCTCTAAAATCGAAAGTCTACCATGAATACGCTGAAGCTTACCCAACTCGCTGATCTTTGATCCTTTGTCATTGTTACTCACAATAAATGTCGTAAGTGTTTGAAGCTTTTCCAACTTACCGAATTCAGGTGGCATCCATTTTAAAGATTTGGTTCCGTTCAAATCAAGATAATCTAAATTGACTAAGTTCCCTAAGCTTGTAGGCAACTCAATGTGATGTAGGACAATTAGCTTTGGACTTTGAAGAAGAGATGAATAGAAAATTGTCCAAAAGAGGTGTTTCAATGAAACAGGCATAACTTTTAGCTCGGTTGACAGATTTCCTATTATAATATGTTTTCGGAAAGGGTTTTCGAAGCTCCATAGCGATACAACCGAGGCTTTCCCGGTTGACGTCATTTACTCCCTCAACGGAGCTGTTTAAGATAGGTTATCGGGCATCCGAAGTTTTTTTTTATGTTTTTATTTGTTTTCCTTTTTTATTTTATTTAGATGAGGATATTTTAGTCTTTTCTGTTTTAGGGTTTTCTAAGCCTATTTAAGGCTTTTGTTATCAGTTTCGAGGTATTCAATAAATTTTACAATTTGGTTTCAGTTTCTTTTTTCTGGTGGATTCCAGTTTATGTTCTGTTAGGGTTACGCTTGTGATCCTAGAACTTCCGTTCTGCGTCACAATGAGTTTTGCACAATGTGACAACATCAGTATCTCTAAGTGGTATAAAACCCCTGTTGAGTCCGGCAATATTTTGATTGGATTGTATGAAAAATCCAAATGCCTTAAATGTATCAAGTTGTTAAAATCAATAAACAACTTTTTGATGTTATAATCAGATAATGACAGTACCCGCAATTGCTTTTGTGACTCCAACAAGTCTTTAACAACCCACTCTGTGATGTTTTGTGAACAGGTGGGTTTTGAAAAGCTCAATGGTAGAAAGGTCCGCAAACAATTGCCTGAGTTAAATTTATCAGCTATAGAACCAAAGTTATCCTTTTCATAAGAAAAATGGCGAGTACCCTTATAAATGTCAAGTCGCTTGTCAATTTCATACTTCAGACAAGACTCACCAGCAGTATACTGTGCTAACTCACTATAAAGGACATGTATAACATAACAAAATTTGTTGTCCCAGTGTACTTCTTGAAAGAATGACCTTGATAGCAATTCTTCAAAATATTCACTGCCAACCTCCTCAATTGTCTGGTAACTCCTTGACAATAAAAATCCCTCCGCCTTCCATAGCATGATCAATTTCTCCTTTTCAAATATGTAACCTTTGGGAAAGATAGAACAATAGGAAAAGCATCGTTTTAGCGGATAAGGAAGAGAATAGTAGCTCATGCCTAATGATACTAGTAAGTTGTTCTTATCAGCAGGCAGTTCCCATATTTTGCTATTCAGGAGTGCCTCCCACTCATAAACGTTCACCTTGGAGTATAACAATCTCCCGAATAATTTTGCAGCTAGAGGGAGGCCTTGACACTTCTTCACTATTTCTTTTCCAATGTACCTCAAGTTTGGATGTTCAAGGTAGTTCCCACCTTCAAATGCATGAGTTGCAAATATTGACCAACAATCTTCCTCAGACACCGGATGGAGTAGATGAGAAATAATGGGATGCATGGTTGAAGCAACACCTCGATTGCTTGTTGTCACAATAATTCGACTCTCCTTGACCATCCCAACTTTCAAAAGATTTCGTAAAGTATCCCAATAACCAAAATCTTCGTTCCAAACATCATCCAACACAAGTAGAAATTTTTTATCTTCCAATGCCCCTCGTAACCTTTCCTGGATTAAATCAAGATTTGTGGTGTTGCAATGTTGCAAAGTAACCTACTCAACTATGGATTGACACACCTTTAACACCTCGAGTTTTTTAGAAGCATGCACCCACACTCTACTAGAAAAACGATTCACCACTGTTGAGTCATTGTATAATAACTGAGCTAAGGCTGTCTTCCCAACTCCGGTCATTCCATATATGACAATTATAGGGGTCCCATTTACTGCACTAGGATTCATCAAAAACTTCATAACATTTTTTTTGTCATCCTCCAATCCAAATATTTTGGATTCATCTACCGAAGATATCGTTGGAAACAGAGATGTTTTCCCCGCAACACTGTTTTTTATCATTTGAATCACATTTCTATGTTTCACAGAATTTTCTGCCTTCAAAATCATGTCTTCAAATCATGCTGTAAAATTCTCTGCAGAATTTTTTCTCATCTTAGTTTGGCTTCCGGCTAGACCCACATAGGCAATCTCATCGACTAAATCCTCAGCATTATAGATGACATCTCTAAGTTCATCAATCCATTGTTTAATCATTGGATTTGTAAATTGCATCTCCTCAGCATCATTAAGCACAATATGAACAGCCATCATTGTGTGTCTTAACCTCTGTAACAAATCATCATCTAGACCCTCCTTCCGAAAATAGTCTAGAACTAGTGGAGAAGCTATTCTATCCAACAAAACTGATATCAAGGCACCCCCAACAGCAGTTTCAGCAAATCCAACCATGATTTTATCTGAGTAAAGAAACACACAAAAGAACATCAAGAAAATGAAATGCAAGAAAAAACTCAAATCAATTGATATTAAAAGTTCGTATAATGGGTGATGGGGCTCTTACCAAATGGTGGAAACTTGGAATGTTCAGTTTGAGAAACACAGTTTTTAGGTATTCTTCTCTTCTCTGAAGACAAAATTGAAAATTGCTTTAAAAGAAAAAATAAAACACAAACACATGATAAACTAAAATACATGAAAGGTGTCAATAACTTACCAACAAATAAATTGGACAGGCATCTTTTGTGAAAAAATATCTATTATTCTCTCACAATTCTGCACCAAATCAAATCACCATTGAGCCTCAATTTTGAAATAGAACCTGTTGGTATATAAATGCAAACCAGAATCTAAACCACCTCATAAAGTCATTTTCATCAAATAATTTTATTTCACCAAATAAACAATCCCAAAACAAAGCATCTAAACCACCAACTTAGGATTAATTAATAGTCCTTACACAAGGTAACTCCATGTAGATAAATCAAATCATCATTAAGCCTCAATTTTGACATAGAAGAAGAACCTGGTGGTACTATAAATGTAAACCAGAATCTAAACCACCCATTGTAACAAATGATAAATATTTAATTAGTTCCCAAAGTAACTGTCATGATGATACATGTTTGGTCTTGTTCATGTATGGTCCAATGACCCATTCCACCTAGCTTCACTCTGATTAATCGTTTCTAACTTTATGTGCATCGCAAATGTAATAATGTATCTGCAATGTTCTTACACTGTATGTACAAAGTTCACCAGTTTAAATTTAAGTAAAGACAAGCATCTCTGATACATGATATATCCAACAACAATCAACCTGTATGAAACGTAGTTGGACTGATTCACAAAATTATAATGTGTTCGGTATTGGCTTTGACACCAGAAAATAGATGCTTTAGAATGTTTTGACATGTATAATATATATAGAATGCTTTAGAATTCTTCAACAAGGATAGGGATACATTGGTTTTGAAGTTGTTAAGAATCAAATCTGAGTTGTTGTTTATTGTTACTGTCATGTTAGGTAAAAACATAACAAATACTCAAATGTCTCTACTCTATTCCGTCAAAAAAACAAATCTCTCTACTCTATTCATGTATGTATCTTTTAACAGTTATGAATACTTCAATAACCAAATTCTAGGGAGAGTAAGCTACAACGTTAATCGAAATCAAAGCATCTAAAACACCACTTAAGATAAATGTGTTGTTAGTATTCTAAAAACACTTCAAAAGATTTCATTTTTGTCATATCCAAACTCAGTAACAACATCTAAAACCCAATAAACATTAAACATTATAAAATATTTTTCAAATCAGAGTGTATTGATCATGTCAATTTCCTACAAAATATTAGGAATCTATTGTGCTTCATGCTTATATCAATTACATTTTCTACACATAATGCTGTCATTTCTAGATAAGTTCAACAAGAGTTCGACAAACATATTATAATCCTACATTAGAAAGTTCTCAAAGAACTTATTTAAAAGGGTATTGATTTACATACCACTCTACTGTACTTAAAAAGTGATCTACTAATGCACAAGCATTAGAAAATGCTAGAAATATGACTACTATCTAAATATAAAATATGACCAAATTAGATCTTTAGAAATATGACTACTAACTCAAAAACAAGGTTGAAATAAATTTTTCAAGTCAAGTTGTACAGACTGAATCCTTCAATTGTCTCTACTCTATTCTGTCAAAAAAAAAAGGTCTCAACTCTGTTCAAGTATGTATGTTTTAATGGTTGATGTACTTCAATAACCAAATTCTTGGGAGAGTAAGCTAGAATGTGAATTGAAATCAAAGAATCTAAACCACCAACTTAGGATTAATGTGTTGTAAGCATTCTAAAAACACTTAAAAATTCTTCTGTATTTCTATAGTTTTGTTTTGTATTTGTGACGAGTATAGCTTTGGCATCAGCTATACCAGATATCACAAACAAAGATCAGTTAAGCACAGGTCAAGCTTTGCTGTCTCAGTCAAGAGTAGTTATTAATCCTGTACTTCTAGCGTTTGATCAGAAGATCACAACCACACTTCCACGTTACTTCTAAAGTAAAAACAAGAGCTCAAGAAGGAATCCTAGCTGTACATCAGAGCATGATCAAACATAAAGCAACGGCTCAAGATCAAGCTAAGCCTAACAGAATTAGGTGCCAAAAGTCTGAAACTGTCAAGAGTGACTTGGCAGGTTGATAGGTTCTCCATGATTCAAGGAGAGTAGTTAGAGAGGATTCTAGAAGCTCTTGTAATATATATACTCTATAATAGTGATTATTTTGTTAAGCTTTTCATTAATAAAAATTCAGTTTTCCAGTCTCCATTGCAGAGCTGGTTTCGAGCTTCGTTGAAGCTCTCATCAAACAGCTTCAAAGACCTTGTTGTTGAATAATGTTCTACAAGTTCCTCATATAGCTAAGAACTTATTGAGTATATCTAAACTTACACGTACAACAATGCCATAGCTGAATTTTGTGATGATTGTTGTCTTGTTAAGGACAAGGTTACCATGAAGGTTCTGCTAAGAGGTTCTCTTAAAGATATCTTTATAAACTTGCACTAGATGCAAGTTCCAAGCAGTTTGATGCTCACTCAAGAGATGCTACAGTTTATCTTTCTGAATTTCCTGTTAATGCTTGTAATAATAATCAGTTAGTTTATTAGATTTCTGCTTGTGTGAAGTCTAAATCAACATGTACTAAGTCCCTTCCTTATGTAAATATGGTTGCTTCAGACAGTACAGAAAACTGCTGTTGCTTAAGAATAGTGTAGCCTTATGGCATTCAAAACTTGGTTATCCTAGTGATAAGGTTCTGAAACAAATAAATGTATCTTGTACTGATTCATCTTTTGAGTGGTGCGATTCTGTAAGCTTGGTAAAATACACAAGCTACCATTTCAAAGGTCTACTATTAATAGGGTCTGTTTGTTTTTTTGTCTTAATTATTAAAAGACTTTATTTTATTTAAGTTATTTGATATCACTTAAATACTAAGACACACTCATTTGTTTGTTTTTTATTTGATATCATATTTTATTTGATATGTTAAATTGATTTTGATTTTACTATTTTACTCTCATCTAAAGGAACTTTTAATAGGTTGAGTTGTTGATCGGATATGTAAAACGATACTGTTACAACTTAAATCATGCTAAATTTCTTTTAATAACAAAACGACACCGTTTTGTCACCTGCAGTGGAAAAAAATTTCAAACCCTAACCGCCGCCATCACTTGCCCGATCTTAGTCCCCGACGCCGTCAGCCCCATCCCGCCGATCATCTCGTCCACCTTTCCGTCAGCTTCAGATCCCAATCTCAAACCACCGTCGATCGCTTGCTCGATCTCAGACCACCGCCGCTTGCTGGATCGATCTCAGACCTCTGCTTGCTCGATCGATCTTAGACCGCCGTTGTCGTTTGCATCTCGCTGTCAATACAGATCCTGGTTCATGTGGCTTGAGTTCGCATCTCAGACCGCTGCCGCGGTTCGCATCTCGCCGCCGTGGGTTTTCTTGCGCGAATCACTTGCTCGATACTCTTCACGACGCTGGTCTACGTGATGGTGTACGGTTATAGGTTCTGGACGCCGTCGATTTTCCGACCGGCCTCCTCCGGTCAAATCCCAGGGCGCCGGCGCCGCCTCCTTCTAGGTTAATTTAGGGTTAGCTTAGGTTAGGGTTAGGGTTGTTTAGGTAATTTGGGAATTTTTTTGTTAAGGTTATTTTTGGTAAATGTATAAATTGGTATAGGATATTTGTGGAAATATACTAGAATACTGTACTTTAGCACTTTTTCAATAAGATAAAAATAAAAAAAATTTACTTTTTCTATCAGATATATAAATCTTAAAATAAGTTATAAGTAAGAAAAACAAACAATCCAATTTATCATAAATTAAGTCATAACGGATAATAAGACTTATCGGAAGAAAAACAAACAGCCCATAAGGAGTCGTTTGTTTTTTCTTTGAAAACTGAATAGTCCTGAATTTTTCTAAAGACTGAATAGAGACTGAAAACTAAACTTGAATGAAATATTTGTTATTTTTTTTTCCTCACATCTGAATATATTGTCAATACGATTGTTTTTTAAAAGTAAAATTGTCTGAAACTAAATAATTTTACATTTACACCCATGTTAAACAATTATACATATAATATGGAATAAAAACAATCCAAAAATAATAATCATATATAAACACATATGATTATAATCTTCTTATTCGATTACAAATAAAATTTATTTTTACTAAGAAAAAAAAATGTTTTCTTTTCAAAAAAAAGAAAAACCAGTAAGAAAACTCATACAAAACACTCTAAAAAATAATATATAAACACATCACAATAATATCATAATAAAATATTTATATTAAACATCAATATGTGAAATGATTAAAGTTCTTTTTATTTTTAAAACTATTTAAAATAAGCAATATATTAAAATAAATATTTATGTACCATATATAATTATGATGAAATTGGAAATATGTTATATTTGGGGGATAGTATCGGAAGAAAAGATTTTGAATTGTATTTAATGAAATTCAGTGATTTGCAATTAAGTGAAAAGTCAAGAATTTTTTACTTTTTATTTTAAGTTGTTTTTTTGGCATTTTTAAGTTGTTTAACTGCTTAACAAAACAAACAAAACAACTTAATAATTATGTTTCATACCCATTAAGCTTTAAGTGGGAAAAACAAACGACCCCTAGGTCTCCTTTAGCACTACTGTATACTGACATTTGGGGTCCTCTCCAATGGTTTCGACTTCTGATCACAAATATTATCTCTTTTATAGATGATTAGTTGATTACGCCAGATTTACCTAGTCGTATCCATCACATTAAAGTCCAAAGCATTGCCTACTTTTTTAAGCTTCAAAAAGCAAGCGGAGTTGCAGTTCAACACTTAACTCAAAGCCTTACTAAACTGATATGGGTACGGAGTTTCAATGCTTCACTCCTAGTCTAAAGCAATTAGTATAAATGTGTTGTAAGAATTCTAAAAACACTTAAAAATGTTTCGTATGAATATCTAATATCAATATTCACTTCACTGTATGTACAAAGTAATATATAGCCAGGACAAGGATCTTAGAAAGATCCAACAATAAATCAACCTGAAATAGATGCGTTAGGATGTTTACCGTTCTAATTTAGAAAGAAAACTTAATAAAAAGGGAAAACAATTAGAAAATATATAATGATTCCCTTGTGCAATTTGCTAAAAATTATTTGTTTGACAATAAACATTATAAAATATTTTATCAAAACCGAGTGTTTTGATCATGTCAATATCCTACACAACATTAGGAATTTATTGTGCTTCATGCTTATAACAAATACATTTCCGAACTCACTAACAATACAAACAACATCTAATAATATATAGTAAAAGGAATACCGAGTAGTGAGACTTTGCATTATTACCTCAAATGGCACAACACCACCGTATGAAAACAATACTCTAACCGCTGAGTCCCATTCGAAATCAAGCGAAAACTTTTTCCCCATCCAAAGGCCAAACTGGATTACTATACAAACAATGTGACCATTTGTGAGTTAATTCAGGCAAAGATTCAAACATTAATCAATGAAAGAAATATCACTAATCAAATTTATGGCATTATAAAATGCGATATTTGAAGCTTCTTTGCTAATTATGAGTGCCTAAACCCAAGTAAAGTATTGTGAACATGAAAAGCAAAGATATAAAGCGTGGAAGATTGAAAGTGATAATAGAGAGACGAATATAAGAGCAGACCAACTTAGGACTTGAAGTTGCAACCCCAAAACACTTAAAAATGTTTCCTTTTTTCCGTATCCAAACTCATTAACATTACTAACAACATCTAAAACCCAAAAACAGTTAAAAAAAAGTTTCATTTTTTTTGTAAGAAAAAGTTTCAATCTTTTCATAAAATAGTTATATTTTTTCATCTCCAAACTCACTAACAATTCAAACAACATCTAACAATGTAAAGTAAAAGGAGTACCGAGTAGTGAGACTTTGTATTATTACCTCAAATGGCACAGCTCTAACGCCACCGTATGAAAGCAATACTCTAACCGATGAGTCCCATTCCAAATCAGACGGAAAGACTTTCTTCTGGTCCAAAGGCCGAACTGGATTACTATACAAACAATGTAACCGTTTGTGAGTTAATTCAAGCAAAGATTCAAATATTAATCGATGTAAGAAATATCACCAATCAAATTTATGGCATTATAAAATGCAATATTTTGAAGCTTCTTTGCTAATTATGAGTGCCAAAACCCAAGTATTGTGAACATGAAAAGCAAAAATTTAAACCGCAGAAGATTGAAAGCAATAACAGAGAGACGAATACAAGAGCAGACGACACCAACTTAGGACTTTAAGTTGCAACCCCAAAACACTTAAAAATGTTTCCTTTTTTTCATATCCAAACTCGTTGACATCACTAGTAACATCTAAAACCAAAAATCAGTTAAAAAAAACCTCATTTTTGTAAGAAAAAGTTTCAATCTTTTCATAAAAAAGGTTCATTTTTTCAACGCCAAACTCACTAACAATACAAGCAACATCTAACAATGTAAAGTAAAAGGAGTACTGAGTAGTGAGACTTGTATTATTACCTCAAATGGCACAGCTTTTCGCTTCCGATACAACCAGAGGTCTTCCCCGGCAGCAGCTGAAACGTCTCGAGCACGTCACCAACAGTGAGCCAAGAAAAACTCCACAAAAAGAACCCAAACAACCAGAGGTGTCGAAAACGAAAGAAAGAAAGAAAAGCTTTAACAAAAGAGAATAAAAGAAAGGCTCTATCCTCTATGGAGAAAATGGAAAGTTTTACAGAGGTAACAATAGACTGTGCTGCTACTGTACGGTGCTTAACGGGAAACAAGAAAAATATTTTATTTTATTTATTTTAATTTGTTTGTCTAATGGTCAAACCCATTGTCTTAAGAGAGATTTAGATATCAAAAGTGATAGTAACACCCCTGCTTATTTGATAAATGTTCATTTTTAAGTTATACGACACTAAATTACAAAAATGCCCTTCAAGTTCTTACAAAGAACAATTTTTTTTTTCCTTCATTGATTTCTCATTTGTGGACTTAAAAAAGGTTTTACTAGTTGGGTTTGGATTGATTGATCAAAATTTATATATTCAGTTTTATATCCACACTAATTTAGTGGATAATCAATCGAAACTCAGGCAGTGAGAGAATGAAAAGGATAAATATGCAAAATAAAAATAAAAATGACATTGTGATTGTAATGCTGATTATTTTAAAATTACACAGGCTTCAAAATTAGGATCCTATTTGAGTCTTTGAGATGTTAAAAGGTTATATGTACTTAAACTTCCCCAGAGAAATTAAAAGATATATTATCATATCACTATTCTAGTATGGCAACCAAACTGTTAAAATTAGATTCACTTCACTTCTTTCTAAATCTACGGTATTAATTGAGTTTCCCTTATTATTTTGGCGAGCATTCATTGGTTAAAATGCCAACTAAACTGTTACAAATAAATAAATAGAAGAAAGATAAACACCATGTTCTATTAAATGAAATATTCATGTTGAATTGCAAGGAATGATCCATATTTGACATTAATTCTTTTGACACATGCTTGCTGAGAGCTAATTAGTATTTTGTTTTGCTTGATTGGCATTTGAAATTACATCCAAATATATATCCTTTTCTTTCGGTTTCACACTTAAAACAACAACAAAATCCTCAACCAACATAATTCTTCTACAAAAATATAAAATCTTAAAATCATTTTAATGGCTGTCATGTCAATCACCAAGGAACTTCCGCTTCTTGGACGTGTTCATGTACGGTCTGATAACCCATTCGACCTGAGCTTCACTCTGATCAACCGTTCCTAACTTTACCTGAATCACGAATACATAAAAAGAAGACCAATTAGAATTGTCAGTTACTTGAAAATTACACAAATACAATAATGCCAGAGTACTGCTGAAGGATGTGATATACCAAATACCCTTGAATCTCCTATAGCAGCTCTCACAAAGCTAAATTACGCTTAGAATAGTTACTCGAAAATTACACTACTACAATAATGCCAAAGTACTGCTGAAGGGTGTGATACCAAATACCCTAGAATCTCCTATAGCAGCTCTCACAAAGCTAAAATACGCTAATACTATTTCTTTACAAGTATGTCTTCACAGGAATGTCCAGCAAAAGGGGAAAACTGAGAGTGAACTGAGAAGAAAAACAAAAAACCAGCCTATTATTACCTGATAAAGACGCAATTCAAACCGAGGACCAATCTCCTTCAACTCAATTGATTTAGGACCTCCTGATTTCTCATAGATGTGATGCCTGCATGTTTACAAGTTAATAAAAGGAGACGAGGTTTGAATATCTATATCAATATTCACTTCACTGTATGTACAAAGTTCCCCAAGTACAATATAGCCAAGACAAGCATCTTAGATAGATCCAACAATAAACCAACCTGAATGAAATGTAGTCAGACTGATTCGCAAAAGTGATAATTCGTTTAGTATCTGGCTTTGGCACCGGAAATAGATGCTTTAGGATGTTTACTGTCCTTTCACCTAGCTATAAATGATTAAGAAAGAAAACTTAATAAAAAGGGAAAACATGTAGAATATATATAATGATTCTCTTATGCAATTTCCTAAGAATTATTTGTTTGACAATGAACATTATAAAATATTTATCAAAACAGTGTGTATTGTTCATGTCAATATCCTACACAATATTAGGAATCTATTATGCTTCATGCTTATAACAAATACATTTCCTACACATTATGCTGTCATTTCTAGATAAGTTAACAAGAGTTCCATAAACATATTATAATCCTAGATTAGAAAGTTCTCAGAGAACTTATTTAAAAGGGTATTGATTTACATACCACTCTACTGTACATAAAAAGTGGTCTACTAATGCACAAAATGTAGAAAATGCTAGAAATATGACTACTATCTAAATATAAAATATGACCAAATTAGATCTTTTCTTACAATCAGCTCCCGCTCTCTCTCTCTCTCTCTCTCTCTCTCTCAAAAACAAGATTGTAACAAATTTTTCAAGTCAAGTTGTACAGACTGAATCCATTGTCCAGTAAGTACATGAATACATGAATTCGCCAACAGAGATAGGGATACCTTGGTTTTGAAGTTGTTAAGAATCAAATGTGGGTAAGCCTCGGGCATTGTTCCCATGGCTTTTTTATCCTTAATGTCATGTCTGGTAACCTACAGGAAAAAATATAAGTTAAGAACTCAAAGCCAGAAAATCGGTCAAAGCAAAGATCAATAAAACAAAATACATACTTACCACATTGAGTAAACCAAAATAAGCAGTTGGGCCAAAAGGTAGATGACTTATTATTAAACCATCTGGCACACCGCGATGTTCGTGAACTAACACAACATCTGTAAAATCATGTGCACGACAAGTTTCAATAATTTCAGATATAACCTGCAAAGAGAGAATTTTCAGAAATTGTATTAATCTTCTAAATATTTATCAAGTAGCTTTGCTTGAAGATTAAATTTACAACGTTGCTTTATGCTACAAAACAAAGTGTAGTAGTTAATCGTTTTAATTGCTCAAAAATAAAACAATTTGAGAGAGACATAAGATGTTTTAACTTTATCCCAGCAAAGACATAAAAAGAGACAGATAAGAAAAGTGGACAAATAGAGTCCACAATCTACATCATGGAAAAGTTATTAAATTAGACCACAGTTTGAATTTCAGAGGGGGAATTTATAGTAACGTTCTATTACCGAATAAATTCATAAAGGTGGGTTGCATACAATTGGATGTATCTAGATAAATACTATAATTAAGCATGTGTCAGATCAATAGGACATAAAACTGAAAGATGAAGATTTGACAACTATTGTGCACAAGTCTTAAAGGGAGAACCAGAATTATCCAAGGTTAAGCAAACAAAGTCAAGGTGAATAATTCAACAAAAGACTGACCTGGCCACCTCGATTCATTCGTTGTGCATTAGGGAAGACAATCTTCAGTTCCTGCAGAAATAAAACCAATTGAATAAAACTGACAGTCAAAACAAACTCACACTCCTATCCGAATCACTAACAAAAAATAAACAAATATATAGCTAGAATCAGCAGATATAATAGATTAATAGTCAAGAATAACGTGTAATGAGATCAACCTTTACAAATTGTGTAAGAGGAGCACTTGGATTCCGAGATGTAGTCAGCAAAATTTTAGGATCTCTTTCAGTTGCATTAGCATATTCATCATCAATGTGAGTCTTTGGGACTGTTTTTCAGCAATCATAAGAAGAAGCATATCAACAGCAATGCCCAACTATGCAAATCTTATCTCCAAAATAAAAGAATAGCAGACAAAACATTAGCGTAAAGAACCTAACTAAAACTATTTCAAGTTAAACCATGCAACAATTCATCAGCCTCACAATTTAAAAACCCCTTGAGAGAAAAATAGCTTTTTGCCGAAACCCATCTTGTTTTATATATCACATATTGAATCAATAACACTTGATACTAAAACTATATGGCAACAATTTCCCAAAGAAATTTCCCAACGTCTTACATGTTTTAATAGTTTACAACTCCGCAACATTTAAAACTACAACCTTTTTCATTTAATTGTCAAAAAATAGATGCATCTCTACATCTCTGCCTAACCATGTAAACATCCTTTTTCCTTTAATTGTCAAAAAACAGATGCATCTCTGCATCTCTGCCTAACCATGTAAATACTTGTACATATCAATAGAATGTGCATAGAATCCGATTCAGTCCCATCCAACTAGACAGAGTAACACAATACAAGGATTCACAACTGCCAACAAATTGAAAGCGAGCACTACAGTCCTAGACTTCAGATTGTAAAATAATACCGAACAACGACGAAAAATACCAGCAGTGTTTTCGTCTTCAAGATCGATTTCTGCGCGAAGCGCCGCCTCCTCATTCCTGAGCTCGGTGGGTATCGGTTTTCCCTCCGAAAAACACAAAACCCCATTTTGTTAATCTAAATACATTGGATTGAAATTATATATTTAAACAATAATACTAATAAAGAGCAAACCTTGCAAGGCTTCTTTGATTTTTCGCTTCTTCTCATAGAGCAACCGTTCTTTGCCTTCCAAGCTCTTTCTGTACAAGTACTCCCGTCTCAATCGAATGTTGCGACGCAACATCGTTGCCCTAATTAGATAATCAGATGGAAATTCAAATTATTTTGAAATTTTTGCAAAGAATCAGTGAGCAAGCAAGAGTCTTTTGTTGTTGATGAAGTGTGACGAAGAAGAGGAATGCTGGGTTTTTAGGGTTTTGGAGTTTAGACTTAAATTGTTTCCAAAACGACGACGTCTTTCTTACCAAATTTAAAGTTTAAACGCACCGTTTAATACATTTTTTTTATGTCAATAATCAATATATGAAAAAAAACATTTAATTATTATTATTATTATTATTATTATTGTTTATATATAATTATTATAATTTTTTAATAAAATAACTCCACAAATGTAGAAAAAAAAATGGAGTTTCTTACTTTGAAATCATTTTTTATGTCCATAATTGAACAATATTCTATATAGATTTACCTATTGAATATTATTATAATACTATATCATTGTAATCCAATCTTAATTGATAATTCAATCCAGTCTAATGTAACTATTAGCATATGAATATATAATTTATAATTATAGTAAAATCTCTAACTAGGCAACAAAGGTTGTGCTAGAACCATCACTATTTAATATTTTACTATAGATTCCATACAAAGACTCTATTTTGTCAAAATTCCATTCTCTGTTCATACAATTGGATATGGTTTTGATAGTGACAAGTGACAACTAATCACATTTGCATATATTCTAACTTCCATGCTGATAATCACTCAATCTCTTTTAATCTCTATCTCTAACTTTTTTCTTTAAAACACTTTTCCTATTCTTAACCCGTTTTCACTTACCAAATTATACATAATTGATCAGACGTGGGATATTGTACATTTTTTTTGTACGAAATCTCAAATTCTATCGATATAAAATACATATTATTTTCATTTTATGTTAAAACCAATTAAATCCCGTACAGAAAAACGAACAAAATTTCTACAACCGATAATTTTTACGGGTTATATAAATCTTGACGCGTGGAATCTTAAAAGAAAACTTGTAGCCAAATCAATACAATGGCTTTTTTTTTTTCCACTTTCCAAGCTAGAAGGATCTCCTTTTGTGAACTGATATCTTAACTGTTGAAAAACTAAACAGCTCTCTGCCAGACTGCCATGGCCATTTTCTTTAGTGGAGAATAAACTTTTTAGTTAAGTTTTGATTCCAAGATTTGTGTGGAAGGAGAATATATGTGTAGAACTAAACATTACCAACCACTTTGAGATGGATTAATAAATTGCTTAAACCACATATTTATATGCATATAAATACAAAAATCAGTGGAAGCAATAAGCTATTATTAGAGTGCTAGAAATCCTTCTGGTTCTGTAATGGCAGATTCAAAAACCCAGCCTCTCGCGGCATGCAAGCAGCCTGCGAAACAAAAAACAGGTGATATATAAAAGCTAGTAACCGGCAAAGCTGTAATAGTTATCTTTCTTTGTTTAATTAGTTATTTCATTAGAGATGTTATTTTCAACCAAGTTATGTGTAACAAAAAAATGCTCAACAGGGAAGAAGATTAAATGCCCTATGTGTGCACCATGCGCTACTCGTGCCAAAAAGGATGGAAACGGAGGCTTTATCCAAGGATGGTAAGTCGTTTTCTTGAACAATTATGATCCCTGAAAATTGCTCCTTTTTACTAGCAAAACTAATCCAGTTTCTGCTACTTGAACGTCGTGCAGCCTAGCCGCCTTATGCTGCTGTTGGGTCTGCGACATGTGCTTTGATTGTAGTGTTGTTGTTGGATAAGAGAATAAGCAACAAGAGATGGCACAACACTGCTGATCTTCCCTATACAAACTCAGCTTATATTTAATTATGGTGTTTTGAGTCTTATGAGTAACATCCATATATATATATATATATATATATATATATATATAGTATAATTTTACTTTGTTTGGGTGATTTCTCCAATCTTTGGGGGTGTTTTATTCTTGTATGTTGAATTGAATCCTATGTAAGTTTCTTGTTCTTCAAAACTTTTCAAGATTGTTGTTGGTATATGAGGATGATAATATAAGATTTGTTACTGGGATAATATTTGTACAAGATTTGTTACAAGGATTGGAAAAATATTTAAGTAATCTAAAGTTTTCATTGAGCAGATGTTTATGTGGAAATAATTTATTGAGTTAATTATAAAGGACTATTTTGCAATTTAAACAGCAATGGACATGATAATTGATTCAATACATATTAAACTTGTTTAAAATGCATGAATGAGGCAGTAAATTTAATTTCTCTTCTTTTTACTGGGTCAGGAAGTGTAGTAATAGAAGTTGAATGGCACCATTTTGCTTCACTTTTCTTTGAAGGCAGCAATGCTGGTGACCAAATCTGGGAAGAAGAGCTGAAACAGGCTCTGAAAGAGTTATACACATGTGACAGTGAAAAAAGATTTGATGAGGGATAGGAAAACATATATCTATTCAAGATATCTTGTACATGTAAGTAAATTAATCGTACTGAGATGGAACTAGTAATACATCTAGAGATTAAAATCAACTCAAGAAAACTGGCACAAGAAACTTCGGGTCTGTTTGTTACGCCGGACTGAACAGGATTAGAGGACCGGACATTGGCCGGATTAACTAATCCGGTGGATTGGCTTTATCCGGCCCACAGTGGACTAGTTAGTCCAGTTTTAAAGAGCGAGACTGGGCTGGATTTTCAAACTGGATCTTCAAGTGCAAGGTTTTTCTTTTAGAAACTCCCATCAGCTTCACGATTTGGAAGCTGAATGCATGGATTTGACACTCATCATTGATTTGATAATGAATTCTTGTAGTTTGGGTTTTTGTTTTGATAAAATTTAATTTAAAAAATAAATACAAATAAAAAAAAAAACTAAAAAAGTGTTTGCAAAAAAAAAAAAAAAAAAACTAAAAAAAGTAATTTTAAAGATCAAATATATTAAATGAGAAATAAATAAATAAATAAATAAAAAAGACATTTCCACATATAACAAATTATTAAAATTAAAATTTCGATTTACATTATTTTCTTAATATAAATTTTATATGATAAAAATTAATAAAATTAAATAATTAAGTATCCAAAGGAAGACAAAAGTATCACTGTCACTGTCCGTAAAAAATATTCATTCAATTTGATAATGTTTCATGTTCGAAGTGGTTGCACACCAGGTAGAATATACAAATAATAATAATAATAATAGAATGTATCCCAAATAAAATATTAAAATTTAAAAAAAAATTGATTCATGTTGTTTCTTCAATTTAAATTTTATAGAATAAAATAAAATAAATAATTATTTAAAAGATGACAAAAGCATATACAAAAAAAATATAAATACATTAAAATAAAATTTTGATAGATGAACGCATGGCAACACAGTAGTACTATGTAGCATCAAACATAAGACTATATTAAATATAATCATATTCAGTCCAATACAGTTCATTCCAATCCTATACAATCCAGTGTAGGACTGTACGACACGCCAAACATATCCATCAAACATAAAGCTCTTAATTGGCACAAGGAGTCAAGGATCCCCTTTTATGAAGGAGCATCTTGGCACTGAAATTAAACAGCATTATCATGGGAATTTTCTTTAGTGGAGAATAAAGTTTTTTGTTTTGATTCTAATATGCTTGTAGATAAAGAATTAACCGGAAATTACAAAGCACTCACAATATAAACAGGCTAATCTCCTTGAATTTGATTCCTCATAAACACATAACTAGTGAAACACAATAGGGCAGAACATCCTTCTGGTTCTCTAATGCCTCAACTACTTGCGAACCCTATGGAAAATAAGCATGGAGCCAAAGAAACAGGTGACAAGAACCGACCTATGATTGTTCCTTAATTTTTATCACACTTATTTCAAATGGAGCAGTGTGAACTATATTTATATGTGTCAAATCATAACGTCCTAGCAGGGGAGATGATAAATTCCGAGGAGAAAAAGAAGAGGAGCTTTAGGGAAGGATGGTAAGTCATCTTTTTCGAATAAGTTTTTCCATTCACTGGATTTTTCAGTTTCACTAGCAAAACTACTTTCAGGTTCTGCAATTCGTTCTCTTATTGATAGTCACTAATCAACCATCTTGTATATTATGGTGCTATTTATGCAGCCTTACTACTCTATTCTGCTGCCGCTTTTAATTCAAGTCTTACTGCTGATAAGAAGCAGCCATCAAGATGGCAGTGCGGTGTATCCCAGAACCCGAAAGCCACAGACTTTCAGCTTAAATATAGCTTTCAACTTGATAAAAACAAATGTATTCACATATATATATATATTAAGATCCAAGGGTACTTGTTAGCTTAGGGAAGTCATAGCAGGTTAAATACCGTCAGCCATCACTGATAAGACAGAGCAACACAAGTCAACAACTTACAAAGCTAATATAAACACAATCATCAGCAATCACCGATAAATCCTAAGAAAGTATTACCACTTTAAAAGGCTAAGTAGTTTTGTTGAATTAATCAATAAAACATCATTTCATTGTTATAAGGAAGTCATTGCAAGAAAACAGTTGGATTTCAGTCATTGGATTATCGGTGACGTGCCCTTTTTGGACACATCACAATTTCGGATGATATGGCCGACGAATTCAGCTCTAACTCTGTGTTTGGACAAGTCAATTATATATCTGTTGATGTGGCGAAACAGCTCACCATGTTTCGCTGATATGACATTCCACACCAGCGTGGCCTGCTGCCATGTTAACAGCTCACCGTGGTGACGTGCCCATATTAGCTAAATTTAGAATATATATATATCACGTCATGTTCTTCATTTTTATCGTAATGAAATCTATAGGGTCTGCTTACATGTGTATTCTTCAATGCTTCTACTGTCTCCCTTCATTAAATGGCAAAATTTACAGAAGAAAATGATAATCTTTTTAATAGTAGACTTTGAATACTTGTGCTGTTATTGAATTCAACCCGGGATCACCAATCCGTGCTAGATCAATGAGGAGCACCACTTAAGCAGATTCTCCATAAACTGAACTCTCTGATTTCTCTCCAGATCAAATTCAGTGCAGCTTTCCTAATCATATCGTGGATTCGGTCAGGAATAGTAGTAGAAGTTGAATGAAACCATTTTCCTTCACTTTTCTTTGAAGGCTTGATACATACTAGAATGGGAAGCAATGCTGCTGACTGCTCATAAGAGGTGACAATGACTGATTGGACTGGTGAGATTTAAGAGGAAAAAGCTGCTGCTGAGCCACATCTTGGTTGACAAGCATAGATTTGGACTGACTAAATCTTCAAAAAATCCCAACACAAGATCTCAACGAGTCATGAGCACATCTGTGACAGAGAAAAGGAGTCAATGAGGGAATTATATTCTCAAACACTCTTTTCCTTATCAAATTTAGTATCAACATCCAATGTTTGATCCATATGTGAGTAAAATAAACTTACTGAGATGGAATTGGAAAGAAATCTTGTATCCAAATTATCAGAAATCAAATTAGTTCAAGATTACTGTCACATGAATCTTCAATCACATTTTTGATGTGGCATCTTAGTATTGAAATTAAACAACACTGTCATGTGAGTTAGCTTGACTGGCACTGGTTTGTTCCAACTCGACTCAAACACTTATCTCACCTCGAATTGATATAATTATAAGATATGGAACAAAACTTGAACACCAGGAGCTACAAATAGCTTCAAGAGCTTGGCCTAATCATAGTTTTCATTGTATTTTATAATTCTACCATAAATCTAAGCAATCTGTTCTTTGAAACGATAATTTGCTACATGTTCCATTTCCTAACATATAATTCACTGAAACAGTCCAGTGCACAGCTAAGCTTAGTCAATTTCATCTCCCAACAGCATCTCACTTGATTAAATGTGTGTCATGATTATGCTATTCCTGAAGAAAATCTTATTCTTGTTATGATTGAAGGAGAATCTCTTTCATGTGTTGTGCAGACTACCATCAGACAGCAGTCTACGGTGCTGATGGAGAGAGTTAGGTTTAGATTCTGCAAGCACTAACAGACTGGGAAAGTAAGCTTACACCCAAACTACTATAAAATTCTTTTGCAGTCCTACTCCTATACATACAAATTGGATTGGAAATGTTAAAAGATTGATATTATATCATTGAGAACAGTTTGCAGGAAAGAAACAACATGCCAAGCATGCGCTGTGCATGGTTTAGAACAGTAAACACAAGAAGAACAGGTGACAGGAACCACCCTCAATCAGTTCTCTTTTAATCTCCACACACTTGTTCTTAGTAGATGGATTTTTTACTTGTTATGATTTTTTTATTGCACCTAAAAATGCAGCTGGATCACTTATAGGAAGGAAGAAAGAATGTAATCCAGATTCAACAGAGAAGGGGAGTAGAACGGATAGAAGTTTCATTAGGTAAGTCTACTCATTTTATTTGAGGGAGAAAAATTTATTTTCCTTCATCATTATCATCATCACTATCAAAACTATATGAAGTTTCATATTTGTAATCCATATTTTTAAATCTCCAACAACCAAAAACACATTACTTGTATTTCTTACCATATTGTAATCACTTCATACAGACTTTGGTCATAGATATATGAATCTCAAAATCATTTTGGTTTTTCAACTCTGCAGCCTCTTCGCACTGTGCTGCTGTGGGCTATTTGATGCTTGCTGCAATCTCGGTGTAGAAAAAGAACCAGAAAGATAGTAGCTGTACTTTGTTTCTTCAACTCCAACTCAAATTCTCTAGTCATGGAATCTTTTATGTTATTTTATTAATAAAGTTTCATCTGTTTTGACAAAATTTATCTAATTACTGAGTCTCTGACCTTGAAACTTTTTCTTAAATGTAACAACTTATTAGTTACTACTTTTCAGCATTTCTGAGATCATTTTGGAATATGAGAGGAATAAGACACATTTATTCACCAAACACAGAAAGCTACTAACCTAACAAGACCAAATTATTTGCAATTTTTTTATAGTAGAAGCCTCTTATTGATCGATGCAAGTATCGATCAATCTCTTATTGAATTGTTTAATACATTAATTAAATTGAGAAACTTCAAGAACTTTAAAAATCCCTCAAAAATGCCAAGTATCAACCTAGCATGATGAAACCATGGTTCCTCAACCTTTTAAAATAACAAGGGAGTACCAATTCTTCATGCACAGTTTCAGATTACTAAATTTTTCATCATAGGGATATACAAACAAAGCCTCAAAACAATCAAAATCACAATACAAAGAAAAAGGTATTTCAATCATGGGGATGTACTAAATCAGTGTCATGTTTGAATTGGTGGGCTGATTGAGTTTACTTGATCTAGTTAACTCCTATGACACATCTTTAGATCAAATTCAGTGCAGCTTTCCTAATCCTATTGCTGGATTCAGTCAGGAAGGGAAGTAGAAGTTGAATAACACCATTTTCCTTCACAGTTTTTTTTTTTTTTTTTTTTTTTTTTTGTTGTAAAGGCTTCATGCATACTAGAATGGGAAGCAATGCTGATGAGTGCTTACAAGAGGTGATACTGAATGATTGATCTGGTAAGATTTAAGAGGGAAAAGCTTCTGCCGAGCCACATCTTGGTTGACAAGCATAGATTTCAACTGACCAAAAATTGAAAGAATCACAGACACGGGCTCTCGAAGAGTCATGAGCACATATGTGTCAGAGAAAACGAGTCAATGAGGGAAATCATATCTCTAACACTCTTTTCCTTAACAAATTTAGTGTAAGCATCCAATGTTAATCCTATATGTGAGTAAAGTAATCTTACAGAGACAAACTAGAAAAAGAAATCTTGTATCCAAATTAGTAGAAATCAAAATCAGTTCAAGATTACTGGCAAGAGAATCTCCGATCGCCATTATGATGGAGCATCTTAGTATTGAAATTGAACAACAGTGTCAGGGAATTTTCTTTAGTGGAGAATAAAGTTTTCTAATATGCTTGTCTAAACACAAAATATAGAACCAGGCTGCCCTCCTTGAATTTAATTCTGCATATAGATACTAAACCAGTGAAACAGATAAAACAACAGGGTGGAACATCCTTCTATTTCAGACTTTCAGTGTTTCTCTAATGGCACCAAAAAAAACTTGAGAGCCATGTCAGGGGTAATGGGCATGGAGATAAAAAAAACAGGTGACAAGAACAGTGTCCATTTAATGCATTTGTTTGAGATTCAATATCGTATAATTTTATATATGTAGAAGACATGTCATAGCTTAAGAATTATCAGAACAAAATCTTAAAATTTTATTCTAAGAAGCCAGAAAGGCGGCACCCAGAACCCGAAAGTCACAAACGTTTAGCTTAAATGTAACTTCAATGTTATAAAAACATGTGTGTTCAAATATATAGAATATTTTGAGTTTTAAGATCCCATTGGTCCTTGTTAGTTTAGGGAAGCCATTGCAGGTTAAAAATACCATCAACCATCACTAACAGAGTAACACAATTCAAGCATTTACTTTACAAGCTAATAAAAACAAAAATATCCACAATCACCAATAAATTCAAACAAAGTATAAAACAATAACAAAGGCAATAGAAGATTTGTCAAAGGATGGCAAGCAGTTTTCTATAACATATCAATAAATCGTCATTTCTTTGTTGTTTTAGTGAAGCCAATGCAGACAAAGATGAAAACCACAATTATCAAGCTAATAAAAACGAAAACAGTGACAGACTTGCCTTCACTCGATCGTTTTGTCTGGCTTTGACTCGATATATTTGCAGGATTTGGAACAATTGCCTTCGAACTTCATTTCTTTTTATTATTATTTGATTTGATTTTAACCTAGAAAGTAGAAACACTGACATTTGGGAGTTTTGAAAGAAGATCATTAAATTTCTGTGGACACGTCACCGATGACCTTCTAACTTTTTGTAGCCACGTCATCAACTTTGGATGACATAGCAGGGCAAGTTAAAAATCCATCATTCTTCGCTGACGTGACAGTCCACGCCAGCGTTGGCCTGCTGCCGTGTTAATCACGTGAGCAAAATAGTCTGACGTGCCAACACTAGAACTGTTTTGTCAGCATGGAGGCCCAAATTTATCAAATGTATTTTTGGCCTAAAATTCAAAAAATCCAATCTATGGCAGTTTCAAATCTTACTCTTTTCGATTTATTCTATTTTTATTTATTTATTTGTATATGTATTTTTTATTTATCAAGCAAAATCACTATAACAAAATCACACCAGGTAGTATATACAAATAATAATAATAGAATGTATCCCAAATAAAATATTAAAATTAAAAAAAAAATTGATTCAAGTTGTTTCTTCAATTTAAATTTAATAGGATAAAATAAAATAAATAACTATTTAAAAGAAGACACATGCATATAAAAAAAATTAATATATTAAAATAAAATTTCGATAGATGAACGCATGGCAACACAGTCTAATATGTTATAGTACTATATAGCATCAAAACATAATAGTATATTAAACATAATCATATCCGGTCCCAATAGTCCATTCCAATTCTATATAATCCAGTCCAGTATAGTACCATACGACACGCCAAACATGCCCATCAAACATAAAGCTCTTAATTGGTACAAGGAGTCAAAGATCCCCTTTTATGAAGGAGCATCTTGGCACAAATTAAACAGCATTATCATGGGAGTTTTCTTTAGTGGAGAAAAAAGTTTTTAGTTTTGATTCTGTTGATAGTGATTTTTGGATTACGTTAAGTTGATCACGCGTCACACAAGGTATGTTGGACTAACAATTGTATAATGAATCAAGAAGAATAAAAAAATCATGCAAACACGATTTTACATGGTAAAACCCTAAGATGGGGAAACATCCACGGTTGCCGATGACGGTGAGGAAAGGAATTCACTATAAATAATATGATTATACGCTTAACCTTACTTACTCTCTTGAATATCTAATGATTCGTCTCTAGCCCTATTGGGTGTTTTTAGGATCTATCTATATATGCATAGAACCCAAAATTGTGGTATGCAAATAAGGAAAAGTAGTAGTGTCTAACTAGGACTGATTACTTGTTGAAGTCGTCTTTATCTTCTTTCCTGTCTTGCGTCTTCCATTAATTGAATTAATTAGACTTGTTGCCTGATTTGGACTCTGATATCTATAAGGAAGTTTGTTTCCTTATCAGAGTTTACTTCGTGATATCTTACTTGAATAAGACGCTTCTTTTACGTATTTGAGTTACGTATTTGAGTCGTGATTGCCTTTAATGACTCTCATGCGTCATTTAACCGATCAGCTGTCTAACCCGACCAGATCTCTTTTACCCCGATCAGATTGTATTTACCCGACCAAGTTATTCTACCTGATTGGCTAGTTTCCCCGACCAGGTTATTCATACCCGATCTGTTAGTTTCCCCGACCATCTTAGATAAACTTGATCAAGCATTGAGATCATCTACTGGTCATCTTGGGTTGATCTTTCCTAGCTGACCCTGGTGACGTGGCATATCTAATCACCGTGCTTTCAGGTTATCATGCTGACTTGTCATGCTATCAAAAAACCTCTATAACAAATTCTAATATGCTTGTGGAAAAAGAATAACTAGAAATTACAAAGCACTAATAACAATATAAAGTTATAGACATGCTAACCTCCTTGAATTTGATTCCTTAACCCCATCTTTCTGCATATAAACACATAACTAGTGAAACGCAATAGGACAGAACATCCTTTTGGTTCTCTAATGGCACACCAAATAATTGGGAACCCTAGCATGAAAAATAAGCATGGAGTCAAAGAAACAGGTGACAAGAACCAGCCTATGATTGTTTCTTAATTTTTACCACACTTATTTCAAATGGAGCAGTGTGAACAATATTTATATGAGTCAAATTACAACGTCCTAAGGCCATCTCCAATGGGAGCACCGTACTCCACTTTGCAGCAAGTTTTCCTCTCCAATTGGTGCGCCACTCTTCACGCCACTTTGCCTCTTGCTTTTCTTTGCGCCAGATTAAGCGCCAGACTTAGATCAACGCTACTTTGCTGCATTTCTTTTTCTTTTTTTTAGTCCCTCATTTTTTAATTAATCACATACTGACCATTATTTAATAACATCTATTATGATTGTATCCCCTATTTAAAAGATTTTTTAAATCACAGTTTTACCCCTATTAAATCAAATGTATTCCAATTGTATTCTTTTAATTTTCTAAAGCTTCTGGTTGATTTATATTTGTTTTAATTTAATTATTATTTATATTAATATTTATAATAAACTAAAATTAAGTATATAATACAAAAATTACTAAATGACATTAATAAAAAAAACACTAAATTGAAAACAAAACAATTAAGGCAACACACAATATTAATAAAAACATAAAAAACATGAAGGAAAAATACAATAGAAATTATAACAACAGTTTAGTAATCAGGGAGACCATTTGCAGATCCTCCAAGATCATTGAAACATTTGCTCACATTGCACTCTGAAATGCATTAATTGATCATTTGTGAGATGAATATAATAATTCAAAGAATTAAATAACGATATGTACTTTTTTGTTTTTTTTATTTCTTTTATGAAAGGTAATATCGAAGTTCAATTAAAAATAAATGCAATATTTTAGTTAATTTAATTTAATTTCATAATTTACTAATTTTATAATTTCTTAAATTATCGTAATAATACAAAATTAAGGGGTAAAATGTTAATTGTTGAGAAATAATAAAAAAGTGAATATTTAGGGAATATTCTTTTTAGAGTAAGATCTGGTGCAATGAGTTGGAGATAGAAAAAATAATTTGTGTGAAAGTTGCTGCAAAGTTGCTGCATTTTGGTGCAATGGATTGGAGATGGTCTAACAGAGAGATGATAAATTCCGAGGAGAAAAAGAAGAGGAGCTTGTGGGAAGGATGGTAAGTCGTCTTTTATTGGATTTTTCAGTTTCACTAGCAAAACTACTTTCAGGTTCTGCAATTCGTTCTCGTATAGATAGGCAATAATCAACCATCTTGTATATTATAATGCTATTTATGCAGCCTTACTACTCTATTCTGCTGTTGCTTTTAATTCGACTCTTACTACTGATAAGAAACAGCCATCAAGATGGCAGTGCAGTGTATCCCAGAACCTGAAAGTCATAGACTTTCAACTTAAATGTAGCTTTCAACTTAATAAAAACATATGCATCCACATACACATACATATTGTTAGGTATTTTCGGTTTTCACACTCGAAACCCTAACACTTCTTTCTTTTAAAGATACCTGCAAGATACACTTACAAACACAAGAAAAAAGAAAGAACCTTAAAATAGTACCAACAAATTATCAATTCGAAAACAGGAGAAAGAAGAACAGAAAATAAAGCAAGAAAGTAAAGAAGACCACCAATTTATCGTGGTTCAGATCAAATTGATCATACATCCACGTTGAGCCTCTCTGATGAGACTATCTACTATATGAAGTCTTTACAACCTTGAACTACACATATCTATACAAGATCTACCCTCAAAAGGAGCCCAGTACCCCTCAATACAAGGCCCTCAACCTCTCTGGCCTAATCACTCAAATACAACTGGTGATTACAACCCAGAAATACACAAAAGTTATATCAAGAGAATCACAACGCACAGATCTCACTTTTTCTCTCTTAGCTCTCTTGCAAATTCAAAGTAGAAAACCCAGATATTCTAGTTGAATACCAAGAACACGAAGAACAAATACAGAGAAAGAATTGTCTGTGAAAGAAAGAGAAAACCCTAAAAGATCAGAATCCTTTCTCTCTCTTCATCTCTTCATTTATATAGCCTTTATCAGATAAGGTACACATCAACCAAGTAAAAAACCAATTATTGTGTGGCATCTCCACCAGAATCCTGACTCAGCTTAAGTTGATCAGATAAGGTTAGTTGCAACGCTGCATTTTGGTGTGGGCTGATAGGGAGCACATTTGTATTGGGCTTCTTCTGGCTTCAATTTCTCCTCTCATCATTGGGCTTTAGTATGAATTGGAACAATTACAGAATACATCAAGATGAGCTAACAAACTTCACACACACACAATATATATATATATATATATATATATATTGTGTGTGTGTATGTGTGTGTGTGTGTGTGTGTGTGTGTGTGTGTGTGTGTGTGTGTGTGTGTGTGTGTGTGTGTGTGTGCGTTTTAAGATCCATGGGGACTTGTTACCTTAGGCAGGGCCGGCCCATAGGGGTAGCAAACCCAGCATTTTGTTGGGGCCCTTAAATGGTCCAATCTGCTGCTTCTTCTTCTTTTTGGGTATCAGATCCAATTTATTTTAGTATAAGATGAGCCCAATTTCAAATATTGCTTTGATTTTTTTAATATGGCTCAATTATCAATATTTAGTTCAATTTAATAGAAGTAAATATCAAAGTCCAATTGATTCTAACATATCAGACTTAGTTTTACATCATTTGAGAGTCAAATTGAATTCTTTTTTTTTAAGAGAGTACAATTGAATTGCTAACATTTCTTTGTTAACATAATTAAAATCGCCACCTAATCTCTCCCTGACTCCGTCGGAGTCCACTTTATTTGCTAACCTAGTCCAATTGAATTGCTAACCTTTATTTGCTAACATTTCTTTAATGATAATAATTTTTAGAACAATACTCAGGTACTGACTAGTCGGTATCCAAAATACAGACTCTATCAATGAGAATATAGCACGTGGCCCAATTTGTTAGATAAATGTAAAAAGTACAAGAAAAAATGTCACGTGCTACTCCTATTGGTGGGGTTAGTATTTTGGGTACTGACTGGTCAGTATCCAAGCATTGTTCTAATTTTTATATGGGGCCCCAATTTTTGTTAATATCATTAAATGGCTCGGGCCCCAAAATATTTGGAGACGGCCCTGACCTTAGGGAAGCCATAACAGGTTAAATACCATCAGCCATCACCGACAGACAGAGCAACACAATTCAACAATTTACAAGCTAATATAAACACAATCATCAGCAATCACCAATAAGTCCTAAGAAAGTATTACCACTTAAAAAGGCTAAGTAGTTTTGTTGAATAAATCAATAAAACATCATTTCATTGTTTTAGGGAAATCATTGCAAGAAGACAGTTGGATTTCGGTAACTGGATTTCGCTTACTTGTTAAACACGTCATTGGATTATCGGTGACGTTCCCTTTTTGGACACATCAGCAATTTCTGATGATGTGGCTAACGAATTCAGCTCTAACTGTGTTTGGACAAATCCATGATATCTCTGTTGACTACGTTGTGATATATATATATATATATATATACAGTCATTTTCTCCTCAGTACGCACTGATATAACTTATATCAGTGTGTTGTATGTGAACCACTGCTTATGGAGAAGTTTTGACAAGTGGAAACACTTTGAGTCAAAGTATGTAAATCTAATGGTCAACATCCAATGCACTGATGAAGTTATATCAGTGCGTACTGACTTGAAATTTTTTGTATATATATTTATACAGTCCTTTTCTCATAAGTACGCACTGATATAACTTATATCAGTGCGTTTACATGTGAACCACTGATTATGGAGAAGTTTTGACAAGTGCATACACTTTGAGTCAAAGTATATATATCTAATGATCCACATTTAACGCACTGATGAAGTTATAATAGTGCGTACTGACTTGAAAATTTCTGTATATAGATAGTCATGTTCTTCATTTTTATCGTAATGAAATCTATAGGGTCTGCTTACATGTGTATTCTTCAATGCTTCTACTGTCTCCCTTCATTAAATGGCAAAATTTACAGAAGAAAATGATAATCTTTTTAATAGTAGACTTTGAATACTTGTGCTGTTATTGAATTTGTGAACAACAATCAATTTGTAGAATGCACTACTTTGTATTGAATTGAGTTAATTGAAATAAACTGGATTAACCCTTATATAGGTTGGAATCCTGACAACTATTAAGTGTGAACATTACTTAAAGATTTGTATGCTGCATAACTAAACAGCCTAACATTATCAGCACACTTTGTTGATTACACACAAGCACACAATGACTGACTAGCAGACAATATTGACTCTACTAACTTAACAACTTGGTTTAGATTAAATCCTATATATATCCCCTTAAACCAAGTTTTCCATAACTTATCATGCCTAAAGTTTTCTTCAGTTTTAGGAATGAATCGACTTTGAGCGGCTTCGTGAATATGTCTGCAATCTGCTCCTCAGAACGGCAGTATTCTATCACGATTTCATTATCATTTACCAAGTCTCGAATGAAATGAAACTTGATGTCAATGTGCTTACTCCTACCATGAAAAACCAGATTCTTTGTCAGTGAAATGGTGGACTTGTTATCACAGTAGATCACTGTAGGAGCATTCTGTTGATGCTTCAAGTCACAAAGCATACGATGCAGCCACACAGCCTGCGTAGCACCACTAGCAACTGCAATATACTCAGCTTCCGTAGTCGATAAAGCAACCACCTGCTGCCTTTTCGGTGACCAAGAAAATACTCCGGAACCCAGATGGAATGCATATCCGGAAGTACTTTTCCTCTCTTCCATATCACCTGCCCAGTCACTATTTGTGTATCCCACAAGCTCAATCTTATCAGCAGAAGAGTAAAGGATACCGTCATCTAATGTACCTTTCACATATCGTAAAATACGATTGCCAGCTTGCAAGTGAGATTGCCTCGGAGAATCCATAAACCTGCTGATAAGCTCAACTCCATATGCAATGTCGGGTCTAGTAGAAGTTAAGTATCTTAAACTTCCTACTAGTCTCTGAAAGATGGTAGCATCAATCAGCTCACCAGACCCATCTTTCACTAACTTCAATCTCTCTTCAACAGGAGTGAGAATCGGCTTACATCCCTCCGTCTTGAACTTCTTCAACACATCGCTAGCATACTTCTTCTGACATAAGAATATGCCATCATCCGTCTAACTCACCTCAATGCCGAGGAAGTAAGACATCAACTCCAAATCTGTCATCTCAAAATGACCAATCATTGCTTTCTTGAACTCTGCAATCATATCAAGGTTATTGCCGGTAATAATCAAATCATCAACATACAAACACACAATGAGAATATCTCATTATGGATTTGTCTTGATGTACAGAGTGTGCTCGTAGGGATATCTCTGAAACTCATGTTGAATAAAGTATGTGTCAATGCGAGTATACCACGCCCTGGGTGCATGCTTCAACCCATATAAGGCTTTCTTCAACTTGTAGACCTTCTTTTCTTGCCTCATTTTCACAAAACCTATCGGCTGGTGAATGTAGGATTCTTCCTCTATCTCACCATTTAAGAATGCCGATTTTACATCCATCTGGAAGATTCTCCAGCGATTATGTGCGGCAAGAGACACAATCAAGCGAATGGTGTCAAGTTTGGCAACTGGTGCAAAAACCTCAAAATAATCAATCCCCGGTTTCTGCTTGTAGCCTTTTGCAACCAGACGTGCTTTATAACACTCCACCTCACCGTTTGGCTTGTATTTTGTCTTATACACCCATTTAACACCAATGGGCTATTTACCACGAGGCAAATCAGTAAGCTCCCATGTGTTATTCTTCTCAATTGCACTTATCTCATCATCCATTGCTTTTATCCAGCAATCATCTCGAGTAGCATCTTCATATGTAATAGGATCACAATCTGCAATCAATACAAAATTCACTAACTCTTCATCAGTTAGGTCGTCGCCATGACTGAGAACACAATCCTGCAAACGAGCTGGCAAAACCGGTTGGCGTTGTGGACGACTGGAAGATTCTGCTGGATGTGAAGTCACACTAGGTGATGGTGTCATAGGGGTAGGTTCTTCATGAACAATCTCTTCCAGATCAAAATTAACATATGAAGAGCTCCCTTTACCATGGGACCAATCCCAGCAACCTTGCTCATCAAAGGTAACGTCTCGACTGACAATTACCTTCCAGGATACTGGATTATACAGCTTGTATCCTTTTGTCATCTGACTGTAGCCGAGGAAAATGCACTTCTCTACCTTATCATCAAGCTTCTTCCTCAAAACATCAGGTACATGAGCATAGCAAATACAACCGAACACTCGTAGATGTCCAATACTGGGTTTGCGTCGAGTCCAAGCTTCCTGTGGAGTCTTTCTGAGAACACTTCTAGTAGGGCACCTGTTCAACAAATAGTTAGCACAAGCAACTGCATCACCTCAAAAACCTTTGGGTAAATTCTTCAAGTGCAACATACACCTGACCATATCCATAACTGTTCTATTCTTCCTCTCAGCTACTCCATTTTGCTGAGGAGTGTATCTGGCTGTCATCTGATAATTAATGTCATGTTTCTGCAAGAAACCATCGCAGACAATATATTATGTGCCTCTGTCTGTTCTCAGAGTCTTGATAAATCTTCCACACCGCTTCTCAACATTCGCCTTAAATCTTTGAAAGGCATCACAAGCATCTGACTTCTGCTGCAAGAAATACACCCAAGCTTTCCTGCTAAAGTCATCAATAAAGGTAATAAAATACCTGGAATTTCCATTTGATGGAACCTCCACCGAGCATAAGTCTAAATGCACCAACTCCAAGGGCTTACTGGCTCTCCATGCCTTTTCTATAGAAATGGTCTCTGTGCTTCTTTCCTAAAACACAGGTCTCGTAAACTTTATCTGGGGAATCTATGGAAGGTAATCCTGAAACCATCTTTCTAGATGCTAGCTGTTTCAGACTTCCAAAATTCACATGGCCAAACCGCATATGCCATAACCAATTCTTATCACAAATCACTGAACTACAGCAAGGTAAACTATCACTATTAATAAGCAGTGGAAACAAACGGTTTTGTGACATTTTTACCTTTGATATTAGCCCCTTCTGTGCACTATTGATAGTGCAAATTCCTTCGTGGATCCGTATGTCATATCCTTTCTCTGAAAGTTGTCCCACACTCAATAAGTTCTTCTGCAGGTTTGGAACAAACAATACATCTGAGATGGCATTCTGGGACCCATCCTTCAAAGTGATAGAGATTCTGCCCTTCCCCATCGCTAGCACCGTTGTGTCATTCCCAAACTTCACCGATAAAGTAAAGGATTCATCTAACTGAGTGAACATCTTCTTTTCACCACACATGTGGTTGCTGCAGCCCGAATCCAGAAACCATTTGTTCTTGGCTCCATCGTCTGCCATGTTGCATGCTAACAACAATGTTTCTGAACGATCATCATCTTCTGCAACATTTGCTTGGAAATCTTGCTTTCTAGATCTGCACTCAGACTTGTAATGGCCAAATTTTTTGCAATTAAAACACTGAACCTGAGATTTATTCCTCTGATTAGTGTTGTTGTTGTTGTTGCTCCCTCTGCCTGCTCCCTGGCTAGAACTGGAAACACCTCATCTTCTGTTTTGCGAGTTCTGACCCCACTATCTAGACTTAAAATTCCTCCGAGTCTCATCGTTGTCTCTCTTAAGACTTAACTGGCTTTGTAAAGCCTCATCCACCTCAATTTCTGACTTCTCATCCAGACATTGTTCATGGGCTTGGAGTGAGCCCATCAACTCATCCAACGTCATCGTCTCGAGATCTTTGGACTCCTCAATGGCAGTCACCTTGTACTCAAACTTTGAATTCAGTGTTCGGAGAATCTTCTCCATATTCTGAACATTTGAAATTGTCTCACCATTGGACTTCATTTGATTAACAAGTACCAATATCCGTGAGAAATAATCTGCCACCTTCTCTGTTTTCGTCATTTGAAGAAGCTTCAACTGTCTCCGCATAGTCCGCAGACGAACTTTCTTCACATTTTCAGCTCCTCTGTACGTGTTCATCAGAATATCTCATGCTCCTTTTGCTGAAGTGGCATGTGCGATTTTCTCAAAAATCATTGGATCTAGCGACTGGTTGATGAAAAACCTCGCCTTCAGATCCTTTCGAGTTGTTGCAGCATCTGTTGGACTAACAATACCCTCGGAAACAACAGTCCACAACTCTTAGTATTCGAACAAAAGTTGCATATGGACCCTCAAATACTCAAAATTTGCCTTTCCATCAAATTTGGGTATTTAGGGATGAATTGTATTATTTTCAAAATTGGAGGTAACCATTTATAAATTACCAAAAAAAGAGGGACTATTTGTAAATTTACCAGAGAGAGGTATTATGTGTAATTTGACACACAATACATAAATCCAAGAAACTTTCGGCTTATCCCCTCAAAAAAAAACACAATGATTAAAAAAAAACTTTGCTTTTCATTTTTTATTTTTTGCTTTTACTTTCTTTCCTCTCATTTTTTTAATCACGAATGCTTTCAAATTTTCTTAAAAAAAATAGATATCTCTCTCTGCTCTCACTCTCTTCTCTGATTAAAACAGATCAGATACAAAAAAAAAAAATAGCTCATCCTTCTTTCAACCCAAACAGAAAAAAAAAACGTATCTTAGGATGCCGTTTTGACCTCAAAAACGTCCTCCGTAGACGATGATTCTTTGGAATAAATGGAAGGGGATCACTAGCTGCACCTTCTGATGTTGGTAGTGTCATCCCACTCTCCCGGCGGTCGGCGGTCGGCGGCTGGTGATGGTAGAGATAACTGACTCCAGTAACTTCTGAGTTTTTTTTTTCATCTGAACCTCCTTTTTCTGGTTCCGAAAAAAATGCCTCTGAACCTCTCTTGGTTTAAATCCGGCACCGGTGAGTTTTTCCGGCTATCCGATTCCTAACTGGAATCTAGCTCAGATCACTCCCTGTCAGTGTATCTCTCACACTCACAGTCTCTACCACACTCACCTTCGAGCTCTCAAGCTCTGATACCAAATGTGAACAACAATCAATTTGTAGAATGCACTACTTTGTATTGAATTGAGTTAATTGAAATAAACTGGATTAACTTTTATATAGGTTGGAATCCTGACAACTATTAAGTGTGAAGATTACTTAAAGATTTGTATGCTGCCTAACTAAACAGCCTAACATTATCAGCCTACTTTGTTGATTACACACAAGCACACAATGACTGACTAGCAGACAATATTGACTCTACTAAGTTAACAATTTTGTTTAGATTAAATCCTACAGAATTCAACTGGGGATCACCAATCCGTGCTAGATCAATGAGGAGCACCATTTAAGCAGATTCTCCATAAACTGAACTCTCTGATTTCTCTCCAGATCAAACTCAGTGCAGCTTTCCTAATCATATCGTGGATTCGGTCAGGAATAGTAGTAGAAGTTGAATGAAACCATTTTCCTTCACTTGTCTTTGAAGGCTTGATGCATACTAGAATGGGAAGCAATGCTGCTGACTGCTCATAAGAGGTGACAATGACTGATTGAACTGGTGAGATTTAAGAGGAAAAAGCTGCTGCTGAGCCACATCTTGGTTGACAAGCATAGATTTGGACTGACTAAATCTTCAAAAAATCCCAACACAAGATCTCAAAGAGTCATGAGCACATCTGTGACAGAGAAAAGGAGTCAATGAGGGAATTATATTCTCAAACACTCTTTTCCTTATCAAATTTAGTATCAACATCCAATGTTTGATCCATATGTGAGTAAAATAAACTTACTGAGATGGAATTGGAAAGAAATCTTGTATCCAAATTATCAGAAATCAAATTAGTTCAAGATTACTGTCACAAGAATCTTCAATCACATTTTTGATGTAGCATCTTAGTATTGAAATTAAACAACACTGTCATGTGAGTTAGCTTGACTGGCACTGGTTTGTCCCAACTCGACTCAAACACTTATCTCACCTCGAATTGATATAATTATAAGATATGGAACAAAACTTGAACACCAGGAGCTACAAATAGCTTCAAGAGCTTGGCCTAATCATAGTTTTCACAGTATTTTATAATTCTACCATAAATCTAAGCAATTTGTTCTTTGAAACGATAATTTGCTACATGTTCCATTTCCTAACATATAATTCACTGAAACAGTCCAGTGCACAGCTAAGCTTAGTCAATTTCATCTCCCAACAGCATCTCACTTGATTAAATGTGTGTCACAATTATGCTATTCTTGAAGAAAATATTATTCTTGTTTTGATTGAAGGAGAATCTCTTTCCTGTGTTGTGCAGACTACCATTAGACAGCAGGCTACGATGTTGATGGAGAGAGATAGGTTTAGATTCTGCAAGCACTAACAGACTGGGAAAGTAAGCATAGACCCAAACTACTAAAATTCTTTTGCAGTCCTATACATACAAATTGGATTGGAAATGTTAAATGTGTGTTTAGTTTAGTTTAACTTCATCTCCCAACAGCATCTTACTTTGATACTTGAAATAAATTATGATTTAGTTTTGATCCCTACACAGCAGGGATGAGTCCATTTCATGTACTCAAAACTATCTTACTTTTTGATTAAATGTGTTTCAAGTTAAGCTATTACCAACTAAAGCTTCAACATAAAGCAGTTCACTGTTCAGCTTGCCAGGATTAATAATAATGATTCTCTAGTTGGTCAATTTTCTGACAAACTGAATAGATTTCTTTAAGAATATGCTATATATTCCAATTCCTGACAGTAAAATTTTATGAAACAGTCTACACCAGAAATTCGCAAACTTTCAGTTTAACTGTAACTTCCGACTTAATAAAAACGTGTGTTCATATATTTATATATATATATATATATATATATATATATATATTTATATAGCTGTATTTTTGTTTCTTCAACTCCAACTCAAATTCTCTAGTCATGGAATCCATTATGTTACTTTATTAATAAAGTTTCATCTCTTTGATAAAATTTATCTAATTATATTGGGTCTCTAACCTTGAAACCTTGTTTTAAATGTATCAACTTATTACTCATTAGTTATTACTTTTCAGTATTTCTGATATCATTTTGGAATATGAGAGGAATAGAATAGATGACACATTTATTCACCAAACACTAAAAGCTACTAACCTAACAAGACCAAATTATTTGCATTTTTTTATATAGTAGAAGCCTCTTATTGAATTTTTTAATACATTAAGTAAATTGAAAAACTTCAAGAAGTTTAAAAATCCCTCAAAAATGCTTAGTATCAAGCTAGCATGATGAAACCATGGTTCCTCAACCTTTTAAAATAACAAGGGAGCACCAATTCTTCATGCACAGTTTCAGATTACTAAATTTTTCATCATAGGGATGTACAAACAAAGCCTTAAAACAATCAAAATCACAATACAAAGAAAAAGGTACTTCAATCATGGGGATGTACTAAATCAGCATCATGTTTGAATTGGTGGGCTGATTGAGTTTACACTTGATCTAGTTAACTCCTATGACTACATACTAGAATGGGAAGCAATGCTGCTGACTGTTGACAATGACCGATTGAACTGGTGAGATTTAAGAAGAAAAAGCTTCTGCTGAGCCACATCTTGGTTGACAAGCATAGATTTCGACTGACCGAATCTTCAAAGAGTCATAAGCACATCTGTGACAGAGAAAAAGAA
The DNA here is from genome assembly GCA_033220585.1 of Dipteronia sinensis. Classification (NCBI taxonomy): domain Eukaryota; kingdom Viridiplantae; phylum Streptophyta; class Magnoliopsida; order Sapindales; family Sapindaceae; genus Dipteronia; species Dipteronia sinensis. The sequence continues at coordinate 76,820,225 of CM065638.1, read as the reverse complement.
TCAATGAGGGAATTATATTCTCAAACACTCTTTTCCTTATCAAATCTAGTATCAACATCCAATGTTTGATCCTATATGTGAGTAAAATAATCTTACTGAGATGGAATTGGAAAGAAATTTTGTATCCAAATTATCAGAAATCAAAATCAGTTCAAGATTACTGTCACAAGAATCTTCAATCACATTTTTAATGTAGTATCTTCGCATTGAAATTAAACAACATTGTCTCAAGTCAAGGTGAGATAAGTTTCTCTCAACTCGACCCAAAAACTTATCTCACCTTGACTTGATATAATTATAGGATTTGGAACAAAACTGGAACACCAGGAGCTATAAATAGTTTCAAGAGCTTGGCCTAATTATAGTTTTCACTGTATTTTATAATTCTACCATAAATCTAAGCAGTTTGTTCTTTGAAACGATAATTTACTACATGTTTCATTTTCTAACATGTAAGTCACTGAAACAGTCCAGTGCACAGCTAAGCTTAGTCAATTTTATCTCCCAACAGCGTCTCACTTGATTAAATGTGTGTCACAATTATGCTAGTCTAGAAGAAAATCTTATTCTTGTTATGATTGAAGGAGAATCTCTTTCATGCATGTGTTGTGCAGACTGCAGACTACCATCAGACAGCAGTCTACGATGTTGATGGAGAGAGTTAGCTGTAGATTCTGCAAGCACTAACAGATTGGGAAAGTAAGCTTAGACCCAAACTACTAAAATTCTTTTGCAGTGCCAATAGCATCTCATTATGATAGTTGAAATAAAATTAGATTTAGGTTTTTTATTTTTAAAATAAAGAGATATAGTTGAAGATATGTGTATAATTAATAAGGGTGTGTTTGGTACGTGGTACAGGACAGGACAACGTGGGACAGTTTCTCCTTGTCCCACGTTTGGTACGACAATAACATGGGACAGCACGGGACAAGGTGAGACAAAAATAAAGAAAAACTGTCTCACCTCAGACCATGGGACTACTTGTCCCATGGCATGGGACAAGTGCCAGAAAGACCAATTTACCCTTCATATATTCAAAAAATTACAATCATATCCAATATATTATATATATACATATATATTTCAATAATATATATATATTATAATTACATATATAATATTATATTATATAATATTATATATATTATATATATAATATATAATATTACATATTACATATATATATCTTATATATAATAATAATAATAATAATATTTAATATATCATATTATTATATATCTTATATATATATATAATAATAATATTTAATATATCACATATATATATATTATATTATTATATATAGGATATAATTAATATATATAATATATATGTATATATATTATTTTAATATATATTATATAATAATATATATCCTATATATAATAATATTTAATATATCATATATATATATATATTTTTTAATAATGTTTGATATATCATATTAATATATATATATATATATATATATATTACAATATAATATATATATTATACATTATATAATATATATTATATTTTTTATATGTAGTAATATTTAATATTATATATATATCTATATATCTTGTTATTATATATATATAATATATTATTGTATATTAAATAATAATATATATATATATATATATAATAATATGTTACATTTTAATATTATTATATATTAATATATAATATTGTAATATATATTATTATATATAAGGAGGGTACTCTGGTCATTTGAACCTCTTGTCCAGTCTCGTCTCAGTCATACCAAACGTATAACAGTACAGTCCACAGTTCTGTCACAGGCATTCCAAACACAATACGGAACAACTGTCCAGTCCAGTCCCACGTTGTCCTGTCCCGTCCCCGTACCAAACGCACCCTAAGTGTACATAGTATTTGATTTATTTTTAATTACACTAATTTATTCTTATTGGTAAATTTCTACTGGAATATTTTTATAATTAAAATTCTTATTAAAATATGAGTGTACTTGTCATATTTATGAGTGGCAATATCGACACCCAAAAAAAGTTTAAATTGCAAAATTATTAGTTATTAGTTATTCTAACTGAAATTTTTGTGTATATTAATAATAATTTTTGAGTTGGAAAGGTTTCTTGAAACTGAACAGATTTCTTCACAAATTTACTCAAAAGTATCTTACTTTTTGATTAAGGGTGCCGATATTGACATCCATAAAACTTATTAGTACACCCATATTTTATTAAAAAAAATTAATTACAAAAATATTCCAATAGAAATTTACCAATAATGACAAATTACTTTAATTAAAAATAAACCAAATATTATATACACTCATTAATTACACTCATTATAAACCCTAACATATGATAAACCCTAATTTTATGATAAATCTTAATTAAACTCTAATTTTATTTCAAGTATCAAACTTTCTCATCATCACACGATTATCATATTATTTTTGTCTTTCTTTTATATATAGTTATGAACTCTATCAATAAGTTTCTTTTTGAAGATAACTATATAAATAAAAGAATTCAATATTGAAAATCTTTTGACCCGATATTTGGCTCCACATATTCCATTTTATAAAGCTCCTACATTTGAATTATTTCCAAAAGTAAATTTGACTATCATTAAAAAAGGAATTGATTCCAAAAATAATATGATTTTTTTATATATAAAAATTGGATGTGATAATAATTAAGAGTGTTTATATATAATATATATTAAAATGAATATATTTATTTCAATGAGAGTACTATTAACATTAAGATAGATGCTTATAGTAATATTTATTTTTTAAAATTTTAGACATGAGCATATTTATAAAAATGGATGTACTAATAAGTTTTATGGGTGTCAATATCCGTAACCTTTGATTAAATGTGTTTCAAGTTAAGCTATTACTAAATAAAGCTTAAACATAAAGCAGTTCACTGTTCATCTAATAATAATGATTCTCTAGTTAGTCAGTTTTTTGACAAACTGAATAGATTTCTTTAAGAATTTGCAATATTTTCCAAATCCTGACCGTAAAATTTGATGAAGCAATCCAGCGGACTGCAAAGATGAGCTCATTTCATGTCGTCAACATTTAGTGTCGTCATCAGCATCTTATTTACTTTGATTAAATGTGTGTCACGTTAAGTTATTATTAAGTAAACAATGCCTTCCTGGATCTTGCTTATATGAAGCTCATATTGGTGTTAGAATTAAAAATCAATGAATTCTCATTAGTGGAGAATAAAGATTTTGTTCTAATATGCTTGTTGAAAAAGAATATATATATAGAACTGGAAATCAGTAGGAACCAAACCAGTGAAACAGATAAGTTAATAGAGTAGAACAAGAACATCCTTCTGATCTCTAATGAAAAAAGATGTGCAAGAGCATCAACCAAAATGTGGGGTGACCGTAAATGTGGAAACCCCCAAAGGATGGTAAGTCTACGTTTCGAATGAATCACCATTTAACTCCTTTCTTCAGGTTCTCTATTTCATTCTCGTATAAATATTGATTAGTGATCAATTACTTGACGATTTTTTTGTACAATGTGGTGCTATTTATGCAGTTGTTGGGGAATCGATCTATGCTGTCTAGCTAATCTGTTCTGTTGTGAGGGATGCAATCCATGCAGTCTAGTTAAATGGTTCTGTTGTTGCAGATCCAATCCATGCGGTTGTTGTTGCGAAGACAATAGTTGCAGTTGCTGTGGCTGTTGATTCAAGTCTTGCTGCTAATAAGAAGCCAGAAAATTGGCTGTGCAGCTACACCAGAAATTAGCAAACTTTCAGCTTAACTGTAACTTCCAACTTAATAAAAACATGTTTTCAAACTTTCTGGTTCATTTTCTACACCGAGATTGCTATATATATATATATATATATATAGCAATCTCGGTGTAGAAAATGAACAAGAAAGATAGTAGCTGTATTTTTGTTTCTTCAATTCCAACTCAAATTCTCAAGTCATGGAATCCATTTACTTTATTAATAAAGTTTCATCTGTTTTGACAAAATTTATCTAATTACTTTGAGTCTATAACTTTGAAACTTTTTCTTAAATGTATCAACTTATTACTATTTACTCATTAGTTATTACTTTTCAGCATTTCTGATATCAATTTAGAATACAAGAGGAATAAGACACATTTATTCACCAAACAGAGGAAGCTACTAACCTACCAAGACCAAATTATTTGCATTTTTTTTATAGTAGAAGCCTCTTATTGATCGATGCAAGTATCGATCGATCTCTTATTGAATTTTGTAATACATTAAGTAAATTGAAAAACTTCAAGAACTTTAAAAATCCCTCAAAAATGCCAAGTATCAACCTAGCATGATGAAACCATGGTTCCTCAACCTTTTAAAATAACAAGGGAGCACCAATTCTTTATGCACAGTTTCAGATTACTAAATTTTTCATCACAGGGATGTACAAACAAAGCCTCGAAACAATCAAAATCACAATACAAAGAAAAAGGTATTTCAATCATGGGGATGTACTAAATCAGCATCGTGTTTGAATAGGTGGGCTAGGTGGGCTGATTGAGTTTACACTTGATCTAGTTAACTCCTATGACATATCTTTAGATCAAATTCAGTGCAGCTTTCCTAATCCTATTGCTGGATTCAGTCAGGAAGGGAAGTAGAAGTTGAGTGACACCATGTTCCTTCACTTTTTTTTTTTTTTGAAGGCTTGATGCACACTAGAATGGGAAGCAAAGATGATGAGTGCTTACAAGAGGTGAAACTGAATGATTGATCCGGTAAGATTTAAGAGGGAAAAGCTTCTGCCGAGCCACATCTTGGTTGACAAGCATAGATTTCAACTGAACAAAAATTGGAAGAATCACTGACACGGGCTCTCGAAGAGTCATGAGCACATATGTGTCAGTGAAAAGGAGTCAATGAGGGAAATCATATCTCAAACACTCTTTTCCTTAACAAATTTAGTGTAAGCATCCGATGTTTAATCCTATATGTGAGTAAAGAAATCTTACTGAGATGGAAGTGAAAAGAAATCTTGTATCAAAATTAGTAGAAATCAAAATCAGTTCAAGATTACCGGCACGAGAATCTCCGATCACCATTATGATGGAGCATCTTAGTATTGAATTAAACAACAATGCCATAGGAATTTTCTTTAGTGGAGAAAAAAGTTTTCTAATATGCTTGTCCAAACACAAAATATAGAACCAGGCAGCCCTCCTTGAATTTAATTCTGCGTATAGATATTAAACCAGTGAAACAAATAAAACAACAGGGTCGAACATCCTTCTGTTTCAGTGTTTCTCTAATGGCACCCAAAAAACAAAACTTGAGAGCCCTGACAGGGATAATGAGCATGGAGAAAAAAAAAACAGGTGACAAGAACCAGCCTACAATTGCACACGCCAACCTATTTCGTTGTTTACTTATTAGAAATGTAGTAGTTTGAACTATATTTACATATTTTAAATTAAAACATCCTAACAGGGAAGAGGAGGCATTCCAAAAAGAAAGGAGAGAAGAGCTTTCTCAAAGGATGGTAAGTCTTCCTTTTTAATAAATCATCATTAAGGTTGGCTATGTGATGCTTGCTCTTAATTTAAGTCTTACTACTGATAAGAAGCCAGTAAAATGGCAGTGCAGAGTATCCCAGACCCCAAAAGTCACAAACATTCAGTTTAACTGTAACTTCCAACTTAATAAGAACATAACTATTCAAATGTATAGAATGTATAAGTGTCCATTTAATGCATTTGTTTGAGATTCATTATCGTATAATTTTATATATGTAGAAGACATGTCATAGCTTAAGAATTATCGGAACAAAGTCCTAAAATTTTATGAAGAAATTATCTAGATTCTGTATAATCATTTAGGTTCAAGCAAACCAAACATCAATCAAGTATAATTCATATATTAAGAAGCCTTGTTAAAGAGATTCAATCCCTGAAATGCCAAGTATCAAACTAGCATGAAACCATTCCATGGTTCCTCAACCTTTTAAAATTGCAAGGGAGCATCAATATTTCGTGCACAGTTTCAGATTACAAACTTTTCATCATATGGATGTACAAACTAAGCATCAAAACAATCAAAATCACAATACATCGTTAGTAAAATGAGCAGCAGCATTGTCATGGGAATCATCTTTAATGGAGATTAAAGTTTTAGTTCTGTTTCTAATATGCTTTTCACAAAGAGAATATTGAATCATCTTTCTGCATATAAATACAAAACCAGTGGAGCAGAAAGGCAAATAAGGTGGAACATGAACATCCTTCTGCTTCTGTAATGGGACTTCATAACTCTAGCAGTCGATTTGAGTTGAGCAATGAATATGGAGCCAATGAAACAGGTGACAGGAACCAGCCTGTGATTGTTATTTGTTTCATTTATTTTTATAACTTTAGCACACACCCATACCACCAAACCTATTTCTTTCTTTACTTATTATTTATAATATTAAAATATCCTAACAGGAAGAATAAGGCACTCGAAAAGGAGAAAGGAGAGGAGAGTTCTCAGAGGATGGTAAGTCTTCCTTTAATCCTTTTCAAATAAATCACCACAATTCCTTTGTTCACAGGATTTTCATTACTTTAATAGCAGAACTACTTCAAGTTCTGCTATTCATTCTTGTATAGATAGTCAGTCACTGGCAGACTCACTATCTGGTATATTGTGGTGCTATTTATGCAGCCTTGCTGCTACTCTATTCTGCTGTTACTTATAATTCAAGTCTTACTGTTGATAAGAAGCCAGAAAGGCGGCAATGCAGTGTATCCCAAAAGAAAGTCACAAACTTTTAGCTTAAATGTAACTTCGATGTTATAAAAACATATGTGTTCAAATATATAGAATATTTCGAGTTTTAAGATCCCATTGGTCCTTGTCAGTTTAGGGAAGCCATTGCAGGTTAAAAATACCATCAACCATCACTGACAGAGTAACACAATTCAAGCATTTACTTTACAAGCTAATAAAAACACAAACATCCACAATCACCAATAAATCCAAACAAAGTATAAAACAATAACAAAGGCAATAGAAGATTTATCAATGGATGGCAATCAGTTTTCTATAACATATCAATAAATCGTCATTTCTTTATTGTTTCAGTGAAGCCATTGCGGACAAAGATGAAAACAACAATTATCAAACTAATAAAAACGAAAACAGTGACAGACTTGCCTTCACTCGATCGTTTTGTCTTGCCTTGACTCGATAAATTTGCAGGATTTGGAACAATTGCCTTCGAACTCCATTTCTTTTTATTATCATTTGATTTGATTTTAACCTAGAAAGTAGAAACAGTGACATTTGGGAGTTTTGAAAGAAGATCATTGAATTTCTGTGAACACGTCACCGATGACCTTCGAACTTTTTGTAGCCACGTCATCCACTTCGGATGACATGGCAGGCCAAGTTAAAATTTCATCAGACGTCGCTGACGTGACAGTCCACGCCAGCGTTGGCCTGCTGTCGTGTTAATTACATCAGCAAAATAGTCTGACGTGCCAACACAAGGCCTGTTTTGTCATCATGCAGGCCCACATTTATCGAATGTAATTTGGGCCTAAAATTCGAAAAATCCGATCTATGGGAGTTTCAAATCTTACTCTTTTCGATTTATTTTATTTTATTTTTTTTATTTGTATTTGTCTTTTTTATTTATCAAGCAAAATCACTATAACAAAATAATTACATCTTAAAAAAATTGTATAATTAGCTTCAAAAAAAAATTTTGTTAAATCTCTTTAAAAAAAATTGTTTAAATTGCAAAATTATTAGTTATTAGTTATTCTAAATTAATTTTTTGCATATAATAATAATAATTATGCACATCACATCCTAATAAGGCCGATAGTGCATCTTTATTTCATATAAGTGGTGGGGGTTTAAATCCCACCATTCACATTTTACATGTATGTATGAGGAGTTTTCTTCTCGAGTTGTGGAAGTAGTTATCTCCGATTATGGAAGTAGATATCCGGATCGCACATATATTGTGACAGTCCTATTGTAATATTTCAAAATAATAATAATAATAATAATAATAATAATTCTCTAGTTGTTTAGGTTTCTTGAAACTAAACAGATTTTTTCAAGAATTTACTATATGTTTCAATCCCTAACCTAAAAATTGGTTGAAACAGTCCAATCCGACGCACGGCAGAACTTAGTACATGAAATCAATAGCATCTTACTTTTGATTAAATGTGTTTCACGTTAAGCTATTATCAAATAAATCTTAAACATAAAGCACTTCACTGTTCAGCCTACCAAGATTAATAATAATGATTCTCTAGTTAGTCAGTTTTCTAGCTAAATTGCTCTATGTTCCAATTCCTGACCGTTAAATTTGACGAAACAGTCCAGTGCAATCCAGCAAACACTGCAGAGCTGAGCTCATTTCATGTCGTCCTCATTTCGTGTCGTCATCAGCGTCATCAGCATCTTACTTTTGATTAAATGTGTGTCACGTTAAGTTATTGATAATTAAGTAAAGCTTAAACAGAAAGCACTTCACTGTTATATAAGCCTACCTCATATTAGTGTTTGAATTAAACATTAATGAATTCTCTTAGTGGAGAATAAAGTTTTTGTTTTTATTCTAATATGCTTGTTGAAAAAGAATATATATATAGAACTGGAAATCAATAAGAACCAAACAAGTGAAACAGATAAGCTAATAATAGAACATTCTTTTGATCTCTAATGGAAAAAGGTGTGCAAGAGCTTAAACCAAAATGTGGAAACCCCATCAGTCCTTACTACCCCATTGAAGACGAAAAACCAGGTGACAAGAACCAGCCAATGCTTGTTTGTTTATTTCTTTGATTCTTTACAATTTCTAATCGAGCAGTTTGAACTATACTTATAACAGTGACCAAGGTGCATACCAAAGACAAAGGGGAGATGACCTTTATCAAAGGATGGTAAGTCTTCGTTTCGAATGAATCACCATTTAACTCCTTTCTTCAGGTTCTGCAATTCATTCTTGTATAGATATTGATCGGTGATCGATCACTTGACGATATTTTTGTACATTGTGGTGCTATTTATGCAGTCTATATACTCTGTTCTGTTGTTGGGGATACGATCGTTGCTGTTGATTCAAATCTTACTGCAAATTGGCTGTGCAGCAGCAGTCTACACCAGAAATTTGCAACCTTTCAGCTTAACTGTAACTTTCAACTTAATAAAAACGATAGAATGTTTTGAGTAGCTACTAGTGTTCATTTGATCCATTAGTATGTGAAATATGCCAATATTACGGTTAATGAAAAGAAGATGAATTGATAATTTCTTGGACATCTTAAATTACTGCTTTGACATTAGTTACACAGCATGCGAAGAATTGAGAGGAAATGAAAGATTTAAACAAAAGAATTGTTTTGAAACAACAGATAATATTGAAGCTCACAAAAAAAATTAAGGTGCACCAATGTTGCTTACATGGTATTTATGTATTATCTCAAAAGTAACTAGATTGATCTTGTAAGAGTTCAAGCTGTGCCAATACTTTTGCAATTGTTGATTTCAATCTGGGTTCACCATTCTGGGCTAGGTCTATGAGTACAACCTGAGCAGATTCTCCATACTTCAATCTGTGTTCCGGAATTCTAAATACTCTCTTTAAGATCCATAGCGCTTTCTCTTGAGTCTTCGAGTTCCCCGATTCTAGAACTTTTATAATGGGTTGAATACCTGACATTTTTGCTAAGTAATTGCTTCCATTTTCCCAAGTTTCATCCTGCAAGAGAGTTGCAAGGGCGCTGAGAACAGATTCATCAGCTTCCCTTTTATCGCCTTCCAATATTTGGATAAAAGGAGAGATAGCCCTGGCCTTGACCAAACAAAAAGTGCTTTTGACAAAGCAGTAGCCATCATGAACTTCACAAAATGCTTCTGCAGATGGAGGGACACACAACCACCTTGTCTTTTTACACTTACTAAGAGAGAGTGAATTCTGCGATAGCTGAGCAAGCGAGGCTGCTGCTTTGCTTTTCGCAACCACTGACCCGGCTGAGAGCAACTTCATAAGCAAAGTAATCACCCCGTGATCTACTGAATAAAGCTGAAGTCTCTTATCAGAGGGAACTGTAAACCGGATCAATACACCAGCAACACTCTCCCCTAACGAGTCTGATGTAGGCGTTGTATTGCTTGAAGTCATTGTAGTGATTAGAATGGGCAGCAAATTCATTTTCTTAAGTAAATCTGTAGCTTTCTTATCGCTAATGGGTAAATTGCTCAGTATGCCAATTGCAGCAGCCTTTTCATTCTCAGTTGCTGATGTTGAATATATAATGCCAACGATTATGCTAAGATTGGTTTCTCCCAGCAGTTCTGTTAACTCCTGTGATATATCTTTAGATAGAGTGTGAATCAAATTCAACGCGCCTGTCCTGATTTTCGTGTTGGTTTCAGTCAGAAAGGGTAATAGAAGTTGAATTGCATTGTTTTCCTTCATTTTTCTTCTAACATCTGACGCGCTAGAATGAGCAGCAATGCTATTGAGTGCTTGTAAGAGGTGACACTGAATCGTTGGACTGGTGAGATTCAAAAGGGAAAGCATCTGCTGAGCCACATCTTGGTTGACAAGAATGGATTCCGACTGAGCAATTCTTGCAAGAATAGCTGAAGCAGGCTCCCGAAGAGTCATGAGCACAGATGTTACCGAGAAAAGGAGCTGAAGCAGAGGTACTACAATGCCTGAACTAATCAAACGTTGAGTGTTTACTCCCGCGATCAACAAATTCTGCAATGCACTTAAAGCAGATAGCTTGGCTTCAAGCTTTCCAACTTTAAACATTTTAACAAGAGGTTCAATCGCCCCATCCTCTCCAAGCAAAGCTCTACTTTGGTCTGTGAGCTCTATCCTTGAAAGTGCTGTCGCCATCAGGATCTTAACCATATCTGAGCCTGCAAGGACACGTTATCGACACATTGATCACACAATAAGCCCCTTGCAAGTCACAGGTCTTTAGCAATCTCATTCATTTCCTAATTCATTTACAATACTAAACTAGAAAGCTGTGCCAATTCTTTGAACATAAATAATACACAATTAGTAACAGCAAATTGTATCGTTACCTTCGTGGAGATAGTGCACCAACGGCTTAAAGTAACCTGCCTCTGCCATATGAAGTGCATTCTGAGTATTGCTCGACAATGCATTTAACAACTTCCCAGCATCATTAGAAGCAACCGGATCGTCCCCATTAAGCATGGCAACTAACATAACAATGCACCCCTGGATTCTGCCTAGGCGCCGCCAAACAGCAGGAAGATCCGAAAGATCCAGCAACAGCCCCACAGCTTCCCTTCGCTCTTCCACATCCCTCGTCAAAGATTTCACCAATACCAATAACGAATCAACATCTGCCATTTTCTCCTGCAAACTAGTAATAATGTAAGACAACTAACAACTTCCAATTTCGTTACAAGTAAAAAATAAAATCGATACATAACATACCTTATAGTCCGCACTATCTGATGCCAAGCTTCTTAGTATCTGAATTATACATAATCGATTGTTTGGCTTGCTCGAACCTAAACGATTAAACATAATCGAAATAATTCCTTCCTCATTAATCCATTCACTATCAACTGTTTTACCATCAACCATTTCGTTCAATTCCAAAAGTGCGAATCTCAGTTTACCATCATCACCATACTTAAGTTGCAACATAACATCATCAATTCCCAGACTAATTCTTCTTTCCTCCTCTATTTCATGCATTTCCTCCACAATCTCGTGCCTCTCTTCCTCTATTTCTAATTCTTTTTCGGATTCTGAATCACTCACGAACAGAGATTCATAACTTGGACTCCGGCTTGGATCACTTGGACCTGGACTCAAACTTTTATTACCAAACCTTGCATTCATCAATTCTTTGTGCAATGCTCTAATCTTTTCTTTGACATCCAACTTCAAATCATTACTTGAAAACAGCAGAAGCCCTATTGATCTCCCAATATCTTGAGTTAGACCCTCCATTTGCTTAACAATTGATCCTGAATTGCTACTTTTTATCAAAGTCTTTGCTCTTCTAAGCTCCTTTTCGAGGGACTCGACAGCTTTTCGAATTGGGGGTGTGTCCATGACTTTGTCATTGTCTTTTATATCATCAAAAACTGGAATGAATTTCTCAAGAATACTTGCAAATTCATTGAAAATCTCTATCTCAGATTCTGAGATTCTTGCCACTGACACTACCTCTTCAGTGAGGGCTTTTAGTTCCATTACAAGCTCCAAGAAGCTTTTACCATCTCTATGTTGCATTTTGTGAAGATTTTGAAACAGAGAGATTATAATTTATAAACCAAAACAGAATAAACAGACTAAATCAAAGAATTAAATGTTGAAAGAAGTGGTTGATTCCAGAGAAGAGATTGGCAGAGCGGAAAATTTCAGAGCAATTCAAGATGATAAAGAGATTAACAGAAGAAAATATACATACACATAAATATATCACAGAAACAGACACGACAAAGAAGATAAAAAAAAAAAAAAAACTTGAAAAATCCAAGCACAGTAAACTAATGGAAATTCAACAGAAAACTGACCAGAGACACAGAGAAATTTAGAGAACCCTCAAAACAATTTCGTATTAGACGGGAAATGCAAAGAAATTAGAAACAGAGACGACTAAGATTTGTAAAAATTTTGTACCCTTCTGTTTGTCTTCTTCTTCTTCTTCTTCTTCAACTTCAACAAGCAAACACGTCAGAGAAAGTTCAAGGTTTTTTTTTATTCTTCTATGGAAAGGTTTGATTTTTATATATGAAACTAGAAGTTTACGTACGTGGGTGTTGATAAAATGGAAGTTTTGTGTTTGGAGTTATGTGGGAATAGACTAAAAGAGAATCAAAGCAACCGTAGCTAGTCGGCTCTTGACTTCTTGTTGTGGTGTGTGTGTGTGTGGTGATATTCTTTCTTCTTCTTCGTGTTGATTGAATTTGGGAAAAGTAGACCAAGTCAAAATCTCTGTTTCTATGCACCCCATTTGGTGGCTTGCGATTCAAAGTTTTGCTTTAATTATCGGGTTTGAATATGTGTGAATATAGATTGAGACGATGATTGATGACTGGTTTTTCAGTATCTTCTGGGTCAGTATGGGGTTTCATTTGCAAGGTAACTCTCTGAGCTTCCTCTTTTCTTTTTATATTGTAAATGGTCAACTTGAGCCCAAATTCCAACCCATAGAGCAATTCTTGGATATATTTTTTTTTTTATTACGTATATTCCGGGCTAGATGTTACGCGAAACAATTCTTGATGTTTTTTTAAAAAATCTGTTACCAATTGGGTTGGAGCTTTCATAAGTTAAGATCTACTGAGACCAACATTCACAGTTGGGAATGCAACTCCCATTACTAGGGGGTCTCCCCGAACTTTAATGGAAGAATCACCATGAATGGATAATGCACAATGTATTTTTAAATAGTTAAAAATGTAGAATTTACTATTTGCAACCGACCCTTTGGCTCTTTAATGCATAAAAATCATTACAAAAAGATTATTTGATTGAAATAAATGCTTGTGAGTTGTGACAGATAGTTAAAAGAAAAAAAAATGTATTTGAAATTTTCTTCACAAAACTTATTTATAGTGTTTTTTTTTTTAAGAAAACTATTTTAAATATAAAACAATTGAGTTATTGAGATGCTTTCTGAAAAACCACTTAAATGAATAAAAAAATTTAAGACTTTTAGGGTATGTTTGGTGTGCGGGATTAGATTGGATAAGATTAGATTGGATTGAACTGGACTAAATTAATACCGAGACATGTTTGATGTAGTACAAATTGAACTAAAATAATACTATCTTTTATTTGGTATAATATGGGATTGGATAAAAAATAATTGAAAATAATTGTTTTTTTTATTGTGAGAGGTTAGTATAAAATTATATTAAATAAATAAAATCACTTTAATAAATTCAAAGAAAATAAAAATAAAACTATTTTAAATTAAATTTGGTTAAAAAATTATTAAATTATTATTTTGAATATAATAAATAAAATTAATTTGAAACAAAATAACATTTAAGTTTTAATTAAAAAATATTTAAAAAATATATTATAATAAAATAACATATATTAAATTAATTTTTAAATCATATTGAATAGATTTAATATTTTAAATATAAATAATATAATTTTTTTATATATAAAAAAAAAAGAACAAAAGACTGGGAAAAAAAATAGTCCCTTCCCTGCCAAATGAGTGAAAATTTGAAGAAAAAAAAAACTGAGAAAATCAACAATGCAAAAGGAAAAAACAAGGTTGGACCACGAAAAAAATAAAAATAAAAGTAAAAATAAAAAGAGGGGGGGACTAAAATAGTCCCCACCACAACAGGACAACACATGAGCCCCATTGTGAGGAGTGGGCTATACACAGTCCCACTATATGCTCAACAAACATGGGAAGAGGTCTATACATAGTCCAATCCAGTCCAATGTTGTGTAACAAACATAGTCTTAAATCTTGCCAATAAATAAATAAGTAAAACGCTTTCAAATGAATTATATCAATAAAATAATATGCTGTTTGCTATGCTGTCACTTCCATAAACATAGACATGAAAATGAAGCAAATTTGTTTTTTGTTTTTAATGTTATTTTCTTCTAATGTGGTGAAAACTAGTTGAGACCTAAAAACCAAATAATGTAAAGTAAAATTAATCCAAGTAGAAGTAACACATGAAACATGAATATTCCAAAATATTGAATCTGGTTGGCCTATATTAATGTGCCAGTTTGAAGGACCACATAAGGAAGAAAAACACAAGAAAATATTTATGTGGTCACGTGTGATTGTGTGAATGAGTATTAACTGTATTATGAATAAAAAAATAGAAACAGAAAAAGTATTAGATGTTTAGATGGTTTCTTTTGAAATAAAAAGTATGCAAAGAAAACGTTATATATGAAGATTTGAATTATTAAAAAGTAAATCATTTTTTTATAAGACGAGGTTGACTCAATGGTATGTCATTCACGCGTATATCAAAAGGGTGTGGGTTCGAGTCTTCGAGTGTGTTCTCAAATCCTTAATTTTCATTTGTTTTGAAGAAGTTGAAGAATTTTAGATTTTGAATGTTAATTGTTACATAACTCTCCTAGGAAGGGAGGTGTACTGTGTACATCATTCATCCCACCTAGCCCCAAAACATCGGTTATTTAGGTGATTCATCTCGTGGGATACTACCCATAAGGTTTTTTGATATATCATATATAACGGAACGGACTACAATTCACCTATCTCACCCTACCCTATCCAAATATTGAGATGGTCTGGTCTCGTGGAACTCTACCCTCGAGGTTTAATACTGATATGCCATTTAAATTAATACACGCGGCGAACAAAGAATTAAGAGTTACAAAGTGTTTATCGTACAGCCGTTACACTTTTGATATATGTGTGTGCACATTTCTTTCTCTTGCTCGTGAAATCATTTTTGAGCATGGCAGAGCAACAATCACTTGAAAAAGATGATCAACAGATGCAATTGGTACCACAACAGCAAACCCTAGAACCTCCATCTATTCAAGATATGATTGCATGTGTTGATGCAATGGAGGCTGCTTTGATTCCATGCTTGACCAAGGTAGATCCCGGAGCACTGGCTGTGCCTGATTACAAAGCTTCCTCCATGGCAGAACAAGAAGCACCTACGGCAATGGAGCTCAAAGATATGGTGAACAATTGTCCCCCACCTCCTCTTGAGAGTACGTAACCGTTTCCATTATTGTCATACGAAAATCCTTTGATACAAATATTTAGATTTTGTTAAAATCCAAATCTTGAAATGTTTAGTATTAGTAGAAATGTCAATTAGTCAAATAAGGACGGGGAGATTCTCCCGTCCCTACCGCCACTCCCGTTCGGGGAAAACGGGGGTGGAGGCGTTTGGGGAGGTATCACCGTCTCTCCAATCCCTCATTTGACCCTCGTTTGACCTAATTCCCTCATTTCCCCCCTTTCCTATCTCCGTTTAATCCGGTTGATCACTTGAAATCTAAAATTAATTAGACAATTAGAAGTTTTTTTTTTATTAGCTAGTTAGGGTTAGAGAAAAATAAAATAAAGTTAATTTAATTCAACGGTTTTGGGTTTATAAAATATTTGAATCATGTGGTATTTCTCTTAAAAAATTTGTATCCAAACACCAATTTTGAATGTTCAAACTTTTAAGTTAAAAATTAAAAAACACAACTTTTTTTTTTCATGTATGAGTTACATATTTACTGGTCTATTACACTGAATATGGTGCAAATGGTTTCAGGTACCATAGAGAAGCATGCCAAAGAATTCATGGAGGCTGCCAAAAAGCTTCAAAAATATTTCATTTCTCTGCAAGTTGACCATCATCAGCCAACAAAGGCCGAAATACTCCGAAAGGTACATAAATTACGGTAAATTTGATAGTACTTCTTAGTTTCCGATAGTTAAAATCTCTTATCGTTGTACAAATAGATATATATTACGGTATAATCTATTCACATCACATATTTTGAATTGATTTATTTACCATTACTTATTATAATATATTAAAAAAAATTGTAAATTAACCATAGAAATTTTTTATCAATCTTGTTCTACAGAATTCTTCAATTGGATTTGGGTGTACTGTATATAAAATTGTGGTGTAATTTTGGCAGGAGATTGATACCATGGAAGAAGAGTTGAAGAAAAAAGATGAGCTTATTGAGAAGAATGAGAGGCTGATCGAAGGTTGGAAAATGGAGTTGAAAAACCGATTGGAGGAACAAAATGCTGAGTTGAAGAGGGTGTAGTTCATGAGGGTTTCAGGTGCGAGTGCGTGCAGAATCTCGATTTGCATATGAGAAAAACTTGCAGAATCTCGCACATTAAACCTGTTACTATATAATGCCATTTTTATTAATAATCGGACGTGCTTCCGTGCTTGCTTGTGGCATTATTTTAATTAGTTGGCTTCTTGATTAAACATGAATTTCTCGTATTTTCAAATATGTTTCTTGTTATAAACATGGATTTATATGTTCTTAATGATTTTCAGTAGTTTTCTTTTACATTATGGGTACTCCTAATTAATGAATTTTTATTTTTATTTTATCAACTATGGTTATATACAGACGAGATGAGATTTGTCCAACGATAAACCCTTCACACATGCACTACGAAATTGCTGGTTCAAGTCACCCTTCAAAAAAAACCTCAAATTACTATAATATTTTAATATATATATATATATAAATATATTTTGAAAAGAAATTCATTAAAGAAAAATATAAATAACTAAAAGAACTCGGGCAATCACCCAAAACCAAACCCTCCACTGAGACCGGACAGTCTTCCAACCAAATAAATTCACCCACGTAACCAAGAGCAAGCCTAGCAAGATTATGAGCAACCTTATTAGCTCATCTAGGAACAAACTTATCAGAAATAAAATTGGAATTCCTTAAAACATAGAGAA
The DNA here is from genome assembly GCA_033220585.1 of Dipteronia sinensis. Classification (NCBI taxonomy): domain Eukaryota; kingdom Viridiplantae; phylum Streptophyta; class Magnoliopsida; order Sapindales; family Sapindaceae; genus Dipteronia; species Dipteronia sinensis. Next base: position 76,802,781 of record CM065638.1, on the reverse strand, counting down.
TATCATGCGACCACCCCAACCTCAGCATTAGGCACTACCCTTGACGCAATCACATTAACCACTGACAATGCATCTGATTCCAAAGAAGCTGGAACTAATCCAATTTCAATAGCCAATTTCAAAACTCTAAGAATAGCCAAATTAGAGTTAGTCTAATTTTAGTTTATAAATTTTATATTATTATATTTAACTCAATCTCTTCATGTTTTGACAACAAGAGAACTCGGTTTTTTAACAATAAAAATATCGAGACATCGCAGAAAATGAATATCTAACAAAATCTACGATTATCTACATTGAAATAGAAATTGTTGATGCTATTAGGTGTATCTTTGTTTTTCAATCAATAAAATTGCTTGTTTCGTTGGGTTTTACTTAAGAAAATTTATTCTAGCATGCCATGATGGTGAATCTTGGTTACATCCATATATTTTTAAAGGGATAGAGGCAGTATAGAGCCAGAGGGGGGCCAATGTTCCCCTGAAGTTTTCAAAATTTATAAATTTGACTATGTTAATTTTGTAAAATCCTTAAGTTTTAGATATTTATGCTTTTACCCCTATTTCATTTAATGTTAATTTTTTTTAAGCAATTTTCTAATATTTATATAAAGAGTAATACTAGACTTCCCAAATTCCTTTTCAAATAGTGTTGGCACATGAGGTGTCACATGCCAACACTATTTGGAAAGACTAACATTACTCTTTTATAAATTAACTAGACATTTAGGGGTTGTTTTTTTTTTTTTTTCTGAAAACTGAACAGTTCTGAATTTTTCTGAAGACTGAATAGAGACTGAAATCTGAACTTGAATGACATGTTTTTTTTTTTTTCCCTTACATCTGAATATATTGTCAACACGATTGTTTTTTAAAAGTAAAATTGTCTGAAACTAAGCAATTTTATATTTATACCCATGTTAAACAATTATACATATAATATGGAATTAAAACAATCCAAAAATAATAATTATTAATGAACACATATGATCATGATCTTCTTCTTCAATTATAAATAAACTTCATTTTTATTAAGAAAAGAAAATATATTTTTTTTTCAAAAAATAAAAAGGACAGTAGGAAAACTCAAGCAAAACACTCTAAAAAAATAATACATAAATACATCACCATAATATCATAATAAAGTATTGATATTAAACATCAATATGAGAAGTGATTAGGGTTATTTTTTTATTTTTAAAGCTATTTAAAAGAAGCAATTTAATAAAATAAAGATTTATATACCATATATATATAATTATGATGAAATTATAAATATGTCATATATGGGGGATAATATCGAAAAAAAGATTTTGGATTGCATTTAATGCAATTCAGTGATTTGCAATTAAGTGAAAAGTCAGAATTTTTTACTTTTTATTTTAAGTTGTTTTTTTAGTATTTTTAAGTTGTTTGACCACTTAAAAAAAACTTAATAATTATGGTTTAGACCCATTAAGTTTTAAGTGGAAAAAACAAACGACCCCTTAGAGCTTATTTTTAATGTCTGAAATCATAATATTTTTCACTCAAATCACATAAAAATTATATTTGATTCTATACATGGTATTTCTTTCTATGTATCTTAAATATAAATGAAAACTTAATTATAATATATATGTTCTATCTTAATTAATATTATTTTCTCATTCAAAAAATTTTGTTCTCTCTTCCAATATTACTTATCTCACGTACCATAATATCATGTTATACTTCTGATAAGATATTTATTTTAATATAATAAATAAGTGTTAATTTAAACAATTAAAACATGTCAACGAAATATATATAATTTATATTTAACTATTAACATATTTTACCAAACAAACTTTTATCATTTTTTTTTAAATTAAACTGGGGTTTGGATGTTATAAAAATACTAGGAGTACAATTTAAATTTTAATCAGTTTAATTTCTAACTCTTAAACACTATTATTGAATCATGTATTAAAAGCCATAAGGTTTTTAATATTATTTTTAGAGTAATTTTAGAGATTTCAACTTTACATCTAAACTTGTAATCCAACAACTAATGTATCAATTGATCAATTTTTCTATTGTCAGTTCGTCCTGATATAAAATATATTTGGACGAAAAATATGGACCATTAGATTTACATACTTTGACTCAAACTATATACACTTATTAAAACTTCTCCATAATCTACGGTCAACATTCTTCGTCCTAATATATAATAGATAAATTCAGGCTAGATAACACATACACTTATTCAACTGTGTGGAGATTAGTCTAGTGATAAACTCCTCATACCCACATGAATGACTGAGATTGTGGTTCGTCTTCCAGATTTGTCGTGCTTTCCTGTTGTACAGGGGATTCTGCATTTTGCTTTAATAAAGGTTTCATATATATAGTAATTGATAACATGTTTGTTAATTTTGCAGAATCAATTTCTTTATGGCTTGTTCTCTCATTGGATTGGTTGTACTTCCTCCGGTTAATTATAGCAGCCGAGGTGGACCACCTAGTAGCCACAAGACCATGGATTCTTTTACAATAGCTAATATCGGTAAATGTTCCAATCGGTGAGAATTTCTTAATTTCCAGTATAAGAATGTTCATATATACTTTTTGCTGATATATATCAATGGTGGATTCTTTTCATTTCTTATCACGGTCTCTAGATTTCCATTTAAAAAGACGTGGTAACTATCACTGACCGGTTTGTGTAACCTTTACTCCAGTTTAAGAAGCATTTTGGGATGTTGAATATATTCTTCTTAATTAGAAAAATTCAGGATGACATATTTTTATCTATAAGTTTCATTAGACAGGAAATACAAAGAAATTAGAAACAGAGACGACTAAGACTTGTAAAATTTTTGTACCCTTCTAATTGTCTTCTTCTTCTTCTTCTTCTTCAACTTCAACAAGCAAACACGTCAGAGAAAGTTCAAGTTTCTTTTTATTCTTCTATAAAATATATAAAAGTAGAAGTTTACGTACGTGGGTGTTGATAAAATGGACGTTTTGTGTTTGGAGTTATGTGGGAAACAGACTAAAAGATAATCAAAGCAACCGTAGCTAGTCGGCTCTTGACTTCTTGTTGTGGTGCGTGTGTGGTGATATTCTTTCTTCTTCTTCTTCTTCGTGTTGATTGAATTTGGAAAAAGTAGACCAAGTCAAAATCTCTGCTTCTATGCACCCCATTTGGTGGCTTTCGATTCAAAGTTTTGCTTTAATTGTCGGGTTTGAATATGTGTGAATATAGATAGAGACGATGATTGATGACTGGTTTTTCAGTGTCTTCTGGGTCAGTATGGGGTCTCATTTTCAAGGTAACTCTATGAGCTTCCTCTTTTCTTTTTATATTGTAAATGGTCAACTTGAGCCCAAATTCCACCCCATAGAGCAATTCTTTGATTTTTTTTTATTACGTATATTCTGGGTTCTCCGGGAAGGAAAGAATTTGAATCCGTAATCTCATAATCTGACTATTAAGGGTTTATTATTGAACCAACTTTATCTCATCTATTTTTATTTTATTTTTTTCAATAAGAAGATACCAATGTGTTCCAATTTTACTAGATGTCAACTCGAAGGAATTCTTGGATTTTTTTTTTTAAATCTGTCACCAATTGGGTTAGAACGGTTAGAGCCTGGAATCTAATGAGATCAACATTGATTGTCAGGAATGCAACTCCCACTACTAGTGGGGTCTCCCGAACTTTAATGGAAGAATCACTTTGAAGGGAAAATGCATAATGTCTTTTTAAATAGTTAAAAATCTAGAATTTAATATTTGCACTCAACTCGTTGGCTCTTTAATGCATAAAAATCATTACAAAAAGATTATTTGATTGAATAAAAGCTTGTGAGTTGTGACAGATAGTTAAAAGAAAAAAAAGTATTTGAATTTTTCTTCACGAAACTTATTTATAGTGTTTTATTTTTTAAGAATACTATTTTAAATATAAAACAATTGAGTTATTGAGCTGCTTTCTGAAAAACCATTTAAATGAATAAAAAAAAAATTAAGACTCTTAAGTCTTACCAATAAATAAATAAATAAAACACTTTCAAATGAATTGTAACAATAAAATAATTTGTTGTTTGCCATGCTGTCACTTCCATTAACATAGACATGAAAATGAAGCAAATTTGTTTTTATTTTTATTTTTGTTTTAAATGTTATTTTCTTCTAATGTGGTGAAAACTAGTTGAGACCTAAAAACCAAGTAATGTAAAGTAAAATTAATCCAAGTAGAAGTAACACATGAAACATGAATATTCCAAAATATTGAATCAGGTTGGCCCATATTAATGTGCCAATTTGAAGGACCACAGAGAGGAAGAAAAACACAATAAAATATTTATGTGGTTACGTGTGATTCAGAAAAAGTATCCCTTTAGGCCTTTAGATGTTTAGATGGTTTCTTTTGAAAAACAAGTATGCAAAGAAAATATTATATATGAAGATTTGAATTATTAAAAAGTAAATCATTTTTTATAAGACGAGGTTGACTCAATGGTATGTCATTCACATATATGTTCCGAGGTTATGGATTTGAATCTTCGAATGTGTTTTCCTCTCTCAAATCCTTACTTTTCATTTGTTTTGAAGAGGTTGAAGAATTTTAGGGTCCGTTCTGTAAGCGTTTTTCATTGACTGTTTTTCAAAAAGAAAAATGAAAATGAAAACAGTGTTTTTTATTTCAATTTCGAAATCCGAAAACGTGTTCGGTAGCCTATGATAAAAGCTGGATTCTGAAAATGAACACGAAAAATATCAAAAATCTTTAATTTTCCTATTATTTTTTTCATAGAATCATAGGTATTATGTTAAAAAAAAATCACAGCATCAAAATCACACACAAATCAAAACCACAACATCAAAACCCATCACAAAATCACAGCATCAAAAACCCATCACAAATCAAAACCTAAAAAAAAAATGTTCAGCTGAAGAAGAAGAAGATCGGCAGCGAAGAAGAAGCCGATCGGTGAAGAAGTCGATCGGTGGCGAAGAAGAAGAAGAAAAAGCCGATCGGAAGCGAAGAAGAAGAGCAGGGCCGATCGGCAGTGAAGAGGCGAAGAAGAAGAAGAAGAAGAAGAAGAAGAAGCGGATCGGCGAAGAAGAAGAAGAAGTCGATCGGCGGTGAAGAAGAAGAAGAAGAAGTCGATAGGCGGCGAAAAAGAATAGCAGTGCCGATCGGGAGGCGAAGAGGAGAAGAAGAAGAAGAAGAAGAAGAAGATGATGATGATGATGATGATGATGAAGCAGCAGATCGGCGAAGAAGAAGAAGAAGAAGCCGATCGGCGGTGAAGAAGAAGAAGAAAAGGAGTCTGGAAGAAGATGAAGAAGAATAGTGATAGGAAGATGGAGAAAAGTAAGAAAAAAAAGTGATTTTTTTTATAAAAAAAAATAAGTGAAAAAGAAAAAAAAAACGAAAAACAACTTTCAAATGTTTTTCAAATTTTTCACTTTTAACACTAATTGTGTTTTTCAATTTTTTTTTGTTTTTCGAAAATAAAATGAAAAACAGTTAACGAACACGAATTCGAAATCGTTTTAAGAAAACAAAAACGAAAAAAAAAACAGCCGCAGGACGGGGATTTAGGTTTCAATGTTAATTGTTACATAACTCTCCTATGAAGGGAGGTGTACATCACTCATCCCACCTAGCCTCCAAAACATCGGTTATTTAGGTGATTTGTCTCGCGGGACACTATCCACAAAGTTTTTTGATATGTCATATATAACGGAACGGATCACAATTCACCTATCTCACCTTACCCGATTCGAGTATTGAGATGGCCCGATCTCGTGGAACCCTACTCACGAGGTTTAATACTGACATGCCATTTAAATTAATACACGCAGCGAACAAAGAATTAAGAGTTACAAAGTGTTTATGGTACAGCCGTTACACTTTTGATATGTGTGTGTGTGCACATTTCTTTCTTTCTCTTGCACGTGAAATCATTTTTGAGCATGGCAGAGCAACAATCACTTGAAAAAGATGATCAACAGATGCAATTGGTACCACAACAGCAAACCCTAGAACCTCCATCTATTCAAGATATGATTGCATGTGTTGATGCAATGGAGGCTGCTTTGATTCCATGCTTGACCAAGGTAGATCCCGGAGCACTGGTTGTACCTGATTATAAAGCTCCCTCCATGGCAGAGCAAGAAGCACCTATGGCAATGGAGCTCAAAGATATGGTGAACAATTGTCCCCCACCTCCTCTTGAGAGTATGTAACGGTTTTCATTCTTGTTATACGAAAATCCTCTAATACAAAAATCGTCTAATACAGATATCTAGATTTTGTTAAAATCCAAATCTTGAAATGTTAAGTACAGTATTAATAGAAATGTCAATTAATCAAATAAGGATGGGGAGGTTCTCCGTTCCCACCGCCACTCCCGTTTGGGGAAAACGGGGGTGGGGGCATTTGGGGATGTATCACCGTCTCTCCAATCCCCCATTTAACTCTCGTTTGACCTAATTCTCTTGTTTGACCTAATTCCCTCACTTCCCCATTCTTTACTTCCCCATTCTTTATCTCCGTCTAATCTTGTTGACTTGAAATCTAAAAATAATTAGATAATTAAAAGTTTTTTTTTTGTTAGCTAGTTAGGGTTAGAAAAAAAATAAAATAAAGTTAATATCATTCAACGGTTTTGGGTAAAAAAATAAATTGAATCATGTAGTATTTCTCTTAAAAAATTTGTATCCAAAAACCAATTTTGAATGTTCAAACTTTCAAGTTAAAAATTAAAAAACACTACTTTTTTTTCATATATGAGTTGCATATTTACTGGTCTATTACACTGAAAATGGTGCAAATGGTTTCAGGTACCATAGAGAAGCATGCCAACGAATGCATGGAGGCTGCCAAAAAGCTTCAAAAATATTTCATTTCTCTGCAAGTTGACCATCATCAGCCAACGAACGCCGAAATACTCCAAAAGGTAATTTGATAGTACTAATTAGTTTCCGACAGTTACAATCTCTTACCGTTGTACAAATAGATCTATATTAGGATAGAATCTTATTCATATCATATATTTTGAATAGATTTATTTACAATTACTTATTATAATATAGTAAAAAAATATTAAATTAACCATAGAAATTTTTTATCAATCTTGTTCAACAGAATTCTTCAATTGAATTTGGGTGTACTGTATATAAAATTGTGATGTAATTTTGGCAGGAGATTGATTCCATGGAAGAAGAGTTGAAGAAAAAGGATGAGCTTATTGAGAAGAATGAGATGCTGATCGAAGGTTGGAAAAATGGAGTTGAAAAACCGATTGGAGGAACAAAATGCTGAGTTGAAGAGGGTGTAGTTCATGAGTGTCAGAGGTTTCAGGTGCGAGTGCACGTAGAATCTCGATTTGCATATGAGAAAAACTTATAGAATCTCGCACGTAAAACATGTTATATATAGTGCCATTTTATTAATAATTGTAGCTAGGTGCTTCCTGCATGCTTGTGGCATTATTTTAATTTTTTTTAATATTACAACATTATTTTAATTAGTTGGCTGCTTGATTAAACTTGAATTTCTCGTATTTTTAAATATGTTTCTTGTTATAAGTACATGAATTAAAATGTTCTTAATGTTTTTCAATAGTTTTCTTTTATGTTATGGTACTCCTACTTAATACATTTTAATAAAAATTTCATTTTTATTTTATCAACTATAGTTCATCGTTTATATATATATATATATATATATATATATATATATATTGTCGGTCAACTCGTGTTTATAAAAAAAGTCCAGACATTTTTTGTAGTGTGTCAAAGGTTTCGAAAACAGCCAATATAATATAATTAATTTGAAGTCACGATCTCAATTTTTAAGGTTAAACCATTGAGTAATTTTAACCTAATCATAAATTATGTATAAATGACTACACTAAAAAAATCAAATTTAGGTAAAAAAATAATAATTTTTTTTTAAAAGAAATAATAATAATTTTTTGAAGCAATGAACAATAATAATTTAAATACTTACGTGATAGATATTTATTGAACCGACATGCAATGCAAATGATATAATATGAAACGAAACCATATACGACCCTCTCTGCATGCAAAATGCAGCCCTGATACAGTGACACGTATCACCATGATCAGTTCAGACTTCAGACCAGAGCTTCGCTCTAGCTCTACAATCAAAAATTCCTCTTTTTTTAACTGTCTGTGTGTGTGTCTCGCTTTCTGGGTCGGTGGCGGTGTGCGTGAAAAATGAACCCACAAGGCCTGCTAGCATCTGCGGTGATCAACATAGGCTTGGCCTTTGTAATTCTAGCACTGTTTTCAATCTTGAAGAAACAGCCCTCCAATGCACCAATCTACTACGCTCGTCGTCTCTCTCAAGACCCTGACAATGTTACTTTTCATCGCTCCTTCACTCTCTCCAGATTCCTCCCTTCAATTTCCTGGATTTCTCGCGCCTCTCGTGTCTCCGAAGACCAAATCCTCCAAACCAGTGGTCTCGATGCCCTCCTCGTCATCAGACTCCTCAAATTTGGGTTAGTCCTCTGTAATATAACTTTCCCATTTTATTATTGTTCATGAATTCAAGTTTCCTAATTGCAACTTCTTGTTTGAATATCAAGTTGTTCTATATATATATTATGTATGTGCTTTGAATTAGTCACAGTTTAGGCATCACACAGTTAAAATCAGGCTAGGATAACATATATATCCTTATTGACTGAGTCGAAATTGGTCCGGTGATAAACCCCTCACACAGTATCAAGTTGCACCTTCATGAGATTGTTCATGAATTCAGGTTTTGCAACTTCTTGTTTGAATATCAAGTTGTTTTGTGCTTTGAATTAGTCACAGTTTAGGCATCACACAGATAAATTCAGGCTAGATAACAAATATACTTATTCAACTGTGTCGAGATTAGTCTAGTGATAAACTCCTCATACCCACATGAATGACTGAGATTGTGGTTCGTCTTCCAGATTTGTCGTGTGAAGCACCATATTGCTTGCCTCTTGTACAGGGAAATTTGCATTTTGCTTTAATAAAGGTTTCGTATATATAGTCATTGATAATGTGCTTGTTAATTTTGCAGAATCAATTTCTTTATGGCTTGTTCTCTCATTGGATTGGTGGTACTTCTTCCAGTTAATTATAGCAGCCGGGGTGGACCACCTAGTAGCCACAAGACCATGGATTCTTTTACAATAGCTAATATCGGTAAAGGTTCCAATTGGTGAGAATTTCTTAATTTCCGGTATAAGAATGCTCATATATACTTTTTACTGATATATATCAATCGTGGATTCTTTTCATTTCTCATCATGGTCTCTAGATTTCCATTTAGAAAGACGTGGTAACCATCATTGACCAGTTTGTGTATCCTTTACTCTAGTTTAAGAAGCATTTTGGAACGTTGAATATCTTCTTCTTATTTAGGAAAATTCAGGATGACATATTTTTATCTATAAGTTTCATTAGACGGAGTGAAGGATACTTTTGAATTATCTTTTATCAAATTCGGTGATTGATATATAATGTAAATGACCGATAATTCCAGAATGATGTTATTATTTGCTCTATGGTTTATTCATTCGATGTTGACTTCAACGAAATTGCCTCATACCAAATATTTTGCTTCGAAAACAAAGAAGTTGAATCATTTTCTCTGAAGTATGTACATTTTTTTATTTGACTGAAACTCTGAAATGAAGTAATTCTGAATATCTATAAGCATGCATACATGTTTATTTATCTATAAAATACATATTTGAGACTCATTTGTTCATATCTTTCTTTGCTACAATAAACACATCATTTAAGTTGAGCTCTGTTGATTGCCTATCTGAAACAGGATTATCTTGCAAGCGAAACCGTACAACACAATGTGCTAACAAGTTCTCTTTATCTCATAGGCTTTGGGTTCATTTTGCATGCTTATGGATTATTACTTTCTATGGATTATACCTGTTGTATAAGGTGAGTTTTGCACTTCAATGATTTTTCTATATAATATGAACTCTTCACCAGCCGCAAGTAATGGTGTGTTATTATTTGTTTATATGCATAGATAGTTCCAAATTGTAGCAGTGGGGATAAGTGACTCATTTTTTTTCTTATAAGTTGACTTAAGCGGTGACATCCTACACAATTTCTCTCCAGGAATACAATGATATTTTGATTAAAAGGATCGATCGTCTACGAAACATCAGACATCGGCCTGATCAGTTTAGTGTTCTGGTTCGGCAAATACCCATCTGTGTCGATCACAAGGCTAGTCGTTGTTCTGTTGATCACTTCTTCTCTAAGCATCACCCATACAGTTATTATTCTTGTCGAATTCTATATAATGGAAAAGAATTTGAAGATTTGACGGTAAGGTTTAAACTACTGAGAATAAGGTTCTTCTGCTTTGTTAGTTTTAGATGCCCTGCAGGATGAGTAGTTTGCAATGATAAAAAAGAGTAAAAAAATTGAAATTTTGATCTCTAGCATCATATGAACTGATAAATAAAATTAGTTGATGGTATGATATTGACTTGTTTTCTCTGAATAAATGAGCTACTGTATGTAACATTTTTAAGTATGGTGGAGTCACATGTCCTTCATTTCACTATATGCCATTATCCGATAAACACCTCTTACAGGTATTATTATATATGTAGGACCGGGCAAAATATATTACAAGGAAGATAGAAGATTTAAGAAAGAGATCAACTGTGAAGAAACATAATAGAAAGCCTTTACTCTCGGATGTTTCTCATGGAAATTCAAAAATAGCCCTGCACGAAGAAAAGCTTCGAGAAATCTTTCATCGGATCAATCAATTACAGGGTGAAAACATGCTGAAGGTGTGGTAACTAATCCCCTGTCGGTGGTAATTATATGTTGTGAATGCATTTGATTGTGGCATGATATAATGACAAAATTTGGACAGTGCTTTCATTATTTGATTAATAGTAATATAATTTGTTTTTTCTCCTTTCAGTTCATGTGAGAAGATACAACAATAGGTCTAGTCACCAGTGTGTACTCTAATTTGTAGAAATCAATCAAAAGATTTTTACGCTACCCTCTCAGAATTTATAGATGACTACTACTAAAGGATATTATTAGCTGAAAAGTTAAGATGGTTTCATTTAATAGGAAAAGATTGAAATTATGACTATACTACGAATATCCATGAGGAAGCTCATCTGTATATATGATTATGCAAACAAGGATTAACGAGACTATGCTCTTTGCTCTTATTTTCCATAGGAGGTGCCGGTTGCCTTCGTTACATTCAAGTCACGATGGGGTGCTGCACTTGCTGCCCAATCTCAGCAACATTCACATCCACTTCAATGGATCACCGAAAGGGCTCCTGAACCAAGGGATGTGTATTGGAGGACTCTGACAATTTCATATAGAATTCTGCCATTGTACAGAATTGGTGTTTTCGTTGCAGCATCACTTCTTACGATTTTCTTTGCCATCCCAGTTACAGCTGTTCAAGGAATTGCCAAATTTGAGAAGCTAAAAAAATGGTTCCCTCCCGTCAGAGCTATAGAGTTAATGTAAGGAATCTTGTTCTTGTTTATCTTCTTTCATTCATTATGAGAACGTGTAGGAATTTTTCTATGTTCTGGTTTTTAAACCTTAATATACTTTTGTTAACAGTCAGTTCATCAATTCATATCTTTCAAAGTTGAAATGGACCACGGCCATTGTAAAAACTGAAAAAACAACCTGTTGGTTGTATGGCTTTTACAGTTTCATTCTGCTATACCCATCTTGTATGAAAAAGAATATAAAGATGATTCATTTTTCCAGTTGCTTGTAATTATTGGGTAAACTTATAATTCTTTGGCATATTTCCTTTGCAACAGACCAGGATTAAGCTCCGTATTGGTGGGCTATCTTCCGAGTGTCATTCTTAATGGATTCATATATGTTGTTCCCTTCGCAATGCTAGGCATAGCCAAATTTGGTGGTTCTGTATCAAGGAGTCAGGTGGAGATAAAAACTTGCAACATGGTTTTCTATTTTCTAGTGGGAAATGTATTCTTTATTAGCTTGATATCAGGATCGTTGTTGGAAGAAATTGGAGAATCTTTTACTCATCCTCAGAACTTTCCCAGTCGTCTTGCCAGTGCAGTTTCTGCTCAAGTAAGCTTTGTTTGCCTTTATCTATATTTTTGAAACAATTATATTTCCATCTATTCATTTGTTTATGCGACATCAGCATTGGATAGATATTACCCGGTACTAAAAGAACAAGCTTGTTGCAAAAAATTTATAGTTGTAGGATAAATACGGATTTCATGTTAAGTTTTTCTTTGTTGACTTGGAAGTTTTATTTAGTAAATTGGTCTTACAGGTTTGACCCTCAAATCTTCTGTTCTCCAGGCAGATTTCCTTTTGACATACATCTTGGCAGATGGACTGTCAGGATTCTCTTTGGAGGCTCTTCAGGCTGGCATGCTATTATTGGACTTTATAAAGTCGCATACATGTGGCCGAGGGGAGGGAAATCCTTATCTTTATTCACTACCCTACTTTAGAGTGATCCCTGTGGTCTCCCTGTCAATCCTGATCGGGTCTGTATATGCCGTTGTCTCTCCATTGCTGCTTCCAGTTCTTGTTGGCTACTTCTTTCTAGGCTATGCTGTGTATGTCAACCAGGTGAACAATCTTATCTTTCCCATATCAATCAGGTTTATTATTATACATGCAAACTTATTGACTGTTTCGTGGGTTGGTCGTATTCAAGAAGTTTCTTTTTTCTTTACTATATTGCAGATTGAAGATGTATATGAAACTGTTTATGAGACATGTGGACAGTACTGGCCACATATCCATCATTACATATATGTTGGATTCATTCTCATGCAAATCACAATGATTGGCCTTTTCAGTCTGAAATCAAAACCGGCTGCTGCCATAGCCACAATTCCGCTCTTATTGATCACTATAATGTTCAATGAGTACTGCAAGATGCGTTTCCTTCCCACTTTTCTCAATAACTCTATCCAGGTACACTTGATATTTTACAACGTCGTATATGGTTAATAGTGAAGGCAAAAGTATATTGTTATGAATTCTCAAACTGAAAGACTTTGTCACTTCATATGGAATAAGTTCCAACTATTGGTTGTTTCTAGTTCTGCCTTGGATTTCACTCAAATTCGCTCAAGCATTTCTACTGTCATATAGCTTTACAAGTAATTTACTCGTCATTTTTGCATTTTTGCATTTTTGCTTTTCTATGGGCCGCATTGTTGCAGAGGCCTCGTTTTTGGGCAAAATCATGAAGTGGTTTTGCATGCACGCCCTTCAGCTCATAATTTATCATGGTTATATGTTCATGTATCAACTTCCTTTAAACACAATATTGCGCTTCTTGTCCCGCACTCTATCCAGCCTTCCCATATCTCTTCTTTCTTTTCGGCTTATATTGATCCGGTTCTCTCAACAAAACAACCTTGCTTGATAGCAACAGTGCATTCACATACAAAAACTTGAAATGATGCATACTTTTGCATTGTTTCTCAAGTTACTAGTAATAACTTTTAGTTTATAGAGCTTCGGATTTTGGGGTTGACAATATTGTCTCATATCTATTTGTAACCGTAGTAGGAAATTCCTTTTCATGAAACAGAATGCTGTGGAGAACGATGAACTCGATGAGAAGAGTGGCCAGTTGGAAGTTAACTACAAGAATGCAAGCAACGCCTACTTCCAGCCTTCTTTGCAGCCTCTGAACTTCGCGGAATTCGATTCAACATTAACACAGCCATTAGTTTCTTCATTATGATTGTGCTCAAGCTTTTCAACTCTTCTGTTCCTTTCTTCTTATATTCTAAATGATTTCTTATTGGGAACAGTGTGGCAATTGATTGAGGTAAGAAAAAGTGGTGGAGGGTAGAGTCTAGTTCTTCATTGTTGTCTAGACAAACCAAATCCAGATTGTATCGACAATGATTTCGTTTTGTGATTGTTACAGTTAATTCTGTTTTATTTGCTCTAAAAGATTATTGTGTGTATAAAAAATGAAATTTCATTTTTGATTGTTGAGTCATCTTCTGTGAACACTATATAGCAAACATACTGCCATTTTGTGGAAGCAGTTCATGATTCAAGCTTGGTTCTTCTCACCTTCCATGAATCATGACTGAATTATGACTTCAGAGAAATTTTAGGTTGATCATTCACAATGCAAGGCATTGCAAGGACTTGTCATTTATTTTTTGTGTGTGACAAAACAGGAAGTGTTCATAAAGACTATATATAACATCAACCTAATGTTGTTGAAGTTATCAAAATTGTAATTTTCATTGAATTTATCAAACTGAGGGTGACTTGTATTTGTTTTATGTTTGATGGATATCATTCAATGTGAAGTCTATGTTTTGAGAAATTTTGGAAATTGGAGGAAACTAACAAAGGCATAAGAGCATGAAAGCATTACAAAACTTTAAGATATTCAATTTTTTTTTTAAATTCATTTTTCATTTGTGATACTTCATTTTTCAATTATTCCATTCTCACTTTTCACAAATGCATTTACTTCAAATATATCTAGAATTTGTTATTTTTATAAATGCTGAATTTTAAAACATTGGAAAATATCTAGTATGTAATATTGAGGTTTTCTCCTCACAAATTTTGTATAATATGAAGGCCTTTCATGTGCAGCTCAAGAAACTTATTATGTATTAGAAACTTATTTCTGCATTCAGTATGATATTATAATGTAATTAGTTTTTGTTATTTGTTTTAATGAAAATGATAGGCACCTCTACCATTTGTATCTCAACCTATAGGCTATAAAATTTGTTCCATAAATTTGATATTGGTATATGTCTACGTAAAGAAAATTTTTGAAATGATATTAAAATTTTTCATAATTAATTACAATTTTCTATAAATAATTATAGTATAAAAAAGGGCAAATTGCACAAACTCTCATGAATTTAACCAATATTGCATTCAGATGCACCTTTTGTCAAAATTGCACATACATCCTCTGCTTTTCATTGACTAATTGTTTGACTAGTCTTAAAATATAAAATGACTAAATTACTCCTGAATTAATTATTGTATTATAATAATTATTATATTTGACGATTTTATTATAACAAAATTAATTAACTAGCCATTATTTTATTTAAACGGTTAGAGATTTTATTACAAATAGAACATAATTAATTAACTAAATATTTTTTTTTAAAAAAAACATTTTTATCAATTTGTTTTTATTTTTCTTAAAAAAATGTTTTCTAAATAAAAAAGTTGCTTAGTTAATTAATTATGTTTTATTTTTAATAAAATCTCTAACAGTTTAAATAAAAAAAATAGTTAGTTAATTAATTTTATTATAATAAAATCCTCAAATATAATAAAATAATTAATTCATGAGTAATTTAATCATTTTAAATTTTAAGGCTAGTCAAATAATTAGTCAATAAAAAGTTGAGAAATGTATGTGCAATTTTAACAAAAGTTGCATCTGAGTGTAATATTGATTAAACTTATGGTAAGTTTGTACAATTTTTCCCCCAAAAAAAATCATTTGTTACGAGAAGAGATTATGGAGATCTATGATCTCTATTTATCTTAAACCGTTAAACCGTTGTACAAGAGATTGAATCTCCACCATTGATGGACTCAACTCTAGTACAAATGGAATTTCTTCTCTTTTTATTTTTCAATTAAAATATTTTTTTAACTTTTCAGATGCAACTTTGTTAATTGTTATATTAAAGTCACTTGTTAAATCTAACAATAGTAGACCTACGTCAGGAATGTCTGTATAATGAAAGTCAATTATTGAATGTTATGCTATAATGCAAATCCTTAAGGTTTTATTGCAATTTGCCTTACATATATAAATACTTATTTAATAAAAAAAAATTGAACAATGAACTCTTGTTTTCAAGCGGTCTCGCTTCAATTAAATTTCGAGTTCTTCGTTAGAAGGTGCTCTTCTACAGTTCTGCATAACATATCCAGCAGCCACTTTGAGCTACAAATTTGATTCTTCTTCTTCTTACAAATATTTGTAGGTTGAAATAAGAATCCACTCTATGCAGTGAAAAAAATCTCTCCTTTAAAAAAAAAAATTATTCACCATCTCCATGAAGTTTGTGAGTCTCTCACTCTCTCTGTCTCTCTCTCTCTCTCTCTCTCTCTCTCTCTCTATAATCACATATATTAGATTTATTTCTTGTTTTTTGGAGGCTAATGATTACATTTTGTTGTCTAATTTATGCAGACATGTTTGAGCAAAGGTGGGGGTTTCCATTTTCCACCATGTCACATGCTCAATGTTTCTGGATTCAGGGTTTTGTTCGATTGCCCATTAGACCTTTCAGCTCTCACAATCTTCTCTCCGATTCCCGCGGAGTCTCGTACCATTGAAGATGAAGAAAGTTCAGATTTTGCAGTCCATGAGCCTGTGGATACAGAAGCTGGAGTTCGAAAAAGGCAAAAAATTGAGAAACCCCTTGATGCAAACTGTTTGATATATGCACAGCCATGGTACAAAACTGTGAACAACTTGCATTTGTGGAATGTTTCTTTCATTGATGTTGTATTGATTTCGAGCCCAATGGGTATGCTTGGATTGCCTTATCTTACTCGAAACAAGGAATTTTCTGCTAAGGTAGTGACATATGTTAGATTGATATATATGTTCAGTTTTAGAGTTGAGTTAATGCTAAAATGGTTTTGAATTTTGATTTGTTGCCCGGGTTTGGTTTTTTTTATCTGTTTAGATATATGTAACTGAGGCGGCAGCAAGACTTGGGCAGCTTATGATGGAGGATCTTGTTTCAATGCATATGGAATATAGACAGTTCTATGGACCTGAGGAGTCAAGTGTTCCTCAATGGATGAAATCGGAAGAATTTGAACTGCTTCCATCGGCATTGAGGAATATGGTTTTAGGAAAAGATGGGGCAGAGTTGGGAGGTTGGATGCCCTTGTACAGGTAATTGTTGTTTCATTTTTTTGAATGATTTTCACTGTCAAGCTCGCATTATGTCATTTTCTTGGACATTATTTAATATTGTGTGAGTTCTTTGCAAATTGTTTATGAAACTTGGAAAACACAAATAGGTAGACTAATAAAATTTCAAAATGGTAAACTGACAAAACTTTTATTTGAAATGGACATGCCTGGTTACTGGAAAAGTGTACCAGTAGGGAGTTTTTCTTTTTATTTGTCATAAATTTTAGTCTTTGGTTTTAGTTATTTACCACATAATGGTTAATAATTGTAGTGTTAAGAGCATCTTCATCAGCTTCTTTGTTGTTAGCTCATGACAAAAACTGTTGGCAAATATTATATAGCTTTGAAGGTGTTGAAGTAAAATAAGAGCCATCTTTAATGGCTTGTTGAGCATATTATATTTGACCACAACTCAATTTTCTATACAAATTATAACACTCTGATAGAAAATTTTAGATATATGAGGATATAATTGAGGGTTGTTCTCAGTGCAGCTCATGTGAAGGATTGCATGACGAAGGTTCAAAGACTTAGATATGCTGAAGAGACTTGCTACAATGGGACATTGGTTATAAAGGCAATTAGCTCAGGTTTAGAAATAGGTGCATGCAACTGGATAATAAACAGTCCAAAGAGAAATATCGCTTATGTTTCAGGTTCCATCTTTGATTCTGGTCATGCAATGGACTTTGATTACCATGCTCTTCAAGGGAGTGATATGATATTATATTCTGATTTCTCAACTCTATTGGCGACAGAAGATAATGAACAGTCAACTTCCAGGTACTTTTGAGTATTACTTAATTGAGTGTTTGGATGCATCATATCAACTCATGGTTTTGTGTGACAGCGGAATTTTAGACCCCATCCCAGAAAGTTCTTTGTTTTGTTGTGTTATTGACAGAAATTAGGTGTGGAAATTATAAACAGAACTTTAATTCCCTTAAAGTATCTGGATTGTGAATGAGTTTCCTGCAAGTTCCTGCATTTGTTAGTATCTTGAAAGAAAAAAATCAACTTGTATATATTATTTGTAATCCCTGGAATGGCATGATTGAACACGATGGCTTTTGTATGATGTGTAGTGGTGATAACAACAATTGGGAAGAATTGACCAAATCCTTAAGTAATAACGATGGGAGTTCAGAGGAAAGGGAAAAACTATCGTTTATTTGCTCCTGTGCCATAGATTCTGTTAAATCTGGCGGTTCGGTCCTTATTCCAATTGATCGAATTGGAGTTCTTCTTCAACTTTTAGAGCAGATTTCTATATTCCTGAAATCTTCAGGTCTGGAGGTATATGGTCAACCAACATCTTTCTTTTGTAACTTTATTTAAGTGCATTTTTATAGATGTATACTTGCATACAACTTGTTGGAATTATCTAGCTTAGGGTGAGATCTCTTCTAGTTGTGTAAATGGTCTTGGGATCGAAACCCACTCACATCAAGATGGGGGGGGGGGGGGGGGGGGGGGGTTGGTTTGGGTTTCAGTTCACATTCAATTATCGTAATCAAATTTGTACATATTAATAAAAAATAAAAACAAAAACCTTACATACAACTTTACAGTCATGAAATTGTTATATTGTGTAGATAGATTATTGGATGTCTACATGTATGACATAATAGAAAATGGATTAATTGTCATTCCCCATCTGCTTCCAGCTGATCTGTTTAAGATTGTAGATGACAGACTGACACTTTAGTACGAATTCTAAAGTTTCACACCAGGATTTTTATTATTCCCATTAGGAAAACTACAGATCTATGGTTGAGCATAGTTGAAAGTTGAAACCTTGCCCTATCTCATTCATAAGGCATATTTCTTACAATCATATTTTATATACTCGTTGCAGATTCCAATATATATTATCTCTTCTGTAGCTGAAGAATTGTTGGCATATACCAACATAATACCAGAGTGGCTATGTAAGCAGCGCCAAGAGAAGGTACATCTTGCTTATAAGCTTAATTGGTTTAAATTGTGTTGAACTCGTGCTTGACTTATAGTGACATAAACTCCGATGACAGTTTGCTTTTTCATTTGGTGTGACAGCTTTTTTCTGGTGAGTCTTTATTTGCTCATGTCGAGCTCATTAAGGAGAAGAAGATCCATGTATTTCCTGCAGTTCATTCACCTAAACTATTGTAAGATATGAACTTTGATGTTAGAATATTTCTGACCTCACGGTGCAATTTTGTGAAAGGAAAATGCCAGATATACACAATATTCTGTGGACATTCTCTTTTGGTTCTAGTTAGCATGCAAGTTTTAGTGTTCAAAATATTTTAATTAGTTTAATCAAGAAAGTTTTTAAATTTTATAGTCATTTGTGGGTTATACAGTCTTCCTTAAATTCATGTAAAGACATTAGAAATTCTGTAGGGTTCACATGTGATTCATGTTTGCTGGACGTACAAGAAGCACTGACATTAGTTGCACAGAATAAATTGGCAGGAACCCTGTGTCGTATTTTGTCCTCACTGGAGTCTGCGTCTTGGTCCTGCTGTGCACTTGCTTCGACGTTGGTGTGGGGATCCAAACTCTTTACTTGTTCTCGAGGTGCTAATTTATTCCCTTTATCTCACTTATGCAACTTGCATTTGAGTCCCTTTTCCTTTTCTTAAATCTTACTATATAGTCCATTTACTTGTTTTTGGAATATGTGAATTGGATGTCGTAATGAGTGCAACACCATTTTGCAGGATGAAGCGGATGCTGATATAGCTCTCTTGCCTTTCAAGCCAATGTCAATGAAGGTTCTTCAATGTTCATTTCTGTCTGGAATAAAGTATAGTTTTCTTTCTTCTTTTTCTTTTCTTTGTATTTCAGTTGGGAAATGCTCTTGTAAAGTCACGCAAGTAATCTTCTTGTTTGGATTTTAAGGTTATATTCATTCCAACTTTATCTCTTCTTTTGTAGGCTGCAGAAAGTTAAACCTCTACTAAAGATACTCCAACCAAAATCAGTTCTGGTAATCCATCCAACTTATTTATTTATGTATTTTTAAGTCTCTTTCACTAAAGCCACTTGAAATCTCATTTGTGTAATTAATTAATTTTTGGCCTTTTCTGTTTTTTCCACGACAGTTCCCTGAGGAATTGAGGAATCGCGTCAGTTTTACAAATATAAATTCATTCTCAGTTTCACACTATTCTGAAAATGAAACATTACGTATACCTAGCTTGAAGGAAAGTTCAGAGCTAGTGATTGCAACAGATTTGGCTTCCCAGCTCCATTGGAGTAATTTGAAACAGAGAAACTTGAATATCACAAGACTAAAGGGAGATCTCTTGATAGATCAAGGCAAACACTGGCTACTTTCTGGAAATGAGCAGGCCAGCTCCTCACAGAACAAGCCAATCCTACATTGGGGTTCACCAGACCCAGAAAATCTTTTGGCTGCTTTGTCCAAGATGGGTATTAATGGACATGTCGAACAAAGTATGACGGATGCTGAATCAGATGAGGCTTGTATTGTACATGTCCAAGATCCAAATAAAGCTTTGATTGAAGTCAGGGCAACAGGTACTATTATAAGTGCTGCTGATGAGGATTTAGCTTCCCGCATTTTCGAAGCTATAGTAAATGTCTTAGAAGGCATTTGAATTTTTAGAGATTCTCAATCTCATCTGTTGAAAATGCCTCCTAAGAAAATGAGCTTGTAAAAGTTGACAACGGATGATGTAGTGGAATGGCTGTTTGATAGCCAAAACTTGGATAAATGGTAATTAATGTTTCATTCTCTGTAGTGTTTATGAGTTGGATATCTTAATAAATTGAAGTAGCTGATATTCATTACAAGTAAGAATGTGAGAAGAAAAAAAATGATAACATAGATGTTTTACAACTTGGGAGAAATTTTGATGGGCATTCCATGGGAAGGGAATGGGAGAGGATCCATGGTGATCGACTCATCGGGACAAAGCAAGGACCAATCGTATTGAGTTACAACGAAATGAACGAAAATGAGGATGTTCAACTTGGCCAGTTGGTAGCCAGCACAGACTCTTGGCCCTCCACCGAATGGAAGAAAAGCGTATGGAGGTACGTGTTCCTCGAATCTACTTGGATTGAAACTTTGAGGGTCTTTGAAATATTCTTCATTGTAATGTGTTCCATATGCTGTCCATAACACCTGCACATACACCACAAATGCATATAGTCAGATAAGATCTTGAATTTTTCTGCAGATTTTGTCTTTTAGCGTTTCTTCGAAGTAGTAATGATATATATATTATATGTACCTTCCATCCTTTAGGTATGGTGAATCCATCATATTCAATGTCAGCAACTGCTTTTCTAAAAGAGCCAAAGATGGGAGGGAAAAGCCTCATGCTTTCGCGCGCAACTTGCCATGTATACTTCATCTTCTTTATGTCTTCCATTCTCAGAACCTTCCCTCTCTTTTTTTCTCTCATTATCTCAGCATGTTCTGCCGGATTATTAGCTTTGATATGAGTTTAAGATTTCGGAAAAAAAAGAATATTAATATGGAAATGTTCGGTAGTATTGTATGTGTACGTACCTTGAAGGAGGAGAGAGTGGCTATTTGGGTACTGAGCCAACAATTTGAATGTCATGGCAATAGCGAAAGAAGTTGTATCATGAGCAGCGAAGACAAGCAGAACAACATTATCGATAACCTCTTCCTCTGTGATATCCCCGCGAATCATCCCAGCCACCAGTTGTGACAATAACATTCCGTCCTGATGATCATGATGATCGTGATGATCACCATCTTTTCCTCCTTCCATTCCCTGTCTCTTCTCTCTAACAACTTTTACCAGCATCTTTTGTATCCCCATCCTTGCTTTCTTCGCTCTCGAGAATCTCGAGCCAGGAAAACTGATTGCTGGAGCAAAAACACCTTCCAAGACTCTCTCAAAGCTTTCCAACATCCCAGCCTCAACTTTGATCCCCAACAAGCATTCAAACACTATGGTAAATGTCAAGATCTTCGTCGAACGATAAAGATGAAGCCTGTCTTGACCACGCCAGTATCTGTCCAGGTGAAGCTGAACTGAGTTGCATATTTTGGGCGCCAAAGCCTCCATCCCTGCAGATTGGCTGAGGGTGGTGGATATCATCCCGCGCAGGCATCTGTGTTGCTCCCCTTGTTTCTGCATGATGCAGTCTTTCCCCATCAACTGAACCGACGAAGAAGGCCATGAACTTATAACCAACTTGAACTCATTCGACAAGACGAAACGATTGGCTTCAGCTCCATTCATCACAACTGTGGATGAACCAAATAGACTCGTCTTGAAAATCTTTCCATGTTTTGTTGTCCGAGGTTGGAAAAAGTCCTCAAACAACCGGTTTTTTCGTTGAGCTTTGAAGAATTGTATTGTTTCTCCAATCCAAGGAATCCCCATTTCTCCTGGTGGGAGTTCCTTCTTGTTTTTGCTACAACTTTTCTTGCGAGTCAAGAAAACTATGATGCACCCCATTGCAGCAGCAGCAAAGAAGGAAGACACCCAAGAAACAAGATTGATAGTACTTGCACAAGCCATTGATGAGAGCTATGGTGTGTATTTCACTATATGAAAATTATGTCCAGTGTTGAGCCTATTTATAGAAAAATAAAAACCTGGAATTTTATGATGTCATAATCAGATGAACATGATTTGAATTATACATGAAAGGAAATGCAATTCAAGAAGTCAAAAGAGTTGATTATGTAAAAAGTCAACCAAGCATCAAGCATGGACTGATGGATACACATTGCATGTGCCACCATCGTGATAATAGGCTCAACTCAACCGCCCACAGAGAAGAACAACACGTAATCATCATAATTCATCTGAGGGATAATAGAAATCTCTGAAAGTCATTGTTTTCAAACCTTTTTTTTTTAAACACAGAAAATCCCTACAAATCTGCTATGTCCAATAAATAGTCAAAATGGAATCGTTTTTAGTTTCATCTCCAATGACAGCCGATGATGATAACAAGTTTACAACAACTATAGAAACAAGCTCATTTTCTTGAAGGAATCTGCCAAGTCCAATATTATATAGGGTTCTTGATCAGCTGGATGTGCAAGAAGCACCAACATCACAAGGACTCGACTCACCAGGTGTAGGATTCTGCTCGTTTTTCGTGCAAGATTCGACTTTGGATCCCGGATAAAAAAATGTACAGTATCCCACATCTGATAATCGTTATAGACATTAGTGTCGGCATAGAATAGAATAGTATGACAGATGAGGCTTGTTTCGTACATGTCCAAGATCCCAATAAAGCTTTGATTGAAGTCAGGGCAACAAGGTACTGTTATAAGTGCTGTTGACTGGTCTCCCTCGTTTTCTTTTCAGAAACTCTGGTAATAAATGTCATGATAAAATATTTTTAACAATTTAATTGAATAAATTATCATCAGATGCTTGTTAGAAATATATGACACATCAAGTTCAATTATATGACTTGAACAATAAATTCCATGATGGCAATATTACAAAGTTTGTACACAAACACAACACAAAACAGTTTTTAACTTTTCAACATTTTTATGGAAAAATAAAACCATAACAATCAAATTAGGATCAATCATAGACAAACAGATAGTTTCAAGTTTTGGATATGCAGGCAACACACTCACACACAACTGTTATTCAAAGAGGGAGAGCCAATATAAGCCATTCAAATGTCATTGATTCCCAAATGAGTTTCACAACAGAAGGAATCAGAATCAGAATTTTGATCCAAGCAAGGTCAGTAAGAAGTCCTTATAGTATCCTGATGTGTCACCAATCACCGCTTTGTCGAGGTCTTCTTTGTACATGTTAGAGTACTCTTCTCTTACCTTCTTCAGGTCGACTTCAGCTCGAGTCACAATGGCTCTGTTTAGCGAATCCTCGTCTGTCCCAAGTCCAATAATGGAATTTCCTATCACCTGTACAAAACAGTTCACTCCCAAATGTTTTAAAAAAAAGTTTTAAGATAACAAATGAGTTCAAATTGCTGACTGATTGATTAAAAAACCACCTCTGCAAAGTGTTTTTCTGGGGTGTCTATGCAGCAAATAACCTTTTTCAGCAAATTTTCCAAATCAGCATCCCCACAATGCTTGATGTCCTGCCAAAATAAAAATATCCCAGAAAGTGTTGCTCAATAGAAGAAAAAAAGCTTATAGACATAAAATATATATATCTATATATATATATATACACACACACACACATAATTAACTGCAAAGCTGAACCTGCTCAATAGGATTTCCATAGTTTCTCTCGTAGCACTGGAAAGTTTCTCTAAGCTGATGGAAATTTCTGGTGCCAAGTATATATACAACCTGATCATGATCTAGTTGCTTTGCTTTGATGGCTTCATGTAACTTAGCCGCCTCAGAGTTGGCTACATCCATATACACCATTTCTTTGTCATACCTGAAGGAGCTCACTAAACCAAGAAGAATCTGTTCAGCACCAACATATCGAATCAATTAGGGCTTAAGCTACCTCTAAGACATACATAGGTGAAAAAGTAATGACAAATATATGGTTCGTGCTTCGTTGAGTTTGATACAAACATGAGACAAGACAAATTCATATCACGAAGTGATTTCATTATATGTTTCCAAGTCGGTGTCAATTACCTTTCGTTTGGGGAAAGGGATTTCAGACACAATGTCTTCTTCGAGTGAGCAATCAAAGAGAGAACAATAGGCCTCCCTAATGGCCACCAGATGGTAAGGAGATGATGCACATGCTATCTCAATTATCACTTGCAGATGTTTAAGATCTTTCCTCTTTCTCTTCAAAGCTTCATTTGCCAGTTTCGCATCCCTTTCTGCAGGATCATATGTCCACAAAATCACTGCACTCTGTTACACATCAAAAGCTCAAATTGTTACACATTAACAGATGGATGATTGAGAACATTACTTGATAGAGATCATAAAAAAGCAATACTGCAAAAATTGTGGTGTAATTCAATGAATTCAAGAACCATTTCCCGGACTAAAACTAATATCCGGTTGCATACGTATGTATAAAAATTTAGCACAACGATAATAACAAAACTAATTATAATATACCATTTCTTTGACTTGATTCAAAAGCTCGCCCTAACGTTACAGAGATGGTTCCAAAATTTTCAATAATTTCATATTGACCTTTCCGAAAAATTATACTTCCCTACTATTTCATATATATATATATATATATATATACAGTATATATACCATATATTTTGATACACAATATAATCTATATAAATTAATCCTCTCAAAAACTTCAATTACATGACAATACCCAGAAATCAAAAATGTGAGGCAAGTGAACAATTTGAACTCATTACAAATATAAGATAATAAGTGCAACTTGTTCATATTTTTTTTCTATCAAAATTGAACAGAAACAAAGATTTTATTGAATTACATCAATGAGAGAGGCATTGAAAAAGAAATACCCTAAAATGACCAGAGAGTTCAGAGTGGAGACGATCAATGAGACTCTCATTGTAAAGCTGCATGTAAGTATCTCTGATTTTCTTTCTCTGGCTTGCATTTCTGTGTCCCAACACCCATATCACCGCCGCCTCATCGGTTCCATATCCTGAACACCATTTCACAACATTTTATCAAACACATAAATTGCAAACAAATCAAAACACATCATTACAACATATCTTATATCATCTGTTTATAACTAAAACAGGAAAAACACGAACAACCCAGAAAGGAAAATCACAAGAAAGATGACATATACACACAAATAAAACAAACCCAGAAAGGAAAAATCGAAAAGAAGAGACCTTCGAAAGATTTTCTCAATCTCTCAGCGTCCTGGTTTGGAGTAAAAACAACGTCTGGCACTCTAAGAGTACTCATGAATCCTTCCAAGTTTTCTTCTTTTTTTTGTGTTTTCTTTTTGAAGATGCAAGAACAAAAGTGATCCAGCGTAAAAGTTTGGATTTTTTTGATTTTTTTTTTTTTTTTTTTGATGTTTTTGAGTGTTTAGTAACTGAAGAAGATCATAAATTGAGTGTTCTGTTTCAGTTTCTTTAGTTGGTTCTGTTTTGTTTTATTTTCCCTCCTGATACACAGCTTGGATTGAGGAACTGTGACCAATTTTTCTTATTTGACCATATTACCCCCTTCAAGGGCCTTTGGAGAAATACTCAAAAGATTTCTTTAACTTCAATTTTCTTGCACTAGTGTCCCTCATGTTTAGGGAATTTACATAAACCTCCATGAGGTTTTTATAATTTGTCAAACCAACCATATCACATCGATAATATCAATATTATCATACTAAAATGAGATATTTAAACACATATCACTTTCAATGAATATGTTCTAACTACCCTGTTTTTGTCAGCACTTGGAAAGTATAATTTATATAGTCAAGTGGATAAGGGTACACACAAAAAACACCAAAATCATACTATGAATAAAAATAATCACCGTTCAATATGATTTGATAGTTTAGAACTTTCATCCAGTCTAGTAATATTTTATATTCAAATTACTGTTATCATATGCGGTACATTAAAAAACAAAAATGATAAAACCTATGTAATATTTTATTAAGAAAAAAAATCTAAATACAATAAAGAAATATAAAATTTAGAAAAACAATAATAATTAAAAGTATAATTCAAGAGACCGAAAGATTCCTATACAATTGGAACCCACAAATTAATTTAGATGTGATTCAAACCCACGATTTTAACGAGATATGATTCCAACCACAACTTTTTTTATATGTATTATGACTTTCACATTAGCTGTCCATGAATCTAATAAATAATTGTGCATGGCTCCACTTCTTTTCTGCATGTAATAAAAAAATAATTATGATAGAATTGACAAGATTGTCTTATATCCTTCATTGTATTCCCTCCATGTGAATAATTGACATTACTCACGCTTCAAAAACTATAAAACTAAAAAACAAAACAAAATTCCAACATGGAAAATATAATTTTAACTGAAAGATAGAGTAGATAACATTCAATTATTCGTCATAGAATCAAAGGGTGATATGAGACAATTTCAATAAAAGTATAGAAACGAGATAAAATTGGTCGGGTAAAATATTTCTCACACTTCATCACTTTATTAAATTTATCGATTCGAATCATGTCTCTTTTTTTAAAATTCCAAAATATAAAAATACAATTTCTATAATGAAACATATAAATGATTTGGATAATCAAGGCACAATTAATTTTGATGGTTTACAATAACTTTAAACGGAAAAAAATGAAGTATTTATTGTAGATTAATGACTAAACTTTGTAATGCCTATCAAAAAAAATTTCTATTACGGATTTTGTTTATTTAATAGTAATATGATGATATTGTAATCTGTTTAGATTAAATATTACAAATTCAATTTTTCCCACGTAATAAGAAAAAAAAACACTATAAGAATTAGTAGTATTTTTTTTTAAGTATTTTTTTTTTTAAGTATTGAATAGTTTTGGGTTTATCAACATATACATCAAAATATGAATACTAAATTGAGAATGAACATTCATAAATTAATTAAGTTGAAGGAATTTCGTGACATAATTATTTATTAATTACTTAAAAATAATCCCATTAAGAAAGTGGTTGATGTGCATGTTATTATGTTACCTGGCCGTTTGAATCAATATAATTTAATATTAATTTCTCCTAAATTATTTTTTAAGGCCTTCTCTGACAAGTCACATCCATGGTGCAATCACATCAGTTTTAGGATTTCAAAGCAGCTGCATGTCATGTTACAGCAGTTCCACTGCTGTTAAATTATTGTATCAATATTTTAATTTAGTATAAAGTAAAAAAAAACATATTTTAATACGGTGCTAAAACTATACCAGATTTAACATATGTTATAATAAAAATAACATATGTAAAATTAAGATTGAATCAATTCTAAAAGCTATTCAATGTATTTAATAAATACATTAATTATATTTATTGACTTTCATAATTTTAATTATAATAATACTATACTTCCTATCGGTATCCTATATTTCTCATCCCACTATAAGTGTCATCTTATGTGGTATTACTAAGTCAATTAACAACTCACATTCACTTAATACTTATTTAATTTTCATTAAACTCATGTAAATTTTTATAATTTTATTTTCAAGTCAACACAAATAATATATTGGATTAGATCGTAAATGACTCTTCATCTCATGTCCTCCACCGGTGACTCAAGAACCAAAACTTCATATCTTACTCCATGCCTAGACATCTCCATTATTGTTGGTTAGCATATTCACTTTTGTGTGGTGCAATAACTTTAGATATTTACTAAAACTGTGACTCTTGCTTTTTTTATAAAAAAAAAAAAAGAATTTTATTTGTGTTCAAAAGTTTTAGTAGCTGAGAGGTTTTTTTTTTTCAATAACATTTTTGATGAAAAGTTTGAATATTTTTTCTTTCCTAAATTTGTACATTTTAAAGTAAAAGAAATTACCAACACTGCTCTGGAAAAATTATTAAAATTGATAGACGTTTTATTTTTCAATTACATTTGCGCGGTAGAATGACTTTGGGTGTGTGTACAAATGTTCGATTCCTGTTTGTTGGTTTTTTTTTTTGAAATAAAATAGACAAGAAAAGATAAATTTATCATTTTTTATCAGATATTTAAGTATTTCAAATTATACCTATAAGATGTTTTATGAATTGCTTGAACCAACTTTTTATTTCTTTTGGTAGAAAATTTGAATAGACCGAGAAGGCAATCAAATTTTATTAAAATTTAGTATCATATTTAGTTTATTTCCCCAAAATAAAAAAAGAATTACACTGAAAGTTAAAAATGCTTATGTTCATATTCCTTCAAAATATGGTTTATGGTTGCAGTCTCTCGCATTGTTTTACTAATACTTGTGACTTTTTTTTTTAGTTTAAAATTTTCTATTTGTATTCAATGGTAGATGTTTTTTTTTTCAATAACATGTTTGATGAATAGTTTGAATGATTTTTTTTCCTAAATTTACACATCTCAAAGTGAAAGAAATTGTAAACACTGCTTTGGAAAGACTGTTATAAGACATTGAATGTGAGTCACTCATTTATGGAGGAGTTTTGATAAGTGCATACACACCAAGTCAAAGCATGTAAGATGAATGGCTCACATTCAATGTCCTGATATATTTAATCTATGGACGTCCTGATAATAAAATATATATATATATATATATAATTACAAAGTATCACTGCTCTAGAAAATTTGATAGAGGTTTTTTTTTTCAATAACGTCTTTTCTGAACCTCTTCATCAAGTGAGTAGAGAAACCAACAATCTTGTCACGTAGCCTTTTTAGCGGGATGATCATGGCAACTTCCTTCGAACTCTTCTTGTTGGTGAAATGCGACCCATCTCTGAGATTAAGTTGTTCCTTGAAAACAAAGATAGATAAAGAAACAGAGGAACTCAGGCTGGCGAAAAACTGCAACCAAAAAACATATTTAGTAATTTTTAAAAAATATAACAGTTTTTCTGGAGCAGTGATACTTTGTAATTGGTAATAAATCTAATAATTTTTCCAGTGTTTATAATTTCTTTCACTTTGAGATGTGTAAATTTATGGAAAAAAAACATTCAAATTATTCACCAAACATGTTATTTAACAAAAAAAAACATCTCAACTACTAAAACTATTGAATACAAATATAAAATTTTAAACTAAAAAAAATAGTCAAAGTATTAATAAAACAAGGCGAGAGGGTGTAACCATAATCCATATATCGGAGGAAGATGAACATGAGCATCTTTAACTTTAGTATGGTTTTTTTAACTATTTATAAAACACATTATCGAAAGAAAAAAATTTTCTCAACTGCTATAACTATTGAATACAAATAGAAAATTTTAAATAAATAATTAAAAAAAAAAACAAGAATCACCTGATTCGATTCTTTGACCAACAATGATGGAGATGTCTGGGCATGGAGCAAGATGTGAAGTTTTGGTTCTTGAGTCACTGGTGGAGGACAGGAGATGAAGAGTCGTTTACGATCTAAACCAATGTACTGTTTGTGTTGGGGTGAAAATAAAATTATAAAAATGACATGGGTTTAATGAAAATTAAATAAGCATTAAGTGAATATGAGTTGTGAGTTGACTAAGGGACCGTTTGTTTTTTCCATTTAAAATTTAATGGGTCTGAATCATAATTATTAAGTTCTTTTGTTTGTTTTTTTAAGTGATCAAACAACTTAAAAATACTAAAAAAAACAACTTAAAATAAAACGTAAAAAATCTTGACTTTTCACTTAATTCCAAATCACCAAATTGCATTAAATGCAATCCAAAATATTTTCTTCCGATACTATCCTCATATATAAAATGTTTTCAATTTCATCATAATTATATATGATATAGAAATCTTTTTTTTTATATATATTGCTTATTTTAAATAGCTTTAAAAATTTTTAAAAATCAAATCACTTCTCATATTGGTTTTTAATATCAATACTTTATTATGATATTAGGGTGGTGTATTTATATATTATATTTTTGGGTGTTTTGTGTGAGTTTTCCTGCTGGCCATATTATTTAAAAAAAAAACATTTTTTTTTAGTAAAAATAAAGTTTATTTGTAATCGAAGAAGAAGATCGTGATCATATGTGTTCATCTATAATTATTATTTTTGGATTGTTTTTATTTCATACTGTATGTATAATTGTTTGATATTGGTATAAATGTAAAATTACTTATTTTCAGACAATTTTACTTTTAAAAAACAAACGTATTGACAATACATTCAGATGTGAGGAAAAAAAAACAAACATATCATTCAAGTTCAGATTTCAGTCCTTATTCAGTCTTCAAAAAAATTCAGAACTTTTTAGTCTTCAGATAAAAAAACAAATGACCCCTAAGTAATGCCACGTAAGATGACATCTGTAATGGGATGAGAAATGTGAGATACTTGGTGGGAAGTGTAGTATTATTGTTTTAAGTAATAATAATAAAAGAATAGCATGACAAATATAATTTTGTATTTGAGTATAATATTAAAATGATGTACCAAATATAATATTATACTATTTTTAATATTAAATTTGGTATCGACATTGACATATAAATCAGAGACGGTAGTAAAGATAAAATCATTTCTTGTTTAATAGATGCACCTCTTTTGTGGTTCCTTCCTAGGTAAAAAGTCAACTTTATAATGTTAATAAGTTATAATAATTCACTCTTTAACGTGCATAGAGGATTTTGAATAAAAAAAATTGTAAATTCAGTTATAATAATTGAAAATTTCAAGTAATTATAAACTAATAAAAGGCTTTTAAAAAAAGTAATTATATAAGGTTGTTTACATCCCTTATTAGTCAAGTCAACCCTAAATTATTTTATTTGGATTTATTTCTTAAATATCACATATTTTATCTTTGATATAAAA
Source organism: Dipteronia sinensis (assembly GCA_033220585.1). NCBI lineage: Eukaryota > Viridiplantae > Streptophyta > Magnoliopsida > Sapindales > Sapindaceae > Dipteronia > Dipteronia sinensis. The sequence continues at coordinate 76,771,427 of CM065638.1, read as the reverse complement.
AAAAATATACGTATATATCTAATTGCAATACCAACTATATTATAATATGATATGTCTTTATGTATAATCATATTCAAATAGTCATTAACAAACTTTTAATGGTTATTTTTAATTTGTTCAGTTTCAATGTGAATATAGTAATGTTGATTGCTATATTCAGCTGTCTACTCCCTTGTACTCTTTGTAATGTTGATTGCTTCAATGGTGTGATGATGAATTTGTGAGAAAATCTGAAAGTGTTGATCATGCATGCAAGATCCACGAGTTTGAGTCCCCACCATCAAATGGATTGGTCTGGTTCGTGAAAAACAGATCAAATCGACTTTAATGTGTCAAATTAGAAGGTGGGTCTTAAGTTCTGTCACATCCAAATATCCAATAATACTACTTTATCATTTATAATATCGAAATCACATGTGTCACGTGTACATATTTTATTAAAATTAATAAAAAACTTCAATGGATATGGTCATTGCCAGGAAACGATCGACATTATTTGTTTGTTATCAAATATCAATTATCATAAGTGATTATCAATTCATGCAAAATCAAGCTTAGCTGTCTGATTTAAATACTTTGTAGGTCAATAGTCAATATATAATTAGCTTAGATGTGAAACTCATTTTTATAAGCATCACATTTGCCACGAGATCTCAATATGCTATAATTTTTATATCATTAAATTATAAGATAATTTCGAGATAAGACATGCATGTCCCCAGATGTCATCTATAATTTTCTTTATAATATATACAGTGAGATACTCGATGAGGTGATATGTTGCCATTTCAATCTAGTATAACGACATGATAAGATTGGTTCTATAAAATATTTCTTACACTTCATCTTTTTAATAAAGTTATCGATTTGGATCAAATCTCTTTTTCTTAAATTCTAAAATGTAAAAGTTCAATTGCTATGATAAAACGTGATACATGATTTGGATAATCAAGATCAAAATAATTTTGATGGCTTACAATAATTTTAAACAAAAAGTGAAGTATTTGCGGTAGATTAATCGTTCTTATGCCTATCATTTTTTTTTCTATTACATATTTTGTTTCTTTAACAGTGATATGATGATATCGTAATCTGTTTAGATCAAACATTATAAATTCAGTTCTTACCAATTAATATGAAGAAAAAAAACACACACACTATAAGAATTATTAGTTTTGGGTTTATCAACATATAAATCAAAATATGAATACTAAGTTGAGAATTTGGTTGATTTACTTAGCCAGTTAATTTATCAACATTCATAAATTAATTAAGTTGAAGGAGTTTCATGACATAATTATTCATTAATTACTTAAATTAATCCCATAAGAATTTGGTTGATGTTACTTAGCCAGTTAGCCGGTTGAATCATCATAATTTAATATTAATTTCTGCTAACTTACTTTTTAAGGCCTTTTCTCACAAGTCATCTCCATGGTGCAATCACATCAGTTTGATGACTACAAAGCAGCTACAATGCCATGTTAAAGATATAACCATTTCTTGTTTATCAATCTTAGCTGTCTGGATTTTATTTTTTATGTCATTTTTTGCTTGGGAGAGAAAATAATTATGAGAATGGTCAATAATCAATATATAAGAGTATAAGACTGCCACATCCAAATATATCATTTATAATAATATTCGATTTTACCCCGGGTGCAGCTCGTCTAGTAAATGGACAAATTTAAAATTTGAACAAATAACTCATAAATCAACGACTCGAATCAAATATCCGGTATAAATAGGTGAATATATAGACATTGTCAAAAAAAAATATTGGATTTCAATGACAATAAGATTTTTTATTCCATAATTGTTAAATAACGGATCTAGGCTGTATCTTGTAACATTGTCATTAGAACATCTTCAATGCAAATCTGACTTGTGAAATAAAAAAGATGTAAAAAAAATATTGGATTTCAATGACAATGAGGTTTTTTAAGCTATAATTGTTAAATAACGGATCTATATTGTATCTTGTAACATTGTCATTATAGCATCGTCAATGCAAGTGTGACTTGTGAAGAAAAAAAAAGATGTCATATAGGGATAAATAGACAGTTTATTAAAAAATGTATCTCAAATGCATCTGTGTATATTCAACTTCACGTTGATGTGGTAAAAAACTATATTAGACATTGTCAACATGACCATATACTTTCAGACGATTTGTTACATAATTATTTTTTCAATTAACTCAGCAAGTATATAAAATTAACATTAATTTTTTATCTATTTTTGGTAAGGAAAAAAAAAATTGAACATGTCATTAAAAATAAATGTATTTTAAATAGAAGTATTAGGGACTAAATTTTGAGTTGATTGTCTACCAAATATGTTGTTATCATACCAATAATTTTTAGTATGCAAACTATTTTTACATTGAAAATGAGCTTACAAACATATATTAGAGTTGAAACTATAAACACTTTGAATTGCATAAGATTCTCATTGCAAACATATAATCTTAGTTGAAATTATTTCCATACCAATACTAAAATTTTAATATATAACATTATAATCAAATATGGAGTAAGTGTCTGAGTGAGTAACTATATAAGGAAGTAGTGAAGCATCCAGCTAAGAACAACCCATATATAGTGAAATAATCTTCTTCTTTTTTTTTGGCAGTTTACATATAATTTTTCGATGGGTAATATTATAATAATATAACCAAACATGGAGTAACTATTTATAGAAATCACCTAACTCATTTTTCATGTGAGTCATGTCTTACAAGGGTTAGTGAAGCTTGACAAAGACATGAAGGGACATTTTGGTCATTTTGATTATACTATCCAAGAATGGCAATGTATATTACAACACATGGGGTTAATCAACATATACATCAAAATTCGAGGACTACACTGCAAAAAAAAAACACACACACACAATGAACTCTTCTTACAGTTTTTTTCACTTATTTATCATATTTAAATATTTGCCGTTTCAATTAACATATTTTAATTTAACATTTCCCTAACTTATTTTCTTAATGCCTCAATACATTTAATATTTTTATAGACTTAGAAGCAAAAATTACATGTCATTTCACTCTTGAAGAAAATGACCAAAATAACCTTTTAGGTGGATATAAATGTATCATGAAAGTGATGATCTCTTCAGTCTCAAATTGCATTACTGCCTTCAAGTTCTGAGTTCAGAGTTGACACACAGGAAAAAAAAAATGGCAAATGGGTCCGAAGCTCTCATCAAGGCTTTCTCAGGTTCTATGTTTTTCAACATCGTAGTTTTTTTTTTTTTTTTTTGGTTCATTTTTTTAATTTACAATTCTAGACTTGTCAATATCATGAATTTTAATGTTGTAAAAAGTTAAATCCTTTACAGTTCCTTTATTTCTCTATGATGTTTGATTGCATTGCATTCCCACTTCAATTCTAGTGAAAACAGATTGTTTCTGGTAAATCAAATGCATTGAGACTGTAAATTTTTCATCTTTGGTCAATTGGAAATTGTAACAATAATAATTTGCAATACTACGAGTAGTTTTGTGAGTCACTAAGTGAAGATGGTAATTCATTTGGGGTGGAATTTTTTTTTTTTTTACAATTGTTTTTGTATTGTTCATTCAATCAGGGATTGGAATTGATGAGAAGGCAATAGTTTCATTGTTGGGAGAATCACACCCTGAGGATAGGCAAAATTTCAGGAAAGGGTGTCGCGATTTCTTCATTGAGGATGAACGTAGTTTTGAACGATGGGACGATCATCGTGTCAAGCTTCTCAAGCATGAATTCATGCGATTTAAGGTATATTTTTAACTTACTAGTTCTTTTTTAGAATTGTATTGTATTTTGGATTTTTGAAATTAATAAGATTGGTGTCGTGTAAATGTTTGTTAGAATGCTGCGGTTTTGAGGGCAATGCATCCCTGGGAAAGGGATGCTCGCTTGATAAAGGAAGCCTTGATTAAGGGGCCACAATCATATGGTGTGATTGTAGAGGTGGCGTGTACTAGATCGTCAGATGAGCTTCTGGGAGCAAGAAAGGCCTACCATTCTCTCTTCGACCATTCGATCGAGGAAGATGTTGCATCCAATGTTGACAGCAGTGAGCGAAAGGTATGTAGCATCATCAGTTACAGGGTTTTCGTATCAGATGTCTGACATTGGTCTAGTTGATATATCTCAGTAGGTTTTTTGTTCATTTATACACATTTCTTGAGGTCTTTTTTCGCATAATATGATATCCGGTTGATTAGGTTTGTGGTGCTTTGATCAGCTCTTGGTAGCACTTGTGAGTGCTTATAGGTATGAAGGGCCAAAGGTTAAAGATGACACTGCGAAATCAGAGGCCAAAAAACTAGCTCACGCAATCAAAAATGTCGATAAGAAGAATCTTGTCGAGGATGAAGAGGTAATAAGCATACTATCGACAAGGAGCAAGCCTCATCTCAAGGCAGTGTATAAGCACTACAAGGAAATTTGTGGCAAGAACATCGATGAGGTATGCCAAGTGAAAGCATTATAGATGCAAGGGTATATTTATGTACATTTTCGTATTTGTGATGTAGTGATGAATTTTTCAGTTTCATCGAACACCCACCCTGCAAATCTAGTTCCAAATGCGTTCTATGTTAAGTATAGAAACTGATTTTGTTATTGATGTAAACAGTTTTCATTTGACATTCTATGATGCTTGGTCCAGGATCTTACTGCTGATCTGATCGTGCTAGTGGCAGTGCATTGCTTATGTATTCCTCAAACATATTTCTGCAAGGTAAAATTACACGCGGTTGAACTTCTACATTGACTTCCTGAGAGCTTTCGCTTTTTTTTTCTTTTATGACTACTAATTACACATGCATTGATTGTTTTTATTCGTGTTCCCTTTTCAGATCCTGGATGCATCACTGACAAACAATGCTGATAAGAAGGTCAAGAAAGGACTGACGCGAGTAATCGTGACCCAAGCTGATAGAAACATGAAGGAGATCAATGAACAGTACCAGAAACTATATGGAGTTTCTCTGTCCCAGAAAATTGAAGTCACAGCAAACGGGAACTACAAGGATCTATTGCTTACTTTGATATCAAGAGGAAAGTGATCGAGAAAGACATTATCGAAATCCGGTTATCACCATTTCATTGAAATTGTTTGAGTTTGAGTTAAAACAAATACAATTATGTTCTTGATTCTAGTCTTCTATTTATGTGTAAGAGTTTGTGTTTCCCGAAAGATAAACCCCAATAAAGCAGGCATGTTTCCATTTGTTAGCTTCAATATGATGTTGTAAAGTTTCTGTATCAGTTTTCAAATAACTTGATTGTTTTGTGTAAGCTGGTATCAGTGTTCTTGTTACTCTCATAAATACATAATTGGAAGATTTGATCATAGAAACTTGACACACTTTTTCTTTCTACAACATTCATTGTACTTTTGCATTCTCTTTCTCCTTTGTATTTTTTCATTGTTTGGAATAAAATTGGTCTTTAGGTGCTTTAGCTGTTAAAGTGTTTTATATGATTGTTTCGGTCATTATCTGACAGTTTAAGCTTTTAGGTATAGTGGTAATCGACATAATAACACAACCTTGGTTTGGCCCGGGAGTCATGAGCACAAATCTTGTCACATGCATTTGTTTCTTTATTTGTTTTGCAATCTGTATCTATACTTAGATTTGGTTCTCGTATCAATTCCGCCGATCTGACATAAAAGAAGATGTGTTAGAGTGTTTTATATCATTGTTTGAGTTTCTTTATTTATTCTGTAATCTGCATCTATACTTAGACTTGATCATCGTATCAACCCCTTTATATCATTGTTTGAGTTCTTATTTGACACCTTAAACTTTTGTGTACGTTGGTAACTACATTAACATTTGAAGATTTTTATTGTTAAAGAAAATGTTATCTTTACGGAAACAGAGTAATTGTTTGGGCTTCAAGCAATCTCTGCAGTTTAATTATGAAAAAAAAAATTCTTATGAAGCTAATGATATGGTTTTTGTAGTGACACATAAATTTCAATGGCCCAACTCATTTTGGAAATATAATTTAAAAAGTTAGATTATTTTGGGTTATTGGGTCATTAAAAACAATTGGTAATTCAATATCAGTAATATATATATATATATATATATATATATATATATATATATATATATGCCAACAATTAGAATTATTGCAAAATATGAAATTTGACCAAACAAAGAGACAGATAATATTAAAGTTGATAATGCCATTACACAAACTAAAGATTCATATTATTGAAAAACACACCACACCACAACACAAACCACATAAATTAAAGAACATAACACTTAAAAATAAAAGACATCAAGTCACACCACCAAAGTCCAACTGAGACCACCATTATTTCATGAGAGCAAAGCAACTTATTAATCTTCCTTTCCAAGCAGAGTGAGAAGGAAGGCCTTGTAGTCCCCAGAAGTGTCCTTGGCCACAGCTTGCTCAAGAGGTACACTGTTCCTCTTGTAATAGTACTCCTTGATGTCTTTCAAGTCCTTCTCTGCCCTAGTTACAATCACCCGAGTCAGCGCGTCCTCATCGGTCCCCACCCTCTTCACCGCGTTGCGTAGAACCTTTTCAAAGTACTTTTTCGAGTCATTGAGGCACCGGATGGCTGTGCGTAGAGCTTTCGAAAATTCAGTACCATGATCATCACCTTCACCTAACAACTTCTGCGAAAAAACAAACAAACCACAATTGAACATTAACCATACACATTCCTGCACAACTTTATTCAAATTTGTACAACAATTTTACATACCTTAGTGATGGAAGTGCCCTGGTCATCTCTGTAGCAATTGAAAGTTGCCATGACCTGAGCCTTGCTCCTCGTGCTCACAATACGAATAACTTCTTCGTGATTTAACTCTTTGTCTTTGATGGCATCGTGAAGAATACCGGCCTCTGATTTCGCCAATCTAGCGTTGATCTCCTCACCAGTGTACCTAAATGCAGTCACTAGCGCCACCAAGAGCTGTGACAGTACCATAACAACATTGACACCATACATATAATTCAAACTATATAAACAAAATTGTTGAAATACAAGAGTATGTATAACAAGAAAAATCACATGCCTTGCGGATATCGCCAGTGGTATGAGCAGCTACGTCTTCTTCGAGGGAGCGTTTGTAACGAGCCTGGTAGGCGCGTCTAACGGCCAAGAGCTCTTCAGGTGATCTGATGCATGCAATTTCCAGGACAACATGATAATCAGGGTTCACAAGCTTTTTTATGGCAACATTAGCCAATACAGCATCACGATCAGCAGGATCCAATATCCATCGGTACACAGCTTTCTGTCACATAATTCAAGCACAAACATTTTGATCACCATAAACTTTAAAATTAACAAACTAAATCTCAATCAATCAGACAAATTAAACATAAGAGATGATGAAATTAAATAACCTCGAAGTCACCGGAGAGTTCGGATTCTAGGCGTTTGACAAGATCTTCTTGATAGAGTTCATGGTAAGCTAGTCTGATATGCTGCCTCTGTGCTGCAGTTCTGTGACCAAGTATCGAAATTATACCCTTCTCATTCGTTCCCCATCCTAATTAACCAATATAATCAAAACAAAGAAAAATTAGCATATTGTATGATCTTCTCTGATGAATTTCAATTTCATTCAAAACATATAATCAAATTGAAAGATTAAACGTGACAATCTAGACCTTGAACAGCCCTTTGAAGGGCTTCAGCGTCGTCAACAAAGGAAACATGATCAGGAACAACAATGGTACTAGTCATTTTTGTTTGGTTTTTTTTTTTTTTTTTTTACAAGAAGTTGTCAATGTGTTTAATTGTGTCTAATAGATCATAAATTGACATTAATACTTGAATCAGTTTTTTTTTTTTTAATATTTGTTTAATTTCAAATTAAGTTAGTCACACAACACAACTCATCATCCAAGTCATAGCAACAGTTGATCAAACTCCACCTGCCCATCTTTTTTGGTTAAACTAATCTAAAAAAAAAAAAATCACAATCAAATACAAAATATATAGGTATAACATATCTCGGCCTGTTAGACACATCAACGACTAAAAATTCAGATTAAGATGAATATTAAAATCCGATCATCAACTAGATAAAAAAAAAATGTAAAGATAATATTGAGATGATGAGTTGAATAATAATAATAATAATAATAATAATAATAATAGTACCTTTACAAGCTTTGTAAAGAGACTCAGCATCTTCAACAGCAGAAAAGTCATGAGGAGCAACAATAGTAGCCATGAAAAATGATTCAAATTTCTTTGGTTTCTTTACACAGAAGAATTAAGAGAGAAATGTGTGATGTGCTTCTCTCTGTGTATCTCACCTTTCTATATATAACACTATCTACTGATTAAATTTAATCACCAATAAAGTAAAGTCATTAAATATTTAGCTAATATTGGAATCAACGCCAACTCATGTGGTAATTGTCTATCATGTTTGTTTGGACGTAGATTAATTACTTTCAAATTTTTGAATTAATTTGTGGGAAATATAAAAAGAAAAAACAGAGAAGAAAAGCAGAAGCAGACAAGCAGCCCATTGTTTTTTCACTTCCTTATTAATAATTATATGCTGGTATTCGTAATTATGTGGTAAGAAAAAAAATTCATATTATTGGTTCAAGTCATGTGCTTTGAAATTTGAATGGCTTTTTTCGGACTGAATCAGGATCCTCTCCTTGTTTTTTTTTTTTTTTTTTTTAATCTAATAACATCTAAATAAAATAAAAAATATATAATCAAGATTTGATCATTTTTTTCTATTTTATGTAACTTGATGTTTTAATATCACTCGAAAAAAATTAAGGACCAAGAGGATCCTGATCCCTACTGACTATATCTACCTACTGCTTTCTGCATGCATGCTTCTTCTTTTGGTTACAGCTTTCACTTTGCATTTTAACTTTTTGTAGTGAATAGGATTAAAAGGGAAAAAAAAAAGTTAACATATAAAGAATTAATTATTAAAGCATTAAATGGGAACATAGAAAACAAAGTTTCCATAAAGTAATGATGTACGCACCCTCTTTCCAGAAGTGATGTACGCTGTCCGGACACTCATTCCACGTTGGGGCATTTCTTATATGCGAGAGAAGCGTCTCTCTTATACAAAAATGGTTTATAATAAAAGGGTACTATTAACCTATGGGATAAATATTAACAACAAAAAAAAACATCCAAAAAGGAAAATATTAATTATATTTATTGTCTTAGTCAATATAATAAATATATATTTATACAGTTTTTCTATTATCAGTTAGAATTGATATAATATATATCAGTTCCTTGTATGTGGGTCATTGAATTTAAAGATGTTTTGATAAGTGCATACAGACAAGTCAAAACATTTAAATCCAATGCCCAACATACAAGGAACTGACAATAGAAAAATTGTATATTTATAATAAATGTTTTCTTTTTTTAATAAATTTTTAGTTGTTAATATGTGCATAGAGAATTTGTTAGATCGATAATAATTGTATCTCAAATATGGTTGTGCATATTCAACCTCAAGCTGACGTGGTAATAAAAATATTAGACATTATCAACATAACCGTCTATTTTCAGACGGTATATTGCACATCTATTTATTCGGTTGACTCGGTAGTATTTAAAATTGACATTAGTTTTTCATCTATTTTTAGTAGGGAAATAAAATAAAAAATAAAACATAAAAACAAAAAATTGGACACATCATTAAAAAAAATAATGCTAAACATCTCATCTAAAATCCCACATTTTTCATCCCAACACATGTACCATGTGAAATGTCAAATTGTGAGTGGATATACATTAATGATGTTTTATCTTACCTACCATATGTATCAACTAACCATTTGACATTTCAAGTGTCATATATGTTGGGATGAAAAACGTTTATGCTAAATTGGAAGCAAATATTTTGATATTGTTGTTATGTCAACGATTATTAGTAATGCAAACCACTTTTGTATCGAGATGTCGAAGAGTGTTACGAGAGTAAATATCTTTCAATTATGTAAGTTGGGAAGTATATTTAGATAGTTTATGCACCACTTGATTTTGGTAGTAGAAGTAGATATATTCTAATTATAGAAGTATATATATCCGGATTGTAAATACAGTGCTTAAGTAGATATATCCCGATTATGGAAGTATACATTTAGATCGCTCATACAATGTTTAATCTCAATAGAGGATATACTTACTACCGGTGTCAGATTTCAAAATAAAAAATCAACAAAGAGACCTCATCAACTTTTTTTTAAGGGATCATAAACTTAAATATATAGCATATACCCACACAAGTTTATCTAACTATAACATTAGTGATCTTTCTTTCCTATACATCTGGAATTTTTTTTTTTGAGATTATGTTTAAAAATGTTTATGATGCCTTGCATGTGAAACGCAAGTAATGTCTAGAAGGACCTAAATTATTTCCTTTAAAATATCTTAATCAGCAAATTAATACTAAGAAGAAAAAGAGGAGGTTGCTTGGTTTCATGTTCATTCTCTCTTTTGAATTATAATATGAAATCCTCAATTGATCCGTCGTCAAAGCATCTTATCATAAAGCATTAAATTAAAGTTGGTAGATTTTAAAATTAATTAATGCTTTAACCAAACTTAAACCTACTTAATATTATACGGTATTAAAAATATCAGTTATTTGAATGCGAGTCATAGATTACGGAGAAGTCATGATAAGTGCATATACACTGGGTTAAAGAAATTAAATATAATGGTTCACATTCAAGGAACTGATATATTTTATATCATGAAGAACTGACATGAGAAATATTGTATATAATACAGTTTGTCTACTGCCAATTCGTCTTAATATAAAATATTTCAGGACGAAGAATGTGGACCACAGATTATGGAGAAGTTTTGACAAGTCCATACACTTTGAGTCAAAGTATGTAAATCTAATGGTCAACATTTTTCGTCCTGATATATTTTATATCAAGACGAACTGACAATAGAAAAATTGATATATAATATATGTATATATAGTAATTTTCCAATCATAACTTTTTACGATGCATACTTTAAACATCTTTGATGAAATTTAATGGAATATGTTGAATTTTGATTTGATTTTGTGTATGGATGATAAAATGGAAAAAAAAATTAAAACAATTTAGGGTCCAAAAATTAATTTTTTCCGACTTTTTTGAAAATAAAACATTTAAAAATAAGAAAATATAAGAAAAAATAGTTCTTAAATCTAAAAAATTTCCAAAATTTTACTCAATGTATATTTTAATTTTCTTAAAATGCATATAAAAAATCTCATCGAAAAATATTTGATTACATATAATTTCATCGAATCATTTTATAAAGTCCTCATTGAAAATTCTCTCTCTCTCTCTCTCTCTATATCTATATATATATAAAGTGGAATCATATCCATTTCTTGTAATTAAATCATAATCCAGGTCGAATCAAATAGGACTCCATTAATTAATTAATTAAACTTTTTTTTAAAATATTATACTATTATGTAAATCGAGGATTAGTTTGGAGAAGGGGAGGACTCGAACTCATAACCTTGTAATGTAGGCGTGAAGGGTTTTACTATCGGACCAACCTCATATCGTCAATTAATTAATTAAACTTAAACATGTATTGGACATCACAATGGCAAGTAAAAAACTTATTGTAAACAATCATCACTCCACATATATTAAGAGAATTTTTTATTTTTTATTCAACTTGCAGTTTATTGAGAAAATATAAGTTGTATTCAAATATTTACTTAAAATAAAAACATATTTATAAAAAAGCTATAAATTATGATAAATAAGATTATAATATAATTGACCAAGTGAGGCATAAATTGTAGTTCAAAAAATAAAATAAAAGCATGATGAGATCTTTGGTACACAGTAGTTGCCATATCTGTACAAGCCTAGCCATAGAGCCAAAACGGGCTTTAGTGTCGGCCCAAAGCATGTATACCGTGTGCTACAATTATTGGACCCAACATCAGGGGGTCCAAATTTTAAAAACTTGTCTTAAAAATACAAAATAATCATATTTTAGACCCATATGTGCAAAATTTTAAGTATTTTGGATAAAATTCAACTTAAATATCATACCCAAATTTAACTTCAACATTCAACCATTTATTTATTTATGGACAAATTGTACAAACATCTCTCAATATTAGGTATAATTGTAAGCATTTTTAAGTTTTATACAAAATTTCACTAACCTCCCCTACTGTCAATGGTCCTATGTTATAAACTTTGAAACAAACAATTAAGCGGATTAAATTTCTCTTTTAACCTACCTTTATTGAGTTTGTGTTCATTTTCTACCATACTAAATTATTAAATCTAGTATATTTCATATTGAATTTAAAATCAAAAACACTCTTACAAATTGATACATTTACCTACATATATCGAAAGACGAGACATCAAATCATCAATGACTCCATGGCCCAATGGATAAGGCGCTGGTCTACGGAACCAGAGATTCTGGGTTCGATCCCCAGTGGAGTCGTTTCTAACTTTTTGAACAAAATTTTCATTTTTGTTAAGTCATAAAATTGAACCAAACTTGAAACGCCCATCTCAAGTGGGCTTGTGGGCTAAAGCCTACTTTGAATCTTTTTTTTTTAATATGCATTTCTTCATTTAGTCTTTTTGTATAATTTATATGCTTACAAAAGTTTTTAGACTCAAAAGCAATCAACTATTCAAGTAATTGACACTTGTTTTGACGTTTTGTTTGATGGTTTTAACTTTTATTAAAGGAAAAATAACTTGTGTGAAAAGATTTGTCTAATATTTATAGGATTCTTATCAACTGAGCAATGAAGTATTCATACCGTGTAGTTTACATTACGATCACAACATATGGTGTATATCTGCACACCATGCAATATATATGTATTGTGGTGTATGCACAATGTGTTCGTTACAATACGTTATGATCAAGCCGCGTTGTATATGTGTTGTGTACTTGTGTTACATGTACAATACGTCCATCACAAAATAGTGAATGCCGTATAGCTTGATAGAACTCAAAAGGTATTTGTAAAATGAGGAGATGGAAGTGATGGAAATTAAACAAAGGGAAACAAAATTATCAAATTCATTGTTTCGATCAAATCGTGTGATACATGTGTCGTGTTGCATATACAATGCATCTTTACGATACGTTATGATCACGCATATGTAAGTGTTGTTATAAAATAGCGCAGACATTATAGCGTAATAAAACTCAAAAAGTCTTTATAGAAAGAGAAGATGGAAGCGATGGAAATTAAATAAAGGGAAACAAAATTGTCAAATTCATTGTATCGATCAAATCGTCTGATAGACATGTCGTGTTGCATATGCAATGTATCTTTACAATACGTTATGATCACGTATATGTGGTGTTTAATGCACATTACGTGTTCATTACAAAAAGAGTGTAAACTATAACGCTATATAATTCAAAAGTGATTCGTAAACATAGAAGATAAAAGTGATGCTCACGCGTGTACTGTGTTTAATACACATTACTTGTTTATTACATAAGAACGTCGACTATAACGTGATATAAATCAAAAGTGATTCATAAACATGGAAGATAGAAGTGATGGAAGGGGAAAGAATATTACCAAATTCATTGTTTTGATTATTTCAGTCAATTGTCATCATATGGGATGTAAATCACAAAGAAAAACCTTAAACTTTACCAATGGAGGTGACATATATATATATATATATATATGGTAGGGATGAAAACCAAAACCCACGTTAAATATAACAAAACACGTGATAGTTGAGGCTTGAGGGTGACTATATTCTATAGCAAAACTGTGCCTCTCCATGTAAGACATCATTACTTTGGAATAAATAATATATAATATGTTAAAGTCATATCATTTGAATTGAAAACCTTAAAACAGCTAAACGTAATCATCTTATACTAAGACAATAATAATAATAATAATATTTTCAATAAACCCAAAGTCGACAATAGATAAATGTAAAACTATCACTGAAATATAAACAATTTATGCGTTTATAAACAGAGTTAGAGTTGATCTATCTATGTTTAAAAATACATGAATGTCAACATATGCAAAGAATATATTAATTTTATTAATTTAATCAAAACTCAAAAGTTAATATTATTATATTTCCAAGTATATATGTGCAAGCTTCCAAGCCTGCAACCTTATTAAATATTCATTAATCAGTTTAATACTTGATTATTAGAGTACTTGACAGCATTGAGACATATGATTAGATTACATACTAATTAATGTTATAATTAATTAAGATGTCTTTCCAGATGGAGGAAGCTAATTAATTGTTCCTATACATGAGACCTTATTTGGCAAGAAAATGTCAATTATCATGACCAAATTTTTATTTTTATTTTTTATATTTTCAGACTTCAGATGGATGGAATATGGACAGAAGACAGTAAAACAAAAGCAATCAATTGATTAGTGTATTTATTTTTTGTCCGATTAGAGTTGAAGTGTTCTCACTAAACCTAAAATAATTTAGTTTCTGTTTTTTTTAATTATTATTTAAGAAATATTATAATAAAATAAGTTGGTGTCCACAAATTATAAAACATGTACGGGAAGCTGACACCTGGCGTACATATGCAGCTGTTTATTTTCAAAATTAGTGGTGGCCCCTTATTTAATTAATCAAATTAACCTAGTTTAGATTAAAGAATCATATTATTATATATCGTACACGTTAAAGATTAAAAAGTAAAACCGCCGCAACTCAAATAATGTTCAATTTATCAATGCTGTTCCGATAAAAATTCAAATAATTAAGTAGACAACTTTTGTTTGAAAAGAAATCAATTATTCCGAATCCAATATAATACAATTATAATCCTCGTATGGTCATACCCGAAAAAATGGAGGAGACCAAGAGAATCGTCAATCTCTCCTATGTAACTAGCGTACATATGTTATACATATACAATATTCTATAATCAGTTCGAACTGATATAAAATATATTAATTATTATATGTATTTATATGAGTATTTTTTTTAATTCAATGACCCGTATAAAAGGAATTGATATATCTTATATCATATATCAGTTCTAACTGACAATAGAAATACTCTATATATTCGATTGAAATTTGATTTGTAGACGGGGAGATTTTGGGTGGTTTTTTTTTTCTTCAATTATTTGTTGTAACCAGGTGCCAATGAAACTATGGATACAGGGAAACCAGATATTCCTAGTTTGGGTTGATTGTGACCCAACACTAGTTTGCTAGAGGACACACTTAGTGGACTCTCCTCTTTCAACTTTATTATTAGTAGCCTTTTATCCTCACACCACTTTATATTCTCTAGTACTAGTAAGTAGTGACTATCAATATATGTACATACACCATTCACACACACAACAAAACTCATCCATCGATTCAATTATCGGAGATCTTTCTCGAATTTAGATGTTAAATATCGACCGTGTTAGAATACAATAGGGATGTGATGAAAAAGGAATAGAATTTTGTAAAATTTAATAATAATTAAAAGGTTGAATATGTTGATTAAGGTTTTTATTTTGGAATTTAGTGTATAAGT
Source organism: Dipteronia sinensis (assembly GCA_033220585.1). NCBI lineage: Eukaryota > Viridiplantae > Streptophyta > Magnoliopsida > Sapindales > Sapindaceae > Dipteronia > Dipteronia sinensis. The sequence continues at coordinate 76,755,861 of CM065638.1, read as the reverse complement.
GTATACTTAAGACATTTTTAAAGTTCTTAGTGGAAAAAACCGTACAATTTGAGCTTATCCAATTCCGAGTAGATAATGTAAAACAAATTTTTTAATCATCAAAAAATTCGATCGAAATAGTAATTAAACAATTAAAATACAAAAACTTGCAAATAATGTTTTGTATTATGAAAGCATTAATACAGAAGCTAGACTAAATGCACACTTTAATATATGTTTGGTATGACTTTTGTAGATGTTAAATATATTTTTTTAATGTTAGAAATTGTTTTTGTTGTTTGGCAAAATTGAAGAAGTGTTTTTTTAATGTTAAAAAAAACTATTTTATGTCTTTTGGCAGAAACCCAAAATTTGGACTTCTCTTAAGAAGTTTTTTTTAAACTTTTTAAAAAGAAATAAATAGTTTCAACTACCATCCATGAAATTTAAATATTTTATCTTATAACTTTATATAATAAATATTTTGTTAGTGTCCATTTTTATAATTTGTAACAACAAAAATTATTTTAAAGATATTTTGATAAACAATTTATTAATTTAAAAACGTTTTTTAAGTAAATATCAATTAATATAGGACTTCTTGTTAAAAGTTATTCTCAATAGAAACTCTAATCGAAAAAGATCTACTATGGAATCTCTGTTTGAAAGTCATCACAAATAAACCCTTAATCATCGCAAATAAACCCTTAATCAGCTTGGGATAAAAGTCAATAAAAAAAAATCTGAATTTTACTTCAAACAGACAAAAAAAATCTGAATTTCAGTACAATGCTGGTCACGTGATAAGAAGCAGTCGCATTTGCAAATCTATCTGTACCACCCTTACCTACAAGAAAGGCATCGTCACCTAATTCTCCGACACGTGTCATTTCTACACTAGTAAACATCTTTGTCCACGAGAAGATCTTTAGATGAATCCGATGCACCATACTTCGCCCACTCTGATGATGTGGCAGTATCAAGGTGGACGATGCATAATGCATCACAGTGTACCTAAGTTTTAACATATGTCCACATGTGATTATGTCGTTCTATTCCTCGTACTCGAGCTCTCATTGGCCAGTCATTCACAGGCGAGTCGTCTTATCATTTCTCACTTTTATCAATCCGATCACAATTCACATCCATGCCTGTTAATATCACGACAAAAACCCAATCCCCGTATCAGGAACAACTTTCCATCCACACAAAAAACAAACGCCGTCAACTCTTAACCAATCATCAATCCACACGCATACCGCAGTCATAACTCCGTCAAGCATAGCCGTCAACGGACCCAATTAAATTCCCCGTCTGCCTCTTAAGCAGTGGACACGTACAATTATAATCTCTGCAGTAAAAAAAAATAAAAAATTAAAAGAATCATAAAACAAACATTTATTATTATTATTATTTTTTATTTACATATTATTACAAAGTGTGCGACTGTGAGAATCGCTGTGACCGTACGATTTGTGTGTTAATGGCAGGTGAGATCAGAAGAGATTTCATACTTGTGGAGGAAGCAGAAAAAAATGACGGAGACGATGAAACAAAACAGATCCAAAAAGTAAACGATTTTTTATTGATTTGTTTATGTTTTTGTTTATGTTTTTGTTTTTACTCTTCAATCGAGGACTCTTATTGCTTCCTGTATCGGTTACAAAGTCTCAGGGTCTTTTGAGTCCTCTATCTAGAATTAGCTTTTCAGACTTCATTATTATTATATAAGTGTAGAATCGTTATCAGTTGTGTCACTGTTATTTATCAAATATCAAAGGTAGTAGTAGTTTCGAGATATTTTCTTTTCTTCTTCTGCTTCTCTGTGTGAGTGGACGGAATTGTGATTGTTGTTGTTTGTCGTGAGAGAGTTGAGTTCGATTGGATGGAGAAAGGCGTCGTCGACGTCGTAGATGACGGAGATGATTCATCGGGAGGAGAAGGAGTCGGAGGAGGAGACTCGTTGTATAGGGAGCTGTGGCGCGCGTGCGCGGGTCCACTGGTGACGGTGCCGCGTAGAGGAGACATTGTGTACTACTTTCCTCAAGGACACATCGAGCAGGTTGAAGCGTCGATGAATCAAGGGTCTGATCAGCAAATGCCGGCTTATGATCTTCCGGAGAAGATACTTTGTAAAGTCGTAAATGTTCTGTTGAAGGTACTGGTGTCTGGTAGCTTCAATTTCGCTGGAAAAAAAAAAGAATTCGCTTGGTTTGTTTGTTGGTTTAATTTAGGTTATTTTTGTTGTTTTTTGCAGGCTGAACAAGACACTGACGAAGTGTTTGCTCAAGTCACTTTGCATCCGTTAAGCAAAGTAAGTTTTTTATTTTAATAATATCAATTGAGGCTTGAAATGTTGAAATTTTAAATGGATGTGTGGTGTGGCAGCAAGAGGAGGAGTCGATGTTGAAGGAGAAGAAGGCGGCGAGTCCACCGACCCAGCGTCGTCGGGTGTATTCCTTCTGCAAGACTTTGACAGCGTCTGATACGAGCACTCACGGTGGATTTTCGGTGTTGAGACGGCACGCTGAGGAATGCCTGCCTCCTCTGGTTTTTGCTCCCTTCTCTCTCTGTCCTTTCTGCTGCTATTTTTTTTAATTTGATGATCGGATTCTTCTTTCGAGTGTTCTGAGCGCAATTTGATTTGATTTTCTCTGGCAGGACATGTCCAAGCAACCTCCAACTCAGGAATTAGTGACTAAAGACTTGCACGGAAATGAGTGGTGTTTCCGCCACATCTTTCGTGGTAATTGATTGTTTCTTGTATACTCATCTGTAATCGTTTGATGTTAGTTGCTTAGTATGCACTCAAATAAATCCAGAGAGGCAATTTTGTTTCTCCACTCGCAATTTAGTGAAATTATGTTTACAAGCGATGGACACCTTGTATCTTAGTAAAAGCCTCTAGTCTCATTTTGGGGTCTTGTTGGTAGTGTCTTTAGTCATGATATTTCAATTTATATTATTTGTTAGCTTCCATACAACATTTCATGGATGCTTGATTATACATATTATGATCTTGGATTATAATAGGTTTGACTGTTATATATGATAATTGGTTGCCTTGTGTCTTTTATGCTTGGCCAGATTGTCTCCTGAGAAGTTATTTAGAGGTCTAGGCCTTCAATTTTCAATGACTTCTACTCAATGTTTCAGTATTATCACTTGTTCTGACTGTATAGATTTTATTTTATACAGATACTTGTTAAATGACATGCTATTATACATTTTTTTTTGTGTAGTTGAAAAATTTAGTATCTTTAGGTACTTCAGTCACCGTGTATACATTCTAATTGCCAGGTCAACCGAAGAGGCACCTTCTTCAGAGTGGCTGGAGTCTTTTCGTCAGCTCCAAGAAGCTTGTTGCAGGAGATGCTTTTATTTTCCTCAGGTTTAGTCTCATCCTGAAATTCAATATATTATGATGATTACTGTTCTGTAGTGGTTACATTTGATTCATGATCAATCGATTATGTCTGATCAGTTTCTTGATTGTTATCTGCAGGGGTGAAAATGGGAAACTTCGTGTTGGGGTAAGGCGTGCTATGAGGCAGCCAAGTACTGTTTCATCTTCAGTCATATCAAGCCATAGTATGCATATTGGTGTTCTTGCGACAGCCTGGCATGCAGTTGCAACGGGAACATTGTTCACTATCTATTACAAACCAAGGACAAGCCCTGCTGAGTTTATGGTTCCTTATGAAAAATATAAAGAGGCTGAGAAGAACAACTATACAGTAGGAATGCGTTTCAAAATGAGGTTTGAAGGTGAAGAGTCTCCAGAACAGAGGTATGGTAGTTTATTGAATCCTGTGTTATTCCCTTGGGAGTTGACGAAAAGAAGGTAGAAATGGATTAAGGACTTTTTATTTTATTATTATAATTATTATTTTTTTTTCTGATCCACATATTTTCTGAATTGAATTAGATACGCCGGCACCGTTGTTGGAGTTGAAGAAGCTGATTCAAACAAGTGGCCTGGTTCTAAGTGGAGGTGTCTCAAGGTAGTACAATATTAGCATATAGTAATGGCAATCACAGTTGTTTCGTCATAAGCTCAAATATACTTATGTTTTTCAGGTGCGATGGGATGAAATTTCTCCTCATCATCGTCCGGAGAGAGTTTCCCCATGGGAAGCCGAATTTTCTGTGACTCCTGCTCCAGATCCACTTACAGCATCTAGACTGAAAAGGCCTCGTCCGAACATGGTGTCATTATCTACTGGTTCCTCCTCTGTTATCTCAAAAGAAGGAGGTATAATATGACTAGCATTTCTTGATTTATAACTTTTCATTCTGCCCATCCTTCCATTATTTTTTATTTTATTTGGTCTATCAATATAAGTCCTATTGTACGGACTACATCACAATATAAGGATCAAAGTGCTGTAAGAGCTGATTTGGACCTGAGGATAGGGTCCTGGATTAAAGCATGGAATGAATTTGATGAATTTAATGTCAGGTCCTCGGAACATGCAAGAGTCCTGCAAATTATCTGAGCCCTTTGTCGAGCAGAATCCCGAAGATGCTGACCAAACAAAGAGGTGTGATGCAAACCAGGAAAACATATTCAAGATGCTTACAGAGTCCAGGATGCATTTGAATCCCCAAAATATGATGGTAGAGTCCGGCATGGAGCTTCATGCAGAAGAAAAAGAAATGCAATGCCAGAAATCTGTAAATATCCGGTCTGCTGCAGTCAGAGGGTACGATAAACCTCACGGTCTAGAATTCAAGCATCAGGAAAGAAACTGGTTGTTGCCTTCATTGTCATTATCGCATTCTGAGAAACCCTCAAGACCAATGGAGTCAGACGCCCAACCTCCGGCCAGGAAACGACAGGAGGCGGTGAAATCTAAAGCAGTAGTTGGTAGTTGCAAACTTTTTGGTTTCTCCCTCGTGACTAATTATGTGGCAACTGAACCAGCCATGCCACATACGAATTCTGTGTATGGGTCACAACAGCAATACAATTTTGGATCAGGCCATGTGCAAGATTTGAATTCTGACATACTTGCTGAGCAATTGAAGTGTACAAACTCAGCCGAGACTGCAGTCGGGGGTGATAAACTGGGTGAACCTTTCCAAGCTTCTGCTCAGCTTGCTAGAGATGTCGTGGGCAAGCACCTGGGAGGTGGTTCAACGAGAAGTTGCATTAAGGTTATCTCTGACTCTGTCATTTGCAATATGTTATCTTGAATTTGAATAGAGTTGTTGATATTTTACTTGTTTTACTTTGACCCTGAACAATTCAGGTTCACAAGCAGGGAATTGCTTTGGGGAGATCATTGGATCTGAGCAAGTTTAATGGCTATGATGAATTGATTGCAGAGCTGGATCGCATTTTTGAATTTAACGGTGAATTAATTGCTTCCAACAAAAAATGGTTGATTGTTTTTACAGACGATGAAGGTGATATGATGCTAGTAGGAGATGATCCCTGGCTGTAAGCACACAAATTATCCCCTTCATTTGCTTGCTTAACATAACATGTTCATGTTGCTTCTAGTTTTCAGTAATGCTAATCAATCTGTCGTCTTTGTATATCATAGGGAATTCTGTAGCATGGTCCGTAGGATCTTCGTTTACACTCGAGAGGAGGTAAAGCAGATGATCCCGCGACCCTTGAATCCGAAAATCAAGAAAACTTTACTCATGGCAGACAGAAAACTCGGTTCAACTGTGGATTGAAGTTCGACAACCTCCTTCGGTAGTAGTGAGTTTCGTAGAAAGTTTAGGTTTTTGTGCTATATATAGCAGTGAAAGGTTATAGGTGGGCTTCGACTCGTTTCAGTTCTGCTGACTATAGTTTGAGAGAAACTCCTTATAGTTTGTTTTTCTTCATGTTTAAGTACCCAACCAATATCTATAAGTTCTTGTAGGAATGATATATGATATTGAGTTGACAAAATTTTACAAGCTTTCTTGCGCTCTTTTTCGATTTTTTCCTCGTGCATTTGCGGTGATCCTTTAAACCAACTACATTAGCGAATATGAGATATTGAGCGACCGAGCCACATTGGACGGCAAAAAAAAAAAAAAAAAAACACATTATTAAAACGACAAATAGTATTTCGAACAAAGATAAAAAACGCGATAGGAGATTATCAAGATTGAAGTTGTAAATTACAAACAATCGAATGTCTTGGATCCATGTGCAGCACCATCTGGCTCTATCACCATCGAATCCACCTCCTCCTAGACTAGCAGCAGCAGCTACTACAAATAGTAAGTCTGCTAACTTCTCTCAAATCCCTTCATGGGTTTCTCTCAAACGCACTTCTTCTTCTTCGGTGAAAACAACGCCACCTCTGCAACAAGGCAGAGTGGAGAATCTCCACTTGGTTTCTCTGTCAAAACAAGCGAAACTCAAAGAAGCCCGCGTCTTTCTCGAGCAAATGGACGAGGCTGGCGTTTACGTCACCCCGCATTCGTACGAGTCCCTACTCGAAACCTGTCGGAATTTGAGGTCTTTATCGGACGGAAGATACATTCACGATAGAATGCGAAGAAGAACGGTGAAGAACCCATCTGGGTTTCTCGAGAATTGCGTGCTGAGAATGTACTGTGATTGCGGCAGCTTGGTCGATGCACAGACGATGTTCGATGAAATGGCTGAGAGAAATTTGGGTTCTTGGGCTGTGATCATGTCTGCTTATGCGGAGGCTGGATTTGTGGATAAATCTTTTTGGTTATTCTCGGATATGCTTGAGCTTGGAATCGAACCGACTTCGATGATATATACTGCCCTTTTGAAGTATTTGGTGAATCATTCTCTTTTAGAGATTGGTAGACAGTTGCATTCTCGTGTTATAAGAAGTGGGTTGAGTTCAAATGTTGCTATTGACACAGCAATCTGTAACATGTACGTGAAATGTGGTTGGTTTGAAGGCGCTAAGCTTGTTTTCGATCAGATGGACGAAAAGGATTCTGTGGCTTGGACAGGCTTGATGGTGGGGTACACTCAAGCTGGGAGACCGGAGGATGCTTTAGATTTGTTTGTAAAGATGGTGATGGAAGGTGTCGAATTGGATCAATATGTTTTTTCGATTGTTCTAAAAGCGTGTGCTGGATTGGAGGACTTGAATTTGGGAAGGCAAATTCATGGTTACATTGTTAAACTTGGGTTGGAAACAGATGTTTCGGTGGGAACTCCTCTAGTCGATTTTTATGTCAAATGTGTGAATTTCGAATCTGCCTGTCAAGCATTTGAGAGGATAAGTGAACCGAGTGATGTTTCATGGAGTGCTATGATCTGTGGCTATAGCCAGATTGGAAAATTTGACGAATCTGTCAAAATATTCAAATCTTTAAGGAACAACAGTCTGGTTTTGAATTCGTTTATCTATACTAGCATTTTTCAAGCATGCTCTGCACTTGCAGACTTCAATTTGGGCGCCCAAGCTCATGCGGATGCCGTGAAAAGAAGTCTAATTTCACACCTATATGGAGACAGTGCTTTGGTTTCAATGTATTCTAAATGTGGAAGATTGGACTATGCCACTCGGGCCTTTGAATCGATAGCTGCACCTGATACTGTTGCTTGGACTGCAATAATATCTGGCAATGCTCACCATGGCAATGCTTCTGAGGCTCTTAGGCTTTTTCGGAGGATGCAGGACTCTGGTGTAAGGCCAAATTTAGTGACATTTGTAGCAGTTTTGACTGCTTGTAGCCATTCAGGTTTGGTTGTCGAAGCCAAGCATTATATGGACACAATGCATAGTCAGTACCGTGTGGATCCTACTATCGATCATTATAATTGTATGATCGATATATACTCTCGAGCTGGGCTACTACAGGAAGCATATGAGCTGATAAAGAGCATGCCATTTGATCCTGATAAAACAAGCTGGAAATGTTTATTGGGTGGTTGTTGGACCCATAGGAATCTCGAGCTTGGAGAAATCGGAGCTGCAAATCTCCTTAAGCTGGACCCAGAGGATACTGCAGGCTATGTCCTCTTATTCAACCTGTATGCTTCATCTGGGAAATGGGAAGAAGCGGCTGGTGTCAGGAAAACGATGACCGAAAAGAATTTGAAGAAGGACCTCAGTTGCAGCTGGATAACTGTCAAGGGCAAAGTGCAACGGTTTATAGTTGGCGATAAACACCATCCTCAGACCGATGAGATTTACTCAAAATTAGAAGAGTTTGATCAAACTCTCATGAACAATGAAAATGGCCTCCTAACAGAAGAAGATGATGTATCGTGTACATTTCCCGAACGTAAACAACAGCTTCTTGTCCACAGTGAGAGACTTGCTATGGCATTTGGACTAATATCAACTCCAACCAATACCCCAATTATAATTTTCAAGAACCTCCGGGCATGTACAGACTGCCATGAATTCGCAAAACATCTTTCGGACATCACTGGACGTAGAATTGTCATTAGAGATGCCTGCAGATTCCATCATTTCCAATCCGGGCAATGTTCTTGCAACGATTACTGGTGACTATATAATAAGGTGTACTGTGATTCCCTACACAATTTTAAGTTGTTTACACTTGTGGGAAAAATTCAATTCTCTAGTGCACATGTCCAAATATTTCTTACATTTGAATATAATCCTGATTACGAACATGGTTATTCGATAGAAAAAAGATGTGAACCTCTGTAAACTTTTCGGCTAGTGGGGTTTGGTATTGTAGTGAGCTAAGCCAGTATCCACCACCAGACACCAGTGGGGATGCTTTGGCTGTGGAAGCACGCGTGAAGCTGTAACGTGAACTATGACCAAAATGTCTCTTTCCCTCTACAGAGAAAACCTAAGATTACCAACAAGTGCATGAATTGAAGTCAACCAATCCGGGACTGACACGATCCCATTGAATCATGTTTGATTGGGAAGCACTTTCAAGTATCAACCAAGTAAATAAGTACAAAGTGAGTGAGCATCTATCAATTCAGCTGACACGTTCTTCTGATATATCATATCGTATCGTATCATCGAAAAGTTGAAGAAGACTCAATCGAGAGATTTTCTTGTGTGCTTTTGTGGGGTAAGTGTTTGCTTTTTGTAGAGGCCTGAGGGCCCATGCCAGCATGTACATATTGAGGTTTGGACTTGGGAACCTTCGTTTTCACTTTCATTTGGCTAAGTGACTCACTTTAACTTTATCATAAACTAAGCATGTGATTACATATTTGTAGTATACTATTATTCAATTAGTAGTGTTATGTTGTATGGGCCATTTTAGGTATTTTTTTATTGTAAATTATATATTTATAATCATAGATCTGTTTTCTTTTGTTTTATTACATAGGACATACGGCGGTGAGCTGGTGACGATTCGAATCTAGAATATTAACCGGATTGAATGAACACCTTTTACCATCAAACCACATAAAACGGTGGTATCAAGGGTCCATTTTGTTTAAACGATTAGTGTGGTATATATTATGGGACTCTTTATAATATTATTTGTTTTTCACGTCCATAATAATGTTTCAACTCTAAAATCTAAACAACCTCACACGTGTTTGAGTCACATAAAAATTCAGAAATCAAGTCATCGGATCACACAAGAAATAAATAAATAAATAAATAAAACCCAACAACAAACAACTAAAAAAACAAATGAATTTCAAGTACCATCTTAGCCTCTTGCATGTGTATTGTGTACTTCTCTTTTATTTATTTATTTATTTTAATATATTTTTATGGGTTTAAGTTAAACAGTGCTCTCCTAGAAACCTGAATGTGTCCGGATTGTATATAGTATTTAATCTTAACGGTTTAGATTAACCTTAATTGGATTTTAAATGAATTTAATAATAAAAAAAGAAAGAGTTGTATTACATACAGGTTAAATTTAAGTGTTTAACAAATGTAGAAAATGTTTATTAAAAATATATATTTATTGCATCGAATAAAACAGTGGAATTTAGTAGTTAGCGTGTGACTTAAAACTATCAAAAAATAAAAAAAATGAAGAGGTATTGTCATCTCTGTGTGTCTGGCCAATGGTATTCGTTAAAAATGAGTTGGCGCCAAAGGAACTGGTTGTTATAGATAAAGTTTTATCTACTTCCCTTTCTTAGCTCTCACTGTCCCTCTCCTTAGTTTTCTTTAACTGTCACTTACCTTATAACATATTTTTTCTATTGTTTTTTTTCTCTTCTGGGTTCCTGTCATTTTCTCTGCTTCTATATATATATATATATATATTTTTTTTTTTCCACCCAAAAGCTTTGCTTCAACACACCCACTTCTTCTTTTCCTGGAATTGCTGGTTTTTTTTTTTGTTTTTTCATGTTACAAGGTAATTTCTACCATTCTTTTGATTTGTTTTTGTTTTGATTATGTGGGTATGGTTAATTTCTGTTCTATTTTAATTGCCATTTTATTTTCAGAAGCTTGTCTGTTCAATTCTTACTTTAACTGAGGAAATGAATCTAACAAAACCCAAAATCTGAATTTTTTTTCTTTGAAGCCATCTTTTGTTTTGATTGATCCTTAATTCCTTATTGTCCAGTTGGCTTTTGTTGGGATTAGAGAACCTTTAACAATATCTAAGCATATCTGTCTTGCACATTCCAAGTTGTTATGTTGTTTATGTGCAGCATTTTGTAATTTGATATTGCTGAATAACTCAGTCCAATCAAGTTCTGTCTCTGATTTATAGAATGATTTGTGTGTGTGTGTGTGTGTGTGTGGAATTTAGTCTTCAATCCTATATGAATGACATGGAAGTTGGAAAAATAAAATGTGCATCTAGCTATGGCAAGCCTCCATGGATATTCAAAGGCAGGCAAGTTTTTATTTTTATTATTTTTCGCAGATTTTGATCAATACTTGTATATTGTAATCCAACTTTGCTTCAATATGTTGAATGATTTTTGTATTTTTGTTAAATTTCAGTGCACTTTACCAGCTCCATCTTGTGAAAGCAGAAACTGCCAAAGCATTCATCCCAAAGGACTTCAGATTAGTTGAAGCATTTGGGTACTCAAATTTAACTGCAAACGATTGGTTGGGTTGATTAAAGTGTTTGTGTAATTCAATTTATTTTACTAATTAGTATGAGTTTCGACCATGTTGCAGATACACTCTTGGTGGTTTCTTCCTTGCTAGCTATGATGAAAGTCCAGCTGGAGATTTCGATGAGGTTGTATACGCCTTCACTTCCACGATTGCCATAATAAGTTGTTGAAGTATTTTCTAGAATATCATTGTTCTGTGCAGGAACATGCTTTATTTCGGAAAGTAATACTATTTGAAGTGAATTCATTGTTTTAATTGTTCGAATGTGTTGTTTCTGCAGCTTGTGGTGATTCCAGGAATTGTATGGAACCCCCCGACATCTTGCGCGTATGTTCCTTATTCTATTTCTTGCTTACTTCATATGCAAAAACAATTGTCAAATATGTTGTGAGAGAAATAAACTGTCTATGTTCCTAGCAATTTTTCCATGCCCGAAAGTGTTAACAAGTCGGGAATAAATCAGAAAGATCTGATCTGGCTCAAGTTCATGGTGAAGTTTTGCTTGAGCTGGAAAAATGTGATTTGGTTTTCACAAATTGTGGTCAATTTTTGTGAAGCTTGAATGTCCCATTACTATGTATTAAACTATAATAGTATTAAAGGAATCAATCATTTAGAATATATAAGATGATGCTAGTTGCTGCATGGAGTGTTTTCTATAAATAGCCCTCCACAATTGAGCAAGTTGTTATTGTTTATTTGGGTTGGTGAGTCAGATTCATGCATCCATGAATTGAAACCATGGGAGAGAATTCTTTTTAGCCCACCTGAACTGAATCTTCTGGTTTTGAATCTGTAGGTCCAAAAGCTCAATTTTTATTTTATATTTTATATTTTAAATAATTACTCTGGTCAAGTTAGTGTGAGTTTAATAAATATGCAACTATACCTTCAAATTTCTTCATTTACTTACCACCCAAATGAGTAGACCATGTTACTTGTGCAACAGGTGGGCTGCTCGGGTGCTTGTGAACAGCGATGAGGCTTGTGATCATGGACGGAAGGTGGGGAGGATGCGAAATTCTTTGTGCACATTCTGATACTCTTAAAGTTCATTCTACCAAACTATTGTGACTACAATTTCTTGTTACTTTATATATTTGGTCAAGCTAGATGGGAATTGCCACTTTCATTTCTTTATTTACTATCTTAGGCTAAAAAATGCTGACCACGCAGCTCGTGTTACTTGAAAATTGGAGATATTTACTTAGTTAACAGTATGAGTTTCGAAGAATGTCTTCACCTTATTTTGTGGATCAATGATTTCATTTGCTTTCTCTCTTGCAGCATGTAGGGCTTCCCAGTCAGGTTGCTAGGTTTACAAAGGTAATCCTTGTTCGGGATTCTTTCTTTCAGCTATTTACTTGAATTTTTTGCAATCAATAAACATTGGCAGGCAAATATTGGTTTGGAGTTACAATGGTCTTCTTTAGAGTCTTGAACTGTTCTTCAATAGGGTTTCGGTTTTGGTTATAAAGCAGATTAACAATGTACTTTTTACTCGTCAATGCCTTGAGAGCAAGCCAATGTTGATGTTGCTAAACGTTTTCAATTATTTCAACAAAAATAAAACATTTTCATGTTGCTTTTGATATTTGAAACAGAAAATTACACCGGTTCAAAGACAACCAAAGGCTAAAACCAATGGTTTTCTCAACATGATTGGTTTGGGTACGACACTATATCCTCCAGAGGATTTCGCAGCTGTACAAGTGAGCGAAATGCAGGGTCCTTCCACAAAAGATATCTGTAACATTGCGCTTACAACTGCAGGTGAGTCGAGTTTACTGATTCAATTAGTTCTCACTGCTTAAACATGGTCATTGAAAGTTGGTCGTATAAATTTCGCATTACTATTTAAAATTTCATGCTTCCGATGAAGTAACTGATGGTATTGCATTTTTTTTTCCTGGTTATGATATGAGCTTGTGATTACAGTGCCTGCACTAAAATCACACAAATGGATGGGACCAACAATCAAAATGTCACTTCCAAGTTTTAGGTCAAATTTCTGCAAATGATTTGTATTCTAACATTAAAAAGAGTTTCCACTTTGTAACAGTTAATATAATCTCTCCCTTGTAATGTTGTGAAAAATGCAGTGGCCATACAGAGTATATCCCCAACCTTTTAAAGTACTCTTGCCATATAGAGTGCAGGTATATCGATCTCCAATCTACATCAAAATTTTACAACAAAGATTTCAGTTTTTAGATTACTAGTATGCAAAAGTTCTGGAAATCAACTTTTATTGAATTCAATCTTCTGAATCAATGATAATATATATAGGGTGAGAGCAGTGAAGCCAGCAAAAGTTTCAGGGACATTGTATGCATCAGAAGAGGACAACGAACAACATAGTTCCCGAACAGTGAACTCTCCTACGACTGAAGTAGTATCGATGGATAATGGACGAAACCTGAGCATTTCAGTGATGCTGTCAAGACCAATATTAGCTTTGGAGTTCAATTGTTTAACAATGAGAGTTGAAGCTCCCATTGTTGTTTCCAGCAGCTCTAAGAGATCTTTAAAAGTTTCTAATTGACCATTCATGGACGAAACCTGAGCATTGCGGTGATGTTTTCAAAAACCAATATTAGCTTTGGAGTTCAATTGTTTAAAAATAAGAGTTTAAGCTCTCATTGTTGTATCCAGCAGCTCTAAGAGATCTTTAAAAGTTTCTTGATCATTCATGTGTTTTGGATGATCCTTTTTTCGCATGCATGCGAATTGTTGTTCAAACTTCATCTAGTTAATGAAATTTATTCGCATGAAATTACCATCTTTTGTTGTTGATTGGAACGTTACGAAATTCACAGAAGAACACTTTTTTTTTTTCTTTCATTGATAATTTTACAAAAAATTTGTACATTCCATAACATGGACAAACCCGAAATTCACAGAAGAACACTTTTTTTTTTCTTTCATTCATAATTTTACAAAAAATTTCTACATTCCATAGCATGGACAAACCCGAGGAACAAACGAACAAACAAATGCAATTTTTCATTCTCAGATGATGATTAACTGTTGCTTCTAGCACTCAAACTTTACTTACATTCTCAATCTGTATCTCTACCTCCATCAACCAAAGAACTGAACAGTAAATCAGAAAGCTTCTGGTAAAGGGTGACCACCCAAAAATGCTTTGAACAGCACAAGCGATCTTTCAGGCTGCGAGAAGGGAGCTTCATGCGAGGCACCTCTGATGGTGGCAAAGGATAGGATATCACCATAAACTTGGGTCCATCCACCAACCTAGTGATGAAAAAAACAATTAAGGTTTATCAAATTGTCACGTAAAACTTTTCGAATAATTGTTACCATCAAAATGCTTAAATTTTTTGTAGTTTTCAAGAGATTTACCTGCTGCCCTTCAAACCATACCCTGTAAGGCACAGTAGTTCTCAACCTTAATTCCTTTGCCAGTCCATTTACGAGTTTTCGACTTCCGGTCAATGGGATAACAGAATCTTGATCTCCACTGTAATTCAAGAAAATATATGAGGTCCTTTTCTATAATAACCCCGAGTAGAAATCCAACAAAAACTAAGAAAATGGAGACTTCAAGGTTAGAGATATATATATATATATATATATACCTGTACACTAAGACTGGGATTCCTGCCTTGATTAGTTTTCGAACAATAGTGATTGTCGGAATCTCCAGGTCAAGTAGCTCATAATCTAGAATGCTGTGATCAGTCCAGGAGTTACAATTAACAACCAAATTTGCTTTCCTTTTTTACCATTTTTGGAAACGTTGAAAGCTATGCACGGAGATATACGAGGACTAGAATGAATGATCCATGCTGTGTTTTTTTTTTCCTTTTAAAATCTCTTTTTATCATGAATTATAAATTCTAGCTTATATATTATTCAAGAATTATGAAACATAATTTGTTGAAAGAGAATTACTTGCTGCAAACAGCCCAACTACGGACTCCTACAAGTCGTGCGTGAAGAGCCATCTGCACATCTTTTCTGTTAAGGTAACTGACAGTTTCATCTTCCACACAGACATCTATCGGTTCACCATCTTGCTGCAGTTGAAAGTATCACATAGAAAACTGAATTAGAAATCGAATACCGATTTAGATAAAGCAAAATACGAAACAGTAATCAAGAAACTACATATAGTACTACTTACCTTAGGAGCAAGGATTTTGGATTGGGAGAGCACGGACGATATACAAACGTCGAGAGTGACATCATATTTGTCAACAAATCTACTGGTTTCTCTACTGACTTGACCCATTACCCTTGAACATATAGAAGAGACAGACCCTCGGTAGTATTCGCTCACATACCGCGAATAGTTGCAAAAAGAAGTGAACATTGTGTATGTAGTATCTGATATCAGTCCATGAGACCAGAAGAATTCAGCCCTCGAATTGAAATCAGTCGCGAATTCTAACACCGGATTGCCTAGCTGCAATTACAAAAGGATGGTCACAAGAAGCCATTTATACATCAAACGAAACATATTTACTACGAAACTTAAAAGATTGAAAATCGCTTCATTTGATTACTCACAGCAATCCCTTTCAAATTGAACAACTTCTCCTTCTTGTTGAAGAGAAGCATGAGTTCAGCCAGTTGAGGCACATAGTGGCCTAGTTATATATAAACAAAAACCAAACAAATAAGTTCCAATTAAACTCACAAGCTGAATCATTTCAAATTGAAAGAGTCAAGAAAATAGAACAATACCAGCATAGCTCTCTCCTGTAATATACAAACTTCTGTTTCTGTATTGTGGGAATTTGTCAAACCATCTTTGCAAGAACACTAGATTGTCCCTGGCTATAATAATAATAATAACAAAGAGAGAAGAAAGTACCAGGTTTCAGAAAGTGAAGATGTGGTCTGTAAAGTTGAAAACTTTTTGTCAACCCAAGCAGCAAAACAACAAAATAAGAACAGTAAGCATAGAACATTTGCTTAACTGTAAAGTGAGTAGGCTTGTGATATATATATATATAGTACCAGAACATGATCAAAATTATTCTAGCCAATGTAATTTTTTGTACAGAAAAAAGAAAACCCAAAAAGGGTATTCAAAAATTGGAAGCAAAATTCAAAACAAATGAATTTATTGGGTATCACAGATTGATGAGACATACCAGTTATCTTGTCATTTACACCTTCATATGAGGAGGAGTCACTTGAATAAGAGAACCCAACTCCAATTGGTGTCTCCAAATACAACATATTGGCTTCTGCAGGAAGAGATTGGAGTGCTAAAAAGTTAACACTAAAAAACAAATTGGAAAAAAAAAATCACAATTGATCAAAAAAAATTAGAGCAAATATGTCTGTACATTACAGTACCTCTGTTCCAGCTGTATTCATTCCTCACAAGTTTCTCTCCACTAGGCCTAAATGGTCCATTTTCAGAAAATGCTCCAACTCCCAAAGAAGAACAACCAGGACCTGCAAATAAAACACAAATTACAAGCAAAATCAAAACCCCATTAAAAGAAAATGCATCAGATGTGAGTGAGTGAGTTAAAGAAAGAATTGTTTTATATGTACCTCCATTGAGCCAGAGAACAAGAGGCTTCAAATTTGGATCTATTTCAGCTTCAGCAAAGTAGTAAAACAGAGCTCTCTGTTTCTTCTCATCAACGGTAACATAACCCGAATACTGTTGGAACCCGACTTGAGGCTGGCCCGGTAAGTAAATGATTCTATCAAACAGAGAAGGACTTGACTCCACCACAAGTGTACAAAAGCATAATAGCTGGATCAGAATTCCAGCCAATGCCACAACTTTCCATGGAAGAGAAGAACCCATAGTAAAAAAGAAAGAACAAGAAGAAAGAGAGAGAGTGTTTGAGAAAATATTGAGGATAGAGAGAGAGAGAGAGAGAGGGGGGGGGGCAGCTAAGAAAATGTGGCTCAGTTGGGAAGCATTTTATAATGAGAAAACAAACCCCTGTTTATTTTGCTTATTATAATAATAACAAAGATTTCAACTTTTTTTTTTTCTTTCTTTTTTGATTTTTGGAGGGTCAAAACTCAAAACTAAAAAAACCCACTTGAGAGCAGAGAGAGTAGGAGCTGAAACAGATGACGTGAGTGTGCGTGAGAGATGATGAGTTTGTTCGTTGTTGTGTTGGGTGAATGTGGTGGGTCCTGTTTTTTTTTTACTCTGCTTCTCCTACTCTTCAATTACTGTTATTGTCTGAACAATTGCTGACTTGGGTCAGTGAGCAAATGGTGGGTGACTGTGGACTTGAAAATGAAATAAGAGAATGTGCTTTTACATTCATAGCTCCTCTGTTTTTTTGTTGTTTTCTGTGTGACACGGTAATATAGATAGATTTACTGTCAACAAGAAAAAAAAATGTATATATATATATGTGGATAGATTTGAATTGAATCAAATCCAGTAATAAGCCAAAAAACACACTCCAGAGTACTGCCATTTTCATCATACACATTACAGTATTGCACACACACTCCTGCTCTCCAGAAAAAGGTGCTTTACAGGAAATGCTTTCTCTCGGGCAAAAAAATTATTAAAATTGTTGATGTGAAATGACAACCGTGTAATTACATGAGATAATTACCCGATGGCCAGCCATGTGTTATCATACTGTCAAAATAGTTATGAAATGAAAATTCTATTTCAAAATTGTCATTTTTGATGAAAAATAAGATATTAATATTCATTCCATCCAATTTAATCCAATTAGTGGTATTTTGATAAATAAGAGGATAACATTAATTTATTTTTAAATGATTTTTAAAAATCAATATTTTTGTTTATTTTTTAAAACGGATAATTATATTTAGTATGTATATATACGTAAAGCATATTTCAAACATATATATATATCTTTTCGACTTATAAGAAGATGCTAGTTTATAACTATAGATTATATATCATCTATGATGTAAATACATGTTTTTATAATTTATTGCTCTATGAACTTTTCGATTTTATAGAAATCTATTGTTATATTACAATATGCATATCAACACATATATATATATATAGAGAGCATATCGATGATGCTCAAGTGCAAATTATGTACACACAATTTTTGACACAATTTTATAACATTTGAATCAATAATATATTAATGGTTTAGATCAATACATATGACTCTTTTTTATTTTTTAGATTTTGTAGTCTTAATATTGGTTTGGAGGAGCATGTCCACCGGTTAAAAGAGTTTGTCTAATTAAAAAAACATTTTTTTTAAAAAAAAATTATCATTTAATTTTCATTCAATAGAGCTTTTAAATTATTAAAAAAATTTGTTTACGTCTACCGGGTAATTATCCTTAATTATATTATATCTTTTGAAGGGGAAAAAAAATAAAGAAAGAGAAGAGAAAATGAAAATGTTTCTGTTTCAAAAAAAAGGTATTTGAGAGAATCATCTGGTTGATGACCCAACCCACAAGCCACGAAACACTTTTTTGTTTTCCCAGACAAAAACAAGGCATCAAGTTTGATTAAGTTTTGGAAATCATATAATCAAAAAAGTACAAATCTAAAATCTTTTGTGTTTGTTTTTTCTTCCATTGTTTCCCATTTTGATTTGTTTAAAAATTTTTATTTTTTTTGAGACACTAATCTAAGTGATTGAATTGAAGTTGAAGGCTTGAAGCAACTAAGCAAGATACGTCCAAAAAATAAAAATAATAAAAAATCAATGAAACTTACTATCATTAACCAACCAAGTATTTTGTTGACTGCACAGTAAAAAAAAACAAATGATGTTGATGATGAAATTGTTGTACGTACTTCATGATGACTTCTTCTTCCTTTTCCAGTGCACAGTATTATTTTTGTTGAAATCTCTGTACATATTAATAGTCAGAGACAATACTCAATTAGAATCTTTGATATTGTTTTTCATTTTTATTTTTATTTTTATTTTGCCTTGTTTGACCTGTCCATCCAGACTCCAGAGTCCTTTCATTTTGTCTGACCTCTGTTGTTGTAATAAAACCTGTAAAGTCTCTCTCTCTCTCTCTCTCTCTCTCTTGTGTGTCCATGGGAGGGTCCAATGTGTCTCCTACCAGAGAGAAAGTGGGGTGATGATGGCAGAAGGCATTTTCTGGGAAAAAAAAGTTTTTATCAAAAAAAAAAAATCTTTTTACTTTTAAACTCCTCTAATGGTTAGTTTTTTTTTTCACTGTCACCATTTCACCGATTTGTATTAATTGGGTTATAAGAAAAGGTTAAAAAAAAAGAAGACAAAAAGGGTCCTTCTAGTTCAAAATCAGAACAAAATCAGCAAAGTTTTAACACAAATCAATGGAGTGAAGATGTAGCAAAGCATAGGTGTATAGGGAAATGGATTAAATAAAGATTTGGGTCTGATGTTATGTTTAGATTCTCTCTATCTCTCTAAAGAAATGAAAAAGAAAAAAAAAAGAGAAAAAAAAGACCAGAAAATGTTGGATTCCACCGGTAATGGCATGTGAATCATCTGGGATTTTGATATAAATTCCTGACCCATTTCAAATCAATTACTGTTTTGCATCTCTTTTAAAAATGTTTTTATTTTTTCTAATCTTTAAGGAATGTACTTTTTGGAATTTTTTTTAAAGTTATTAGTGGGTTGGTTGATGGTTCAATACATTCAATTTGATTCAGAGAATATTTGCAGGACAAAAAAGAAAAAAAGAAGAAGGAAAATTTAGATCCAAATCTATTATTCATTTATTCTAGATGATTATGTGTGCATTTGCATAGCACCAAGACCCAGATGAGAGACATTAGCTTTTATCCAGAAAAAGACAATATATGTTCTTTATTCAATGCTTAAAGTCACAATCTTTCACTTAAATCCCTAACAACAGTAAATTTAAAAAAAAATACCCATTTTCAAAAAAGAATTATTAATAAGAATAAAAAGAAAAAGAAAAAGAAAATACACATATATCAAAAAATTTATATGGGTAATATTTATTTAGTTTGATTTGTTAAAAAAACAAAAAAAAGTTACATTTATTGAGACAGGGGTATGGTTATGGTAGGGCTAGTTGGACAGATTGATTGGAAAATGTGCAGGAAATGGAGGTGAAGCTGCCATCAATTAGTAGTGTGTATTGTGTAAGCTTTTTTTGTGAGAGTCTTCAAATGGAAGCAAAGTTTCACCTTTTATATATATATATATATATATATATATATTTATTTTTAATTAAAAGCCATTTGGATGATTATATTTTTTGTATTTTCGAAGTGGAAAAGGTGTCTAACTTTCTTAGTTAAAAATACCAATTTTTTTCTTTTCTTTTCCTGTTTTGGAAGTATACTATTAGGCTGTTTGTGTTGGAAGTTAAGTAGGTTAGAGAACCCATGAATGGATGACTCTTGAAATATCTTTCAAATTATAATTTCTTTTGAATAGTTTTTGTTATATAATATATAATTTTTAACAAATAATGAGTGTCTTGTTTTTCTTTTTGAATATACTTATATATCATTTTAAATATTCAAATATTGTCTGAAGTAATCATGTAAGGGTGTGTTTAGTATGTCTTTTTAAGTAGAGCTTATAGAGTAGATCTTTTTGAATTAAAGTTTCTAATAAAAAAAATGTTGACAATGTATTTTTAGAAATATCTTTTGGTCGAGTAAATTACAAAAAAAAAAGTGCTGACAATGTATTTATAATGATAGAGTTATTGCGAAATATTTAAAATTTATAAAGGGTAGTTGAGACAATTCATATGTTCAAAAAAAAACTTAAAAGCTTTTTGAAAAACCTAAATTTTGGGCTTCTCCAAATAGACATAAAATAGCTTTTATAAAGGGTAATTGAGACAATTCATATATTAGAAAATATATTTTGAGTTTTGACAAACGACTAAAAAACACATCGAAATAGCTTCTAACATTTAAAAAACGTTTTTGATCATTTCAAAAGTCATACCAAACATACACTAAGGGTGTGTTTGATATGGCTTTTTAAGTAGAGTTTCTAGAATAGATATTTTAATAGTAGAGCTTTTAATTAGTAGAGTTTCTAACAAAAAAAACTTTTAGTTATGTAAATTACAAAAAAAGATATTGACAATATATTTTTAGAAATCGTTTTTGGTTGGGTGAATTACAAAATAGGTGTTGACAATGTATTTATAATGAAAAAGTTATGGTGTAATATCTAAAATTTATAAAAGGTAGTTGAGACAATTCATATGTTTTAAAAAAACTATAAAAAAGCCTTTTGGAAAATCCCAAATTTTGGACTTCTTCAAGTAGACATAAAATGACTTTTATAAAAGGTAATTGTGACAATTCATATATTCAAAAAGTTGTTTTGATTTGCTAAACAGCTAAAAAAAACTTCAAAATAACTTTTAACATTAAAAAAAACTTTTGATTCTTTTAAAAGTCATATCAAACCCACACTAAGGGTGCGTTTGTTTTTTATATAATAAGTCTTATTACCCCTTATGACTTAATTTAAAATAAATTGATTTTTTTGTTTCTCTTACTTATAACTTATTTTAATATTTATATATCTGATTAAAAAAAGTAAAAAAATTTAGCTTTTATCTTATTGAAAAAGTGCTAAAGTAGAGTGTTCTAGTATATTATCACAAATATCCTATACCAATTCATACATTTCCAATTTTATCCAAACATAGTAAAAACCTTTAAAATCAATTTTGAAGAAACCCTAACATCCTAATCTCAACTCAACAGATGGCGGCGCCGCCCCTTGGGACCGGAGGAGGCCGCACCTCCCATTCGATTTTGGAGGTCGGTTGCAGATAGAGGTCGGCGGCGGATGGAAGAGAAGGAGATGGTTGGGTGATGCAACGGAGGAGGGAAGGAGGGAGAGAGATCGTCAGATGCGGCAACATATAAGGCGGAGAGAGTGGCAAGCGGTGGCAAAGACGGTTGAGGGAGGGAGCCGATCTCGGGTGATGTAGCGGCGGCGACAGCAGTGGCATGAAGGTGGCGGTAGAGGAGGAGACATGGAGACGGCGGCAGTGGAGATCGTTGGAGATAGAGATTGCTGGTTGGAGATGGAGATCGCCGGTGCGATCTCTTATATATATATTTTATTTAAAAAAAATCAGTTTCTTTTTTTAATTTAAAAAATGAATTTTTTTTTGATTAAAAATCAAATTGAAAGGTTAAAAAGGTAAAAAAGTAAAAAGTTTTATCTTTTAATAAGTCATCCAAAATATAAAAACAAACCTGATACAGTATCTTAATTTTTAAGACTTATCAAAATCTCTAATAAATTAAGGTTTTATAAGATTTTAGATGAAAAAACAAACACATCTTAAGTCACGTGTATATATAGTGTTTAGAAGCTAAAACCATTAAAAGTCAAAACCAATGCCAATCAAATATACTTTAAATCATATTTTAGAATACTAACAAATGTGTGCTAATAAAGTTGCTCATGGTTTAGCTCGCTATGCTATGAAGATTGCTGAAGATGTTTTCTGGATGGAAGATTTCCCTTTGAGTGTCAAAATGTTGGTTGAAGCCGATTTGCCTGTTTTAACGTCGTCAGGTGTTTGAGTGTTTTGCTTGTTTTGGTTGTTTTCTATTTACCTCTGCTTTGTCTGTTGTCAAAAAAAAAAAAAAAAAAAGAATACTAACAAATGATTTCTTTTGAAATTGGTCAAAAACCTTATTTACGGATTAAAATTATTGATAAAATCTAATAAAAGGTGGGTTAATTTTTTTAATTTGTTTATTATCCCACTATCTTGGTAAAGAGAACAGAGAACACATTTACGCAATGTGAAGTGTGAACTAATAGAAGTTTAAAAAAAAAAAAAAAAAGTATGAGAGGAGGAATGAGCTTGTGAGAAAGTAGTGATTATTAGGTGTGAACTTTGAAACTTGAATAAGGAAGCAGATAGAGAGGAAGTTCCTTTCTATCTTTTTTTTTTTTTTCTTTCAATTTGCTGTTTCTCTTCTCATGTGATGATGGCAGTGATGGGGTCAAGAGGGTAATGATTTGCACTCAAGCATGTTGGAGAAAAAATATTTCCATGGCATGCTGTACTGGTGCAACTATTTTTATTATTTATTTTTTACCCACCCATTTGAAATTTTTAGAGAGAAAAACAAAAGAAAAAAGAAAAAAGAAAAAAAACTATATCACTATTCACTCATGCCACAAAACAACACATGCTCATCTTTTTCAACCTTCTATTAAACTTTTTTGGATAGCCCATCATCTCAACCAACTTCCATATAAAATTTCACAACTGGAAGATGAATAGTGGGTGTTTTTCCAAAGAGCTGATCTCATAACATAATTGAATGTCATCATTTCAATGTCATAATTACAAAGGAGAAAACACAAAGAGACAATCCCCCCAAGTATGCTTATCCTTCTAATAATGATTTCTTCTTTCAAAAATTTAAGTGGGAGTTTAAAATAAAGATTAAGACAAATGATGACCCCATGAAAAACTACACTTGACAATAGGTATATTTTTTAAGGATCAGTGATATATAAAGCTATCGATTTGGTGAGGCAGTCTCAAAATCACCATAAATTTTTTAAAATGGCTCAAATTAGCCTTTTTATAGAAAAAAATATCGATTGTTCCCACTTTGGTCATTAATTATTTGAAGTCCATTTGCTTATATCATAAATTATTAGAATACGAGTCAAAATAGTAAAATATATTTTGCACCGGTTTTTGAAATGGTTTTTAAAAGATTTTAAACTGGTTTTTTTACCTGTATTTTGACTATTTTTTGACCATGATTACTTTATAAAACAGAAAATATTATCCATAAATTTTTATAAACAAATCATTACTTTTTATATATAATTAAATAATAAATTACGCATGAAATAAGTTTGATGTGACCCCAAATTAATCGGGGAATAATAATAAGTTTTATGTCACCCATAAGGAAGTATTATCCCATTAAATTTTATTCTAAACCATAAGTATACACTCCCAACATTGTATTGATTATGTATATATGTACTCATTAAAACTATGAAAGGTGTCCCAACAGAAAGGGAAAAACTGTAAGATAAGGGATTAGGTCAAAATCACCTTTAGATTTTGGGTGTCTTTCTCTTCTTTCCCCATGCGCACCTTTTCACCAAAAGAAATGTTTTTTATTGTCTCACTCTCTCTCTCTCACTCTCACTCTCACTATCTCTTTGTCTGTGTGTCCACCAAGAAATCAATCACTCACCACTATTATATTTCTCACTTGCACATGCCCAGAAAACACACCGATTTTTTTAGGCAGGGACAAGAAGCAATAAGAAAACAAAACAACCTGCAAGGCGTGCAAAGTGGTATGGGCTGCTTGAAAGAGACTAGATATATATAAAGATATAGGGGACCTCTTTGAGAAGCAAAGAGATTCCAGTCAATCAACAGCCATTTTACAAAGTTCCATTAGAGAAATGACAAAACTAAATTCCCCAGTAAATATTCTCTGATCACTCTCTAGTCTCTGCTACTGCTCCTCCTCCTCCTCCTTCTATATCTATATCTAATCTTATATATATATATACATATAAAGATAAAAGTCGTTTTGGCAGGTGGCTCTGTAGGCCTTTTGTCTTGTACAAGAGTCTGTGTCTTATATGCATTTTTAGAGTAGCTAATGCTATATAGCTAATAAGACTAGATTACTAGGTTACAGGGCTCCACTGCACATGCATGCCTCTTCACTCTTCGGTCTTCATCATCATCATCATCATCTTTCGTTTTTAAGCTAAGAATTTAAAAACAAAATAAAATAAAAGCGTCTGTAAATAGCCTCTGCCTTTTCAGTACAATAACGTTATAACTTTGAAAATTTGAACCTCATCTGAAATCGATTGACTGTTTGATCACATCTTTGTAGATTCTTTTCAACAAGTATTGTTCTAACTTCTAATCTAAAACTCAATAAATCAGGAACTTTGGTGCCCCTGTGTGAATTTGGCGAAACTATATTGCTTGATCGATTGTGTTTTTAAGTCCTTGGAATGAATTGCTTGACATTCAAAATTGAATTTTTCTCTAGTGTTCGGGTATTGTGTGTATATATATATATCAGGAGCTCTACATTTTACAATACTACTTTTCGTCCGGATGAGCAAAAACGATTTTTTTTGTGGGAATGTAGTTGGTGATCATAGAGATGTAATACATTTAGACTGAAGAGACGATATAAGTTTGAAAAGAAAAGAAAAAAAATGCACAAACATCTCATAGGCTGAGCAGGTGATGTGCAGAAGTCTTCGGTTATTTTGGCGAATTTGCGTGTAGTTCGAGTGAAAGGGTCTTGATCAATTTTTGCGAGTTGCTTCCCACAGCCAATGCTCGATCCCCAATTTCCTTAGCTCCATCAAACCTTGCTCGACTAAAACAAGAAACACCGGAAATGAGTGTGAATTCAAGAGAAACATATGGCTGCTTGATAAATATGCACTTAAGAGAAGACCAATGTTAAAGAACAGCATAGGAGTAAAGAACTCCATGGAAAAGAAAAGTATTAGATACGAGTAAGGAGTAGGGAGTTTATAAAAATCCTAATCAAATTCAAGTTGAATTGCTACCATTATTGTTCCTTACTCATTAGTTTTCAAAGGAGAGGGGTCATGTATATATCTTTATGTGAGGAATTAATCCTGAAAATGAAGTTAACATTACCATCAAAAGCATCATGTGAACTAGGAGAGTGTCTACTGCGGTTGATCCAAAACTGAAGGCGTTCTTTTGCAATATCAGCCTCAATACCATGGGCTTTGGCTCTACTCCAGAAGTATGTCAGCCATGCCTGTGCAAGTTCAATATATTGTTTACATGATCAGATTCGGCATGATATACACATATCTATTTCCACATGCAAACTTACAAAGCTTGAAGTACGAAAAATCACCATATAATGTCTTTCAAAAAAAAACACCATATAGTGTGACAAAATATGAATGAGATTAAAAACATAAGCAATCAAGAAATAAATGCCGGACCTCCTTGAAGAGAACATCTTCCGACTCCTCTGGGCTCAGTTCTGCAAGAATATAAAGATTCATATCAAATAATGTATCACATGATAAATAACTCATAACATTATATATCATCAAATACTAGAATACATATGTTTTTAACGCTCAGTTCGGCATGAATATTGCCAGACATCAAGGGTTGAACTAAACTTTTTTGACCGAAGACTAAAAATATGACTGAATGACAGAACTGCTTTTGAGAAGAACATCCCTCTGAGCTAAAGATATACCATTTCAATAAAATTTCATTATATGATGTTTGGTTCAAACTTCCTAGAACAAACAAATATTATAACAAGTTTTGGCAGGAAACAGCATAGATAACCTATCCACAAACAATGAGGAGATGACTAGGTACAACAAATAAACCGGGAAAACTGGATGCATTCTTTTCAGAACTTCTAATTCAATTTATCTTTTTAATTTTCAAAACATTAAAGACAAATTTTCTCCATTTTAGTACTTATGAAACGATACTTCTTTTCACATATAAAATAATAACAAGAACAATATAAGCAGTGCATGATAACAAATTGCAACTAAAGTTATAACTCACCAAATGCATCCATAAACTTTGGATCACCTGGAGATTTGAGTTCTGAAAGTAATAGGAAAGAATGAAAGTACGCATTAGGAGTGCATAGTGAAGAAGAGATGTCAATATTCATTATTTAGAGAAATGTAGCATGTTATGTGGTTATACAAAGCACACCTGAGATAGATAGTCGCAGAGAATTTGCACGCCTTTGTTGGGCCAATGCAAGAACAATAGCATCCTCAGCCTTAGTAGCCACCATAAAAAATATCACGTATACAGTAACATTAGAATATTGCTTAAAATCTGAAACAGAAACTTAAAGAAACAATGTAGAAACAAAACAAGTGAGACAAGAGGGCATACCTTCAATGAAGCAAGTTCCTTCAAACCCATTTCAACTGAAAGCATACTCTCGATATTTCCTTCTCCGGTTAGATCACTGACATCCAGAACAACGCTTCTCTTCTCATTGTCATCATCAGCTGCTCAGTATTAAGTCCCATGAATAATCAATAAAGACAATAGAATTATGAAACAAGGAAACCACTGTCAACCACTCAACCTAATTAAGAAGTACTGATGTTTTACAGTAAAAAAACAACACACAACATTTAACTGCAAAGATTAATATATTTACTAGCCTTTTTCCCAACATTGTTCCTTAGCCTTTTGTCCGGCAGAAATGACAACCTCAAAAGGAAGTGGTGCTAAGGATGACCAGTTTTCATACTTTGAAATGGCTACATCTGCACAGATACCTGTCAAACATAAAAGAAATTAATGTGAAAAAACGTGTCAGGTGGGTAGGCCAGGTGGACAAAATATCTGCTTTTATAACAAGACCAAATAGGAGTATGCACTGATTTGAAACATATAAAAGTATGCTCAATACTTCAAACAACAAAAGAATGGGCAGAATAAAATAAAACAAAAGGAACACCAGTGCAGAACACATGTATTATGTTTGAAATCGACTGGTAAACTTTAAAACAACCATTACAACAACCATTACGTAAGATTATTCCTAATCAATGGCAAACATATTCTAGAAAAGAAAACTTGTCTCTACTGAAAGTCATATACAGAAAAAGGTGAAGATCGAACAGGTTATCACCTAAATTTGGTCATTACCTCATGAGTCATGAAATATACTCAAGTCTCAAGCCACTTTTTTTTTTATAATTAAAAGGAAAATTTTATCCTCTGAAAGTTGATGAGTTGAGAGTTTTTGCATCCTCTAAGGGATGAGTTAACCTCCTACTATACATTGCGATTTTAGATTAGCAGTTACGTAATTGGGATAGCTTGTCCCTCTTTTGTATCTTCCGTTTTTCTTCTCTTATACAAAGTTTCTATTTCTAATTAAAAAGAGAGTTCAAGAGTTAGACGAAAGATTTAAAAATAAAAAAGTTAGAAGAAAGATGACGTAGTGAGTAGATACCATATCTTGCAGCTAATCCCCAGTACCGAGCAAGCCAACACCTCTTAAGAACAACTTCTTCCTGAAATGAAGATAAAGTAAATATATTTTTTCTTTAAGTGAGCACTAATGAGCTCGCTGCAACTAGGTACAAACCATTTCTTTCTGACTCAAAATCATTCTTTGTGTCATTGAGCGAAGGGCTTTCACTTCAGATTCAGCTCCCCGAAGTTGTTGTACAATGGCAGTAGTGTCTTCTTTTGCAGTCTGATTCAAGAAAGAATTTAAAGCATAAAGCAACATTATATAGCAACCACCAGAAACTATTCGATCATTTTAGTACATACGAATGAGGATATGACATAGGTTACATTCGGGACTATGTATAAACATACCTCTAATTCAGACCGAAGAGATGCAATATTTTTATCTACCCCATTCCTGTTTTGTTTTGCATCCTTAAGCGCAGCCTGCAAAAAAAAAAAAGCCTTGGTTCTGAATCTTTTACGCAAAGAGAGAAATAAACAAAGAAGCAGACAATATCCTACTATCAGAATGAAGTCCATTTTGTTCGAGTTCAAAACTACAAATAAGATCGGCAGAGCACATTTTCACTTTTACTGTGATCTAAGAACAAGTCTAGTTTTTCAGACACAACTGTACTGATAGGCCTAACATAAGTCGTACATAAAATAAACAGAAATCAAAGTTTCCTTAATTACCTCTCTCTGACGCAATGCGGCTTCCTTTCTGCAGATGGTAACATAAATTGTTATAACAGCAGTAAGAAATAGAAGAAGGGGAAAACATTAAGTTGGTACAGACTATAACTTACCTGCTCAATAATTTAGCTTCCAAGGATACACCTTCTCCAAGAGCGGCAACCTAATACTCAGCAAGTAACGGAGTTAATATGTTGGATTTGCAATAACCACTATTCCTTTGGAATTGACAATGGGAATTTATTATACGCATGTAGCAAGCAAGAAACGTCCACTGAGTTTCAACATTTAAAGCACATGGCAGATACTAAGGATATATATTATCATAAGTTCAACCAGATCTTAAAAAACATATCAGTTCCGATAAACTCCAGAATCATATTATGAGCAAATCAATTAAAAATCCCTTTAGAAAGACTTCTACTGACGACACTTGAAAGATCACTTCGGTGCGACATTGAAACAATTTCTTTTTATTCTTTAAAGACACTATCAGCAGCAATCTAAGAACTTTTTCCTCCTATTGGACAATCAAAACTAAAAGTTCAAACTGTATTCAAATGATTCACCAAAGTTTTCGTTTCATCTTATACCAGTGTAATATGTCCATGATCCACTCAAAAGCTGACACCTAAAACATGCATTTTAGAAAAAGGAATAAGAATGAAACACAATATGTATGCATCTCTCAACTCCCAAGTTAGTATTCACACAAATTTTGATGGGACCTAATAAGCTTCCCCATATACAGTGCTTGGTTAATGATTATAGATGAACTAAATGATTCGGGATCAAAGATGGTAAGACTCAGCAATGCGGACAAACAAAATTTAAAAAAGAGCCAAAAGTCTAAGCATGCAAGATATTGCCTCGCAATAGATTAAAAAGAAAAAACAAAAACAACAGAGATAGAAAAAAAATCATCTACCTGTTTCTCAAGCTCCCTAACTCTGGCCTCTGCTTCCTCACATCTCTCTTCCTCAAATCTGAGCTGTTCACCAAAACCAAATGCAAGAATAATCTCATATAAAATGAAATTAACATGAGACATTAACAGATAAATCAAACTTGAAGAAAAATAACACACCTTGCTAAGGACATTGTCATTCTCTTCTTGGAGCATTTCAAGCTGCATGATGACAACAAATTTCAAACAGTTTTTCAACAAGTCAAACTTAATTGAATGTTAATGCACACAAAACTTGAGGTGCAATTAAAGCATACCTCATCACGAAGCACAGAAGCCTCTCGTTGATCTCCATTATCTTTTGAGCCAAATTGTCTGCTATTTCATGAACACAAACACACATACACACATACACACACACACACGATATCTTCAATTTGTTACTTGAACGAACAATCCACACTAATTATATATATTTAATTGTAAAATTATTCATTTTAAACACCTTTTGTCTCTATGATGATTCTTTGGAGGGTCAATTGGCGGTAAAGAAATTGCCGTCCTCAAAGGCGCCTTATTTGGCGGCATAGGCAGCGATGGCGTCGTACGTATCGTCATCGACGGCCTTCCAGCTGACGTGGACCGAACAGACATTGATTCCTCTACTAAATTCCTATCTATCTAATTATAATAATAAAAAATAAAAAATTCAAAGTACAATCCAATTAATAAAAATTTTGCCAAAAATCAACAATTTATTCTACAAAATTAAGACTGAAAGTACCACATTGCGAAAAAAATTTACCGCAGGAGATGGAGATCTATTGATTCTCGTAGATGAAATCGCCAGTCTAGTAGTTGTAGTAGCAGATGCAGTGTTTGAAGCGCTGTTAACATTTCTCGGACGCGACAGCGACATAGGAGGAGGAGCACTGTAGCGGAACCCTAGATCGTCTTCCTCGTCGTCGTCGTCATCCTCGTCATCGGCAGCCGTCTGAGAAGAAGCCATGACTTGAGCGAGCCGCTGAGCCGCGGCTTTGGCCGCGAAGTTCTGGTTCCTCTTGATGGTGGAGAGACCGGTGACGGACGAAGATCGAGCGTGGTGGGGGCGCGCAGGGGACATTGCCGGAGACGACGAGCCCGTGGCGGTGGTGGTACCAGACTCGCTGCTCCACTGGCGGGAGTAAACCGGGCTGTCGGTCCGATTCCGGTCCATTGCCGGTCAAATGAGAGAGATAGAGTGAGTAGAAAATCTGAGTGGTGTAGAATCTAGATCTTTGTGTGAAAAAATTGAAGAGAGAGAGTGAGACAGAGATAGAGATGAGTGTGATACAAGTTTGACTTGGGAAAAATACAATGTTGCAGAGACAAGCGGAGAGATACACTCTCTAATCTCTATCAGTCTCTTTGTTCTGTTAATAAATTACAGTTAAGAGAAAGCTAATCGCGTATATGAAATTTAATTAAGATAATTTAAATATTTTACTTTGTAGTTATGATATTTTTATACCAGTATTGCTATTATAAAATAATATTAATTATTATTATATTTTAATTTTTTTAATGTTATGAACAATAAAATTTAGAAGCTCTACTTTGATAATTGTTAATTTTTTTAAATCGATTTGCATGGTTAAATGCGTGAAAACTAGTCATAATATGAATATGTCTATCCACTAAAGATTTATATTTTGGATTGATCATACCTCCCGGTCTACGTTGGTGGCAGAGATTTGAATCTTATTATGCATGCATATTATGTTATTATATAAATACGTAGTTTGTAAGTATTTATGTGGCGTTTTCTCTGTATTATATTGATAATACGAATTTTACAATAATAATGATGAATTTTATGTCTTATTGCATATTTTCCTTTATACTAAAGTGATTGTCATTGGTTTATCCGTACATCATCATCATCGTTTTCACAGGACCAAAAGCATATTTATCAGTTTGTAGAAAATCCATGTCAGATCGATGCATACTACTTCACTCTTCAAGAAGCTGCTAGGCTAGATGAAGTTGGTCAATACGATGACAATCTTTTATGTACATGTGAACGTGAAGTTGGTCAATACGATGACAATCTTTTATGTACATGTGAACGTACGTGTAACCATGCAGTTCCATTGTATTCATAAATTCCACGAGATTCTGAGGTATTTCTCTCATTTTCTCTCAAACCAAACAGCAAATTAATCTTTTAGTTAAACAAACAAGTGTGAAGTGTGTAACCGATTGGGGAAGATATTTCCTTGTTCTGTTTTGTTTGGCATTGTTTTCTTTTTTCCTTTTTGGTTCTAGGCTCTGAAATTGAATTTATATAAACAATTAGACATGAGTACAAACAAGTTTCTTTTGAACCGGGAACTTAATTCATTAGCGAGGGGGAGAATTAAGTTTTCTTTTCGATAGGAACTTAGGGGTCGTTTGTTTTTACCACTTAAAACTTAATGGGTCTGAATCATAATTATTAAGTTGTTTTGTTTGTTTTTATAAGTGGTCAAACAACTTAAAAATGCCAAAAAACAACTTAAAATAAAAAGTAAAAAAATATGGCTTTTCACTTAATTGCAAATCACTGAATTGTATTAAATGCAATCCAAAATCTTTTCTTCCGATATTATCCTCTATTTATAACATATTTCCAATTTCGTCATAATTATATATGGTACAAAAATCTTTATTTTAATATATTGCTTATTTTAAATAACTTTAAAAATAAAAAAAAAAACCATAATCACTTCTCATATTGGTGTTTAATAAAAATACTTTATTACGTTATTAGGGTGATGTATTTATATATTATTTTTTAGAGTGTTTTGCGTGAGTTTTCCTATTGTCCATTTTATTTTTTGAAAAAAAAAAAACATTTATTTTCGTAATAAAAATAAAGTTTATTTGTAATTTAAGAAGAAGATCATGATCATATGTGTTTATAGATAATTATTATTTTTGGATTGTTTTTATTCCATATTACATGTATAATTGTTTAACGTGGACATAAATGTAAAATTACTTAGTTTCAGACAATTTTACTTTTAAAAAACAAACATGTTGACAATATATTCAGATGTGAGGAAAAAAAAAAAAAAAACATGTCATTTACGTTCAGATTTCAGTCCCTATTCAGTCTTCAGAAAAATTCAGGACTGTTCAGTTTTCAGACAAAAAAACAAACGACCCCTTAATTTATACTTTATATAGCAGGTACACATAACTTGATTATCTCTTTAATTAGGCGGGAGAGGGAAATTAAGTTTCCTTTTCAATATGAATTTAATTTTTGATTTGTACACGTAACTTGATTCCCTCTTTAGTTAGGCGGGAGGGGGAAATTAAGTTTCTTTTTTGATATGAATTTAATTTCTAATTTATGTAGGGTCCATATAACTTGATTCATTCTTAAGGATTTTTAATTAGCAAACACATCCTAATGTTAAACTTATTGGTTAATATAATAATTGAAATATTTATTATTGTTATTTTGTTGAGGGATAGAATGTTTATTATTTTCTATTATTCAACTAACAAATAATGTCTTGCATAGGAAAAAAAATCTATATGGCAAACTTCATGACTACTTATTAGTAATATGGTCATAAAAATACTTTTTAAAAAGCATATTGAATTGCAAATTCTTGATATAGTCCATGTTTATCATATTTTCATTCGAGTTTAAAAAATGATGGCATTGTCCTGAGAATTAAGATTAATTAAATGGACAGTTAGAAATTATAGTCAAGATTTCACTTTAAAAAATGTAAATTAATACATGAAAGCAACACTCAAGTTGGTTGAGAAAGTCTTTCACTATCTAGATGATCAAGTGTGATTAAAAATTCCAGAAAATCCTACAAATAAACACTTGAAACAAATTTCGATTGAATGGATATGAATTGTTATGACATCTCCTCCATTACTTTTGTGTTGAATTTGTGTTCAGAAGTTGGTTGAAGCTCAATTATTTTATGCCGAAGAAACCATATTCAGAGGTTTCAAAATTCTCTGATTGCATCTGGAGTCTGGACACAAATGAATGATACTTGAGGTCTCAAAATAGAAAAAGCAAACGTACAAGGCAGGATTTCTTTCAGCTTTTTATACCAATTTTACATGGTCGACATTGACAGATTCTCTTTGTAATTACCATCAAAAGATTCTCTTCCTCCAGCAATTTTAATGATTGACATTGTTTTTTTCAATCCGATTTTTTCTAAATTTTTTGTGGTTCATTAAATTTTTTTCATTGGCATTGATGTCAACCTTTTCTGGTTTGCAAAAACCAGAATATCTCGTATATTTGGATCAACATCTCCATTTCTCCACTCAACCCTCCATGATTGAGTGGCCTGAACTTCTATTAGACACCCAACTCTATAACCAGAATATCAGAAAAATCAAAACCAATTTTCTTTTAAAATAATCCTCACAAATAAAATAAAATAAAAACATATAAAGTTTATGATAATGTAAACTTTAGGGTTAGAGTGTTAGACCAACTCAATGAATGGATGCATAAGTTAGTTTAGATGATCAACCAATTGGGAAATAAAAATAAAAATCGACAACTTTCTGACTCAAATTATGTTGAAACCCAGCCAAAACCAGAGACTGGGACATTTTACCAACCAGGTTAACAGGCAAAACGGTATCAGTTTTTCTGCACTTCACTTTCAGGCTCTCATTGTCCTTTCCACTACTTATCACAACATTCTCACTTCCTTCATTAACCACCCCACCCCCCGGGCACAAGTTTCGGGTGCAGTTTCTGGGGATACTTTGGTTTCACACATTCTGTATAGGTGTTTAAATGTTGTGTTTTGCTTGCATCCTGGATGTCATATTTTTCGTGATCATCCATGTTAGATAGATAGATAGATATCAATGGTGAATTTAATTGTGTCACCGGACATGGGTAAACCTTTTCACTCACATCCTCCTCCACAATCACATCACACCATGATCAAGAACCCTCTCAAACCTGGTTTCGTTTTTGTATGGCAAAATTTTAGAACTGCGAGGGTAGAAATCTTCTTCATGTGCTCTTACCAACATCAGGTATTTTCAAAGCTCCTCCCAATCATAGCGGCCAACTGTAAAGGGTTGGGGACGATGAGGCTCAAAAACTACTAGGCAAAGCAATCTCTGGTATAACCTGAACCTACCCAAGCCCGACCTGATTGTTGTTCCCTTTCCAACTTTAATGTCAACTCGTCAAATTTAATCTTTTATCAGGTCTTAATTTTACCAAAATGGGGTCAGGGTAATGGTCATTTATGGTTTAATGGCAAAATCTTGCTCATTTGCCCTCCGATAAAGCAAAGCTGAAGCTTCCACCCTGTATATAGTTTGAAGGTAAAACAAGGAAAAAGAAGTTGACATGTCAAATGACTACAAAAAACAGTTGCCAAAGTGCAAAACTTATACCGAAAACAAGATACTAGCTCACCAGCCAGGATGGACAACAAATCTTCCTGTGGATATAGCCCAATTCACCTGTTAAAAACCATTTTTAACTTCAAAAATAGTTGGACAATGCAGAGTAATCCCCCATTCAATCTTTAATTAATCAAATATAGCAAAGAAAATTTACTATAAAACTTCTGACAGTTGTGTATATAATGGTTGTTTCTCCAGAAATATAAAAATTAAACAAGTGCTAGTGGTCAGTAAAGCAGTTAAAAAAATCAAAAGTACCTTATCGGTCCCAAGAGAATTGGCAACAACATGAGTCACCTGATCATCCATCTGTTTTTTGCATACAGCACCAAACTGCTCAGCTGTCTGCCACAGTGGATGTAGGTGAGGGTTGGCTTCACCAACTGGAAAAACCCTGCTAAATAATATATGGCAACCAGCCAAAATATTTCTTTGCTCTGTGGCTAGGATATTTCTAACATCCACATCGTCTAAAGATTGATGAGAGAAAAAGTTTTGGTGTATCCGCTCGATAACCTATTTGAAGCAAATTAAGAAAGAAAAAAAAAGGGGGTGATGAGCATGGTGAGAATTATATGTAGTTTCTGAAATTAGTGCAACTGTTGCCTCACCGCCAAAGAGGATGCCAAAGTTCCTTCTTCAGGTCTCTCATCATGGTCAATCTCAAGAAGAGAAGGACCTGGAAGCCCAAACTGGCGCCTACTACAAGGGAAATAAGTATACCTGCAACCAGAAATTATGTGGTAATGAGAATGCAAGAAAGAAGCAATGAGTCAAACTACAAAGATAAAATGATTGGAATTTTAATAATAAATCAAGATAACTTACCTTTCTACAACAATTAAGTTTAGTTTGTTATGCGGCCAAACTCTAACAGAATCATCTATAATCACAACAGAGGATTCCATACCCAAAACACCTTCCAGATCCTTACTCTTTGCCCTATCATCACCATCATCTCCATCATCACCCTTCGAGATGACTCGTCCATTAAACAAAACCCCTTTAGGATCAAGCACCTTTGCCATCTCTGTAGCATACAGCTTGTTCCCCATTGTATAAAGATGGAGCTCGAATAACTTACTAGC
Organism: Dipteronia sinensis; assembly: GCA_033220585.1. NCBI lineage: Eukaryota > Viridiplantae > Streptophyta > Magnoliopsida > Sapindales > Sapindaceae > Dipteronia > Dipteronia sinensis. Next base: position 76,719,793 of record CM065638.1, on the reverse strand, counting down.
CCTCTCCAAAAAGGTCCAGATTCCAGGCCTCAATTTTGTCCACATTCCCATATGAGGAAAGCGGAAGAGATGTCTCTGTGGTTTTTCACGATCCTGTTCCTCTTTCTTTCTCAAGATGTCGTGATGCACTGGGTCTACTTCATGGAACTGAAAGAGCACAGTCTAATTAAAATAACAGACTGAGCATTCTTTTCTGAATAAATAATGGTGAAAAAACAAGAAAATAAAATACAACTATGAAGAACAGGAATTTACCTTAGCTGAATTAAGAAGTGTATGATCTAGATCCAAGACCAGACAGAGCTTGTGTGCGGCAAACATTTTGTTCTGTTCTTCTAACCTCTTCGCCCTCTCTCTTTGAATAGCAGCTTTTTGCTGGTCATCATATCCTTCAAAAAGATGTTCAACATCTCCCCATGTGCTCTGCGAAATAGGACCCGTTGGACCTAATTCAGCAGCTGAAGTAGTTCCAGTTTGCTGGTCCTCTGGATTTGAAATGGCAGCTTTAACATCTGTCTTGTCCAATTTATTCTGTTCTGGTTGAAGTGGAAGATTCTGAGAAACTATTGGCGGACCTGTTAATGCTTGGGTAGCAGATATAAAATCAGCTATATTTTTCAAATTCTTGGTGAACATCCGGGCAATATCTGGTGCTGGAATCGATTGAGAATGCAATGGCTTTGCTTCTGCTTGACCCTGTTGCTTTTGAGAATCTAAATTGTCCTTACTTGCTTGGGTGCTTGGAATAGAAGGTCCATTTGTTTTGAATAGATCAGGTCCTGAGCTCCCATTCCTTTGAAGTGTGTTTCCATGTAGAACACGTCGAGGGTCACGAGGTTTCATGCGAACTTTTCGAGACTCATCCTACAGGGTCCATATATTATTATAAGTTATAACATGAACGGGTTACAGAAGTTTTGCTTGAAAAACAAAACAATAACGATGTTGACAAAATAAATGTGTTCTAAAAACAATAGAATGATTAAATCAATGAAAATATGTTGGCCTGTTTAAACCATATCAATTTCTGCATTCTTAACATTATATAAGATTCGGAGCTCACCGCAAGAGCTGCTTGAGAAGGAACCTGAAGTGTTCCCATCGGTTTTGGAAAAATCCCTGAAGGTGCTGAGGGAGCGATGGTCATTAAGGGAGCTGCTCCTACTATTGAATTCAAACCCGGAAGATGCACTGTGCTTGTTAAAGAATTCGTAATGTTCTGCTGGGATTCTGTAGCTAATCTCGGTTGTTGACCCATCTTAAGTAAATTCATCAACATGGTTGGATTGACTGCAAAGTCGTTAATAAAAGGAGGCAAGGACGCGGTGATACTAGGAACTATCACTGGTACGTGCTGATTTCCACCAACAGCTGCTTCATTGGTTCTAACAATAGTAGTAGGATAAGGAGCTCCATTTTCCACTTTCCTAGAATTAGGTTCCTCATGCTCTACCAACTGATTTCTTTTAGGGATCTGGGGTCCAGCCATATCAGTGTCCTCCAACCAGCCACCGTTTCCAGATACAGTTTTCACATCCCTTACTGTAGAATTTTCCAATCCGTTCCTTTGCCTTTTTAATGCAGGGCCATCCAGAACAGGCTCCTCTACACTCTTTTGCTTTCTTGAACTCGTTACTCCCCCAACAGAATCTACTTTGGGAACATTACACATCATGGGCATAGAGCGCACAGGGCGTTGGTTAAGATCCAAAGCATCAGAGTTGCTAAACCGAAGCCTAGGGTCTCTATGCTTTGTTGAGGCTTTCATGACTGGATTAGACCCAGAACTCACAGGTGCATGTGCAACAACTGGATTGGACCCAGAACTTACAGGTGCTGGTGCAACAACTGGACGGGACCCAGAACTCACAGGTGCAGGTGCAACAACTGGATTGGACCCAGAACTCAAAGGTGCAGATGCAACAACTGGATTAAACCCAGAACTCACCGGAGCAGGAGCAACAACTGGATTAGACCCATAACTCACGGGTGCAACATTTCTAGCAGTGGCCAACACTTGCATGTGCTGAGCAAAAGGAATAACTTGTCCTGAGATGGTTGGATTCTCAATGGTGGAAGAACCGGAAATCTTTAAATTATCAATGGTTGAAGAACTAGAAACCTCTCCAAAAGTATCATCGCCACCTTGAGCTTTAGAGGACTCTCCTGAAGGGGTTGGACTTGGAAGATCAGTTGAATAGAAATTACCATGACCAAATTTTTGTTGATAAGAAGAAACCGCTTTGACTGCATCAGTTTCATAAAATTTCTTTGACCCCGGTTTAACCATATCATCTCCAACAACCAATACTCTCTGTGCAGGTATACAAGGTCTCGTTTCCCGTGTTGGTGATGGAAGACTATCTGCATCATGGTCCTTGTGAAGGTCAAGGAGTGGGCGCAATGGTCCTCTACCCCTAAAACCATATAACCCTGCTTTAGCAGTTTCGAGTGACATGTACAGCTTATTTTGCATCAAAGGTTCAACCATATTATTTTTGGAAGTCACATAAGCATTAGAGTCCTTATTATCGAGCCCTTCAACGGGCTGCATCTCCTTCTCTTTAAGATCGGCTCTAGCACCCATTATTACATTTTGGGAGCCTAGAGAGGATACCATAACCACCATCTGTTTAAGACAACAAAATTAAGTTTCCCTAGTCACAAAACAATGATCCTCCTAAACTAATAGCCTTCAAAAGAAATTATAATGATAATCTATTCAGTTAGAACCACACCTCATTTAACTGGTCAGGGGAGAAAAGAGAATGATCAAAGCTCTTTACAAGAGAAAGTAACCTGTGACAGATTTTGACACAAAATATAACTAAACAACTAATGGCATAATAAAGAACTTCATAAAAAAAAAAAAAAAAAAAAAAAGATAATGAATATGTTAAAGTTAAAACCTTGACAAAATCTCCTTATTCTGTTCCTTCAAATCAGCATTCATGGAGCAGTATACCTACAAATGAACGACCACTGGTGAGCTCAGTTACTTCAACAACAAACTTTCAAGTTTTGTTATTCACAAACATCAATAGCAAAAAGTACTAAAGATTGCCTTACAGAATTCAGGGCTTGTACAGCTGAAAACGATTGTTGAACAAGAGCAGTCTTTGTGGGAAAATCATCATTTTCATTAATGGCTTCCTTCAAGCTCTCCAAAGTGTTCTGGAGTTTCAAACAATCTTCCTGAAACGATCTACAACACAAACAGAAACCAAGCCACGAGAATCAATCCCAAGAACTCACCCCAAAACAGTTTAACAACAATCAATGTATCAATCCACACTTACTTGTCTGAATGAACCACATTCACCACACTCTCCAAAGCTTCACCAATCGACTTCACTCTCTTTTCCAACAACGACAACCCTAAGCTATCATCACCATTATTCAAATCCCCTTCTTCTTTCACATAAAACTGTTGTTCACTGCCCCTCTCCTCCGGCGGCTCCGAATCCATATCAATCTCACCTTCCTCCAACTCGCCCTCCTCCTTCTCATCATCAACATCCACCACCACCACCACCTCCTCCACCTCATCGCAGCTATCGTCAATCACAACCTTCTCCACCTGCTTCTTATTATCATCTCTCACGCCACTGTTAACAGACGCTACCGACGACGACGGCGACGATCTCTTCGATCCTTCGTCGTTATCGACGTCCATAATGATAATATCATTCAGTGGTTTGTTCTGCACAGCCTGTGCCCACGCGAAATTGACCAGACCAGTAGGCGTGCATCGAAAATTCGAATACTTATGGTACAGATCCCTCATCGTCCAAACCCTAGCCGCCGCCGTAGCAGCCGCCTCTCCTCTCGAATTCGGTTTTGAAGACTCCTTTACAACCTTAACAACCTCCTGCTTGTTAAAATCCTCCTCACTGATCTCCTCAACCGACGCCGTATCAGAAATCTCACCTTCCTCTACATCCTTTCCCATCCCAACCGCCGATTTTTCCGGTTCTCTTTCGAATTATTCGACAAAACAACCAAAATCATAAATATATTTAGATCAAGCAAACTCACACGAAAAAACACAATAAAATTCAACGATCTGTTCACTGGATCTTACAAAAACAAATAATTAATATTAACAGATTATCTTTGTTTCAGTCGTTTTGACTGAGATCTAAATATTTTCCAGATCTATACAGAAAACAAAAAAAATTCGATGTTACGATTACGATTTCCTTTGTTATCGATTTCGATTTCTCAGATTCAGATCTGTTTTTGTATCAGATTTAGTAAATAATAACCAATCGAAGGATTATTTTCTCGAGAAAGTGATTGACAATGAGAAAACCAATCAAATTCTAATTCGATTTTTTCAGAGAGGAGGGACACGAACACGAGGAGGCAAGACTAGGTAGTGGTTTTTTTATAGGGAAAAAGGTGTGACAAGAGGCGAATCTAGTATTATTGGATATAGATTGAATCTGGACCGAACACGTCAGCGATCCAAGAAAGTTAAAAAAAAAATATCAATTTGGTACTTGGTGGCTTAACGTGTGAAAAGCAGCTATGAATAGTAGTTTTAAGTCAGAGTCAGTATTGCTCCAGTTCTTTTTTTTTTTTGTAAACTAATTTGTATCCCTACTACGGATAAAATTGGTCAGAATTTCACTCGAGTACCATTTTTTTTACGATTTATTACATTTATAAAGGTTTGTCATTTTTTTCACTTTAATCCCTCTTGTATTCAAAATTCATCATTTTGGTCTTTTGATCAATTATTTAACGATCAACTATATCAGTATGTTAAAATTTAATTTTATCCTTTTTACTATTTATTTTAATTAAAATTGCTGTTTTACTCTGATTTTTTTTAAAAAAATTTAACTTTAGTAATGATATACCATCATTACACAATATTATTTATTATTTTACCAACACACTTTAAAATTTTACAACTTTACAATTAAATTAATTACCCAAAATATCATAATTATACAAAATTATTTACGTTTTTACCATTAAATATTTTATTAAAATAAAATCATTACTCAAACTAAAATTTTATTTTTTACACCTTTATTTTGTTTAAACGTGTAACTGTATGTGTGGATAATATGCCATAGGACTAAAATACCTCTATAACCTTTATCTTTAACTAATCATGGACTAATAGAATGATCAAAGTATTGGATTTTGAATAAATGAGAGATTAAAGTGATGAAAATGGTAAATATACTTATAAATGTGATAAATAGCAAAAAAGAAGGGATTTAGGTGAAATTATGCCATAAATTTTATAATTTGTATAATTTTTTTTTTTTTTGCATTGTATAGTTTGTGTAATTGATTGTTGATTTAATGACATATGTTTTAAAATTATTATAATTTGAGGTTTGAATAGTAGATACGATTGTAACTGACTATTGGAGGCAATTTTTTGTAGACGGAACAGAGAGTTGTCGAAACCTACCAATATCAAATACCAAAGTGCGATCCAAATATCTAATTTTATAATCGAAAGAAGTTGACTCCTAACATTAAGAGAGGTCTTCTACACTTATTATGAATTTATTAATAATAATAGAACAATATATACAAGGTGTATTCGAACCTTAATGGATTGATGGAGATGGTGAAATCTCTGGCACCTATTAGGCATGTGTTAATCATAGCTTTTTATACATGATTAAACGTAGGTGAGGAAAAACAAAATTTCTCCAATGAAATCATACTATTTTTTTAATTTCTCATCTAATATGAAAATTTTGGATTTTTAAAGATTTTGTGACATATTATTATTATTATTATTATTAATGAGTTGTTAGGATTAGTTACCTCTATATTCATGGTTGTTCTTGTGTCAACTTTCTATCAAAAACTCAAAAAAAAAAACATAAATTTAGGTTAAATGACTAGACTACTAGAGTATTCTTGTCTTAATTCAGCCGTGATGATTTTTTTATTAATCGTTTTAATTTTCAATAGTTTAAATGTCTAGAAAATTGAATTGGATGAATGTCAATATCAGATTTTATTTAATAATTCAAGTGTATACAATTGAAAAAAAAAGAGAACAAAGATTTCTTGCTAACCAGGAAAAGAATATAATACTTTTCAAACTTCAATAATAAAGAAAGAAAGCCCACTATTTTTAAATTATAAAAATAGACATTCGAACCAAATTGTATCTATTGGATCTCGATAAGTATTGACTATTTAAAAAAAATAAAAATAAAGAAAAAATAAATCATTAACAGTTTGTAGTTGGAAAGTGGGTTCACCGTTCATATGTTGGGTCATGGGTGTATGTGAAGTTGATTGTAATTTAAAATGTGAAACCAAAGTACTAAACGGTACAGCTGCAGGTTCTTCCATTGATCCATTCCCTGTTGCCACTTGCCAGCACAAAAGTTGGTATTGTATATGAATAAAACAATTACTTTGGAGGATAGAAATTAATTCCATGCATTGTTTGATTTCGACAGATCGATATCGGAAACTTCTCGTTATGAGACAATCTACATCTAGGGGAATGCAAGTGGGCTTTAACCAGGCATATGACCTTTCCAAGTCTCCTTCCATTGACCCCCAAGAATTTTCCTGGAAATTGCATACTTTTCAGGAAAAACAGATTGGAATATAGTACAAAAAATAAGTAAGGAAACAGTCTGAGAATCTATGTTGCAATCCAAGGAAATCCCAATTGAAAAAAAAAAATGGTCAAAGTTAAAAGAATTCCACTTCTAAGACCAAAATTCTGATCAATGTATCTCAACAAACAATTACAGGAATCAAAATGTGCTAAAACTCCTCAGTTCAAAACTTCTACCATTCTTGCTCTAACCAGAAATTAATTTCTTCAAGGTGCAGCCTTCTTTTCGACAAGTTTCTCGATCAAATCAGCTGCCTCTTGAACTGTTGTGATGTTCTGTGAGCTTTCCTCTTCGACACTAATGTCGAATTCTTCCTCCAATCCCATCACTATCTCCACCTGCATCAACAACAACATTGTGTGCGTTAGCCTCCAACCATCCATCACAATTAGATGATGATCACTGCGCAATATCAGACGTAAAAACGTTCGAATATTTTCACCGAACATTAATTATATAGCATCAAATTGAGAATCGTACAGTGTCAAGCGAATCAGCGCCGAGTGCAGAGAACTTGGATTCTGGGGTTAGCTCTACATCAGCAGCCAATGCCAATTGTTTCCTCACTATGTCACAGACTTTTTGCACTGTCTCCGGCTTGGCCTACCAGACATATCATGTGTAACAACAAGCATTGGTGTCAGCACAAAACGAACATTAATTGAGAATTCTTACTTCTATAATCAAATTGAAATTAAGGCAATGCAAGTTGAAGAGAGTGTGTGTGTATATATGTACCGCGCAGGAGACATTGAAGCGATTGGTCTTCAAAGAAGGAAAGTTCTTCTTCGCCCAACCGGCTGTAACCATCTTCAGATTAGAAGTAGTGATTCCACTTGTCTGTAAAAAAGCATGTTAGCAATTCAGCATCCAGATATAATCTCCAGGATTTTCTTTCTTGCCACTTAAAATATGCTAAATAACTGTCAAATTATTATTCTATGTAACACAATCTAATAAATCCTCCAAACACAAACCAAAATCACTTATAACACCATCCCTATATAAATGCGTTGTACCAAGAGTCCTGGGTTCGAATCTCCTCACGTGATTTATTTTAATTCGTTGTGTGTTTGTATTTGAGCTCGAGCCACATGGCATCCACATGACATGTCCGTTGGTCTTGCCCTGAGAGGGTGTGTCATTTTCTATTGACTTAAGTTTTCGGGTATAATGGTTACTAACAGATATTTTGCTCTCTATATATCTTAGCTAATTTGACAACTCTGGTTACAAATCATTATCTCTGTCCTATACTTCTCCATAACATAAACATTTTAGGGACCCCAATGGCCCAATTGCCTAGATTTACAAAGCATTATAAAGCTAATAGAAGCTAAATTATTCAATGAAAGTTTAATTACTAAGAATTTACTAGTCTTATTTTACATCCCAAACAGAATAGCAAAGAAAAGTTTATTACTTGTATGTATATATAAAGAAGTGAATCCAAAAATCCAAGCAAAATAATAAAAAAGTTACCACATTATTCCTGAGAGAGGGCTTCAATGAAGAAGCAAAGGAAACAGAAGAAGTAGCAGCAGCAGAGAAAGTGGCCATTGAAACTCGAGAAAGTTAGAACTGAAGAGATAAACAGAGAAGGATAGTGGTGAGGAAGAAATTTGTGAACCAGAAAACACAACACAGATGTTGTTCAAATTGGTGACTTTATCCTCTTATTGGATGCCATGGTGGGTCAACATTTTAAAGTTTTTTTTTTTGTGGGTTGGATTTGGAATGTTGTTGGTAACTTGTACAGACTACAGAGCAGGACAACTAACATGTTAACGTGTTAGAGACTTCCACACATTTACCCTGTTGTGAGATTTAATATAGAGTGACGTCGTTTTCAGATATCTTATCATAAATATTATTCGTCATTTTAATTAACTTTTTTTTTGAAGGAACATTTTATTCAACTTAAATTCATAATAATATTGTAAAATAGGGACATCAATCATGTTCATCTGCCAATCGTGTTCATCTGTCAATATGGACGTAGTTCAACTGGTTGATGGACGAATTTAAAACTTGGGTAAATGACTTCCAGATCAACAGCTTGAATCCTACCAATGACAAAAGCTTTCAAAAAAACATATCTAAATTAATAAATATGTTGCCTTAAAAAAAAATGGTGTTCATCTCATAATATAAATGATAATGCAAATCTCATTCTAAATTAGCGGTGAAGGAATCGAGTTTTAACCCACTGTACAATGGTTGGATGAGGTGGGGGCCCACGGGGCTATGACCCCTCCCCAGTCCCCTCAAAATAACTTTTGAAAAAGTATACATTTAACACTTTTTTGACTTTAGTCCCTCCAAATTATTTAAATTGACTGTAATTTCCCCTCTAGCCAAATAATTATGGCTCCGCCAATGACACGGTACACAGTTTTACAAGTGCGAAGAGTTTTCTACAGTGTTGTTAGAGTATATATCTCCCGGCAATGAGATTATGAGAATAAATAATTGAATTGCGTATGTAAAGTTTGTTTTCAATAGACCCCTGACCCGTTCAGTGTCGAAATTTTATTTTATTTTATTTATAAAAAATAAATGGCAATGGATGAGAAAATGTGATTAAAACAACATAGAAAATCAAAAGAGTGTTATATCCAAGCAATTAAGCAGCCTTGGTTCCAACACCCATTTCCACATCTAAATGCTCCTCCTTACTTGGGTCAAGAAAAAGAGAGGTCCAACAAGCCATGGACTTCAACCGAGTTCTTTACCATATCTGACCCATATAAGGCCCAAATCTATCCCCAAAAAAAAAAAAACAAAATCGGCCTTCTGTTTTATCCAAACTTGGCATATTAGCTATCGGGGTTAGTCCAATTTATAGGTAGCTTTTTTTTTTATTGGTGGGCCTATAATTACTTTATTTGTATTTTTTTTAAATATATTACAAGTATGAAAGTAGGAAGGGAAACTATAAGAGCAACTCCAACGAACTCGTTAAATGAGTTTTGTATACCAGTCAAATAAAGCCACATCAGCATTTGTGGCTCCAACACTTGTTAAACGAGATTCTTGGATTGAGATTTTATTTCTCTCTCTTCTATTTATATTTTATTATTTTTTATATCACATTATTATTATTTCCAATGGTAAGATTTCAAACAGCTTTGACTTTAGGATTAAAATAATATAAACCTATTTATAATTAAAGAGTTTTTTGGAATGACTTTTCTTTTTTTCACCTTCAAATTGCCACATAAGTAAGTAAATAGACATTTGAAGAGTGAAAATATAAAAGCCTTTTGGAGTTGCTCTAACTTGAACCTTGAATCCATAATATCATTAATGTATGTGTGAAAAACATACTACTAAGTCCTTAATTTCATTACTGATAACTATATTTAATAAAGTAACTGCTAATCTCTTCGCCGTCGATCCCTTTTTCATCTTGTCGGCCTTCGCCGATCTCCTCTTCCTAGTCTCCGATCTCTGGTCTCTTCTCTCTCTCTTCGATAGTTTGATCTCTTCCCTTTGATAGATTTTGAGTTTGTGCCTTTGTGGTGGTGGTGGGGGGTGTGTGTGTGTGTGTGTGTGTGTGTGTGTGTGTGTGTGTGTGTGTGTGTGTGTTTGAGTTTTGACTGGTTTGATTGGTGGTGCGCTTTTGGGTTTGTGGTGGATTGGTGGTTGTGTATGTGTGTTTGGATTGATAAAGGTGATTAGGGATTGGGAATTTAGGGTTGGGTCATGTGGATTGTGGGTGAGCAGAGATTTTGGGATTTGATTGGGTATTTCAGGTGTAGGGTTTGATTGGGTATTTGGGATTTTTGGTTGTTTTTAAAAAATAATAAATAAATAAACGGGTTCCGAACCAGCGGAACTGACGGAACGGGACCGGAACCGTGGAACCGGAACCAGCGTCATGTCTAATTCAGACTAGGGATAGCAGAATTATCCACGAATATGGATATCCGTAAGAATTCGTTCCATTTAAAATGATAATGGATACAATTATTTGGGGGATGGAGCGAGGATGGATGTTATCCTAATATCCATTTAATTTTCGGGGATAGATATCATCTATGGATATACCCATCCGGATCCATTATAGATTTTAATGTTTTAAAAAATATAAAAATTATTATGTAATTATGACTTCTAATTATATAAGTTATTATAATTTTTTTTTACATTAACTTTATTGAATGTACGTATTTGTTTATCCCTTTAAATAGGATAAAATGTACTATTACACATGTTAATTACATTTTTCTCTTGTAAACTATAAAAGTTTATATTTTTTTCATCAGATACGGATATAGACAGAGTGATGATGAATACCTCTATCTCAATTCGGGGATTATCAGAATCTGTCTTACTCACTTAAAAATGGAAATGGATACGATGATGAAGTTACATATCTCAAACGGATACGGTGATAGATATTGAGATATCCATCCCCGATCCGATCCGATCCATGCCATCCCTATCAGACCCAAAACTCAAGCTAATAATATATATACCTGATTTTAAGGGATTTAATTAGTTATATGGCCCCTTTTCTTCCTTTAAAAGGTTTCTAAATCAGTCAACCTTGAATGAGACTCAAAGAACCCATCTTGGTCAGGTTTCTATTTTAAGAGTTTATGTGGCAAAGTTAAAATTTGATTTATTAACGTACGTATTAATGCACTTATTTCACAATTTTACTCGTTTTCCTTTCTTACAATTTATATTATCATTTTTTGACGTTCGATTCCATAATGAGCTGGTTAGGCTAAACTATTGTACAATATCTCAATCTTCGTATTTATAATAAGAGATTTGAGTTTCACATTATTTATGAAAAAACAAATTAAAAGTGGAAATCCTCTCTCCTTTGCTGTGGGATCACGAGTGTTTGATATGATTTTTTTACCGGCAAAAATACATTTTTTTGATTTTTTGTTTGTTTAATAAAACTCAAAAACAGATCTTATTTTTTCATTATTAAAAAATCTATTTTATACCTATAAGATAAGTTTGAGCTTATCCAACAAGAAAAAAAATAAATCGTCTCAATTACATCTACTCTAGATGCTTAATTTTTATTTTATTTTAAAAAAAAACACTCTCCCTTCGTTTACTTTTTGGAAAAGAAATTTAAAGTCATCATAATGAATTGTTTTTGTATGTTATTTATAATTCAAACCACCTACGTCTTTCCAAATTACCATTTTTTACACCAAATTATCTTAGTCCATTTCTTAATTAATAATAATAATAATAAATTGTTATTATTATTATATACCTCTTTCTTTCTTTCTTTTTTATATCTAAAATGTCATTACAAACACAATTCATCATTTATGCTATAGCATCTGGTCAAGTAGTTAATTTTAGTAAGTATGCTCTTTTTGTTAGTAAGTCTGTAAGCAATGAGGAGGGTGCTCGTTTAGCTTCCATTGTGGGTGTTAAGTTGGTTGACTGTCACGACTCACGAGCGATATTTGGGTCTCCCTAGTTTCGCTAGTAGATATAAAAAACATTTTTTCGCTGATATTAAAAACGGGTCTGGGAAAGAGTCTGTGGATGGAAAAGTGTGATACTTTCTGCTGAGTGCAAGGAGGTTCTTATCAAAGCGGTAGTCTAGTCCATTCCAACTTACTCTATAAGTCTCTTCTGGTTGCCGAAGGGCTTCATTGGGGATACTCATCGTATGTGTGCTATGTTTTGGGGGTGGTTCAGCTGAGTCGAAAAAAATTCATTGGTGTGCTTGGTCCAAGATGTGCTCCGGTAAGGACATAGGCGACCTTGGGTTTCGTGATTTATCGATTTTCAATCAGGCGCTTCTTGCGAAGCATTGTTGGCGTTTGGTTTCGAATCCTCACTCATTGGTGGCTTGAATCTGGAAAGCCTGTTACTTCCCTGACACTTCTTTCTTGCAGGCTACAACGTGTTCTTCGGGATTTATGCTCTTGAATGGTTTGCTTTGGGGCGGGAAATCTTAGAAGCGGGTTCTCGTTGGCGAATTGGTAATGATACTACTGCAAGAATCTATGGGGATCATTGGGTGCCTAGACCGTCTACTTTTTGTTATGGTTTTTTCCCTAAAGCTTGTAATTTGTAAATGTGAAATGAACATAAATAAAAGAAGTAGTTTATTCATTCAAATTGTTTCATACTTTTATGTAACATGTGTATTTAACATCCAAGATTGTCGGATGTAATTCAAACTGAGTATCTGATTGTCATATACGGATGGATTCATTTTGAAACAAGCAATCTAAAGAGTCCATAAATAGCAAATAAAGCTGGGTACTTTATTTGTGGTTAATCTATAGCTGCGGTCCATTCTGTAATGTACGGTGATCTTATCCTGGATCATTCATATGATGATATGAGAATGGAGGCCCCTTATATGATGTGATCATATAGGACTGGGCCACGATCTATATGAATCTCTCAATAAGATCCGTTACATGATGAGATTCATATATATCGACAAATGATGGCTATAAATGAGTGATCTTAATCCTGAGTGTCTTATCGACTCCTTCAGGTTAGATCGTGATTTTTGATGTACCATGGGTGAGGTCGGAGTTGCATTCCCGATCAATATGCTCCGTATGTTAGGGTCGCGGTTTGGCTTGTGGCTGGGAAGGTTTGTACACAATAGTGGAATCCACTCCTTCTTGCGAGAAATAGATAGTAGTTCCCTTAAGGGTTGATTCTGGGCTTGAACAATATGAGCGCTCTCCTAATTCCGCGAGGAATGTAGGATTTATTGTTCATTAGAGAATCAATGGTACTTAATGGAAAAGATGTAATTAGAAGGGTATAACGGACATCATGACCTAGCTCTAATTATGAACTACTTGTGGATGATTATACCATATGTAATAACTATATCGATGGACACCGAAAGTTATTGGTTTGTGTAAAAACATCTACAGTTGAGAGACTGCAGCTTCGGGTTTTTAGTGGAATAACACCGAAGTTACCGAAGTTAATAATCATGAAATATTAATTAAAGAGTTTAATTAATTATTTCTAAGGATTATTGGAGCTCGAAATACTGTGGGTCCATTAGGTCCCCTTGCTAGCCCGATTGATTAAGGTAACAAGGGTCACGGTTTTTTAATTGGATCGTCCATTTAATTGAGTTACGAAAGTAACACGTGTTTATTCGGGAATTAATTGAATAATGAGATTATTTAATTAATGAATATTAATGATTATGTAGATTATTTAATTATATGATTCGTTAGTTGGAGGGTGTTATACAAGTTGAATTTAAAAGGTTTAAATTCAAACCATTAATTATCTTTTATTAATTAAAGGATTAATTAATAAATGTTATCGGTTAAAAGAATAAATGAATATAAGATATATATTTGTTTTTGAAAACTGATACACGCATAGAATTGAATAGATCAATTCTCTCGATTCAATTGCGATGAATGAATTAATTGCTTTTGAGTTCTCTCAATTGTATTGAATACAATTGGTTGCGTGAAACAAAAAGAAGAAATCAGAGAGGTGTGCTGCTAGAGAAAGAAAAAAATAATAATTTTTTCTTTGATTCATGGTGGCCGAATTCCACACCTAGAAAACAAGAGTTGTTTTCGTGAGTTTCTTCTACCTCCACTTAAGTTCCTGAAACCCGTGACGCGCCCACACGCTGTTGCCAATCGCGAGACATAGCCGGGAAGATCTTGTGGTTCAAATCAGGAAGCATATCGAAAAAGAAAGAAGGAGCCTTCAAACGCTGGTATGAAATAGTTTCATCTTCTTCTTGTTGTTTTCGATTATTACTGTACAAATAGGTTTACTTGATGATTGCATAAAAATTTTAAAACCCCATTCTGCTGCGCAATCCAAAACCCAGAACGAACACTTTTAAAGTTTACTCTCCCCAAAAACTATGGATTGCGGGCACTGTTAGCTCTCTCTTTTCCCCGTCAGGGGGATGAAATGTTCCCCTTAATAAAGACGCTTTTTTGAAAGATGATGCATATGCTATTTTGAGCCTTCCTACCGGTTATGTGCAAACCGTTGATTCTCTTATTTGACACTTTGAGAAGTCAGGTATCTATACTGAGAAGTCAGGTATCTATACTTTTCTCTTTCAACCTACAAGGTTGGTCGCGAGAGGACGTTGTTGGCTAGCTCTTCGGGGCTTAGTGGGGCGGAGTCATGGTGGAAATCTCTATAGAGATTTCGAATTCCGGTAAAAGTTAAGATTTTCATTTAGAAGGCCTATCACAATTGGCTCCTTACTTCTTTGAATTTGGTGAAACGAGGTATCCAAGTTGATCCGCATTGCCCTGTTTGCAAAAGGAACCCTGAATCGATAACTCATATTGTCTGGGGATGTTTAATTATTAAGACGAAATAGAAGGATTGTGTGTTACTGCAAGGTAAAAAAATGCCCAGACAGTACTTTTTTCCTTGATCTTATCATCTCTGTCTCCAACAGCTTTCAGCAAGAGGAAATAGAGATGATTTGTATTTCTTTCTGGCGGGTTTGGTGGCTTCAGAACCAAGTTGTCCACAATGCTTTAGTGCGGAATGATGAGGATGTGGTAGGCTGGTCTATAAACTTCTTTGATGGTTTTTCTTCTGCCAACTCTATTGCAGACCCAAATAAAATGGCTAAGCAGGATTCAGTTGTGAAATGGTGTAGTCAGAGTAGAGGATGTTTCAAAATTAATACAGATGCGGCTGTGGATAAAAATAATTGATGTATTGGGGCTGGTATCATCATTCGTGACTATAAGGGGGTTCCTGTGAGGACTTTTATCCAGAAAATCCATGTTAATTTCTCTCCTCAGGCTGCTGAAGCGATGACTTTGTTGTGTGGTATCCGTGGTGCGGTGGCTGCGGGTCTTGTTCCAGTGATTGTTGAATCAGATGCAAAGGTTGTGGTGGATATTGTGAATTTGAGGGTTGTGTCTTCTGTCGATATAGGGAACATAATTGCCGATATTTTATATCTAATTCATTCCAATCCTATTACTGTTTCTTTCGTTCCCAGGATAGCGAATTCAGTTGCTCATAGTCTTGCCAAATTGTCGATTTCTTCTACAAAAGATAATATTTGGTTTGAGTCTTGTCCTCCCTGCGTGGAGAGATTAGTTCATGTTGATATGCCTCTTTAGTGTTCTGATCTGTTTTGTCTTTCAAAAACAAAAATGAAAAAACACAATTCATCATATTTTATAAAGTAATTCTTTTTAAACAATTTGAAATATATAGTTAAAAAAAATTAAAATTCATTAATAATATCAAAACTCAAATATACTAAAAAAGCATCAAATGTCAAGGTTTATTGTATTTTAATAATTTTAATATTGATAACAATATATTTGCTAATTTTAAGATCAGATCAGTAGAGAATCAAAATCCAAAATTTTCTAAAAAATCAATATTAAACAAGCGTCAAAAGGAGGATGGAGAGTGTCTTAGAAGAGTGATTCTAGCAACCCTCGAAAAAAAAAAAAAACTTCCAAATGAAAAAAAAAAACATATATTCTAAATTTCATATTCTTTCGATGAAAAAAAAATAGTCAGAAAAGTCTAGCTGTTATCTTCAAAGTATATCAAAATTGACTTATATAGAACAAATCGTGCCAACCACCCATGCACATAAACACACCCATAGGCCATAACTACTATCAATGTTGATGGTTTGAATTTTTTTTCCCCAACTCCAAACTCCCTGGTCGTTTATGAGAAAGATAAACACATGTTTCATCCAAAGGTACACGTATCACTGTATCCTGATAATGTCAGTGTGAATCAAAGAGTCATCATGACTAAATAGTTTTTGGGTAAATTACACTGAACCTCTTGAGGTTTGGTCAAGTTACACTTAAATGGAAAAGTTTATTTATTATACACTAACACCCTCAATACCTAAAATGCCCCTAGTTATATTATTTTATACTTTATTTTTATTTTTTACCTTTTAACCAAAAACTTTATAAACTTTAATAAAAATAAAAAACTAAATAAAAGTATCATTCATTAAATAAATAAATAGTTTTAAAAAATTTAATAAACAAATAGTTTTAAAAAATTAAATAAGTAGATAGTTTTAAAAAATTAAATTAATAAATGGTTTAAAAAAATTAAATAAATAAATGGTTTTAAAAAAAATTAAGTAAATAAATAATTAAAAATTTTAATAAAAAAGTATTAAAAAATCAAATAAATAAATAGTTTAAAAAATAAATGAAAAAAATTAAAAACATTAATTTTTAAGAATATTCATTAATAGAGACAAGATAAACTCTAAATATCCAAAGAGTGTTGGGAATCTTGAAGCTTCTCTCACCATCATCTTTACCATAAAAGTTTGGATATTTAGAGTTTTTCTTGACCATATTAATGGATATCCTTAAAAAATTTTGTTTTTGAATTTTATTTATTTACATTTTAAAACTATTTTTTTTTTTTTTAAACTATTTATTTATTTAAACTATTTATTTATTTTATTTTTTTAAACCATTTATTTATTTTATTTTTTAAAACTATTTATTTATTTAATGAATCATATTTTTATTTAATTTTTTATTTTTATTAAAGTTTATAAAGTTTTTGGTTAAAAGGTAAAAAACAAAGTATAAAATAATATAACTAGGGGCATTTTAGGTATTTTAAAAGTCAAATTTAAGTTTTAAGGATGTTAGTGTATAATAAAGAAACTTTTCCATCTAAGTGTAACTTGCTCAAACCTCAAGGGGTTCAGTGTAATTTACCCATAGTTTTTACTCTAAATAGCTAAGTGACAGATATAGCTAGGCTTTCATTAGCTTGAATGAGGAATTTAAATTGAATTTCCAAGCTCCAATAATTGCTGTTTTTTCATTCTTAAATTCCTTGTTATTTGTTAAATGATAACTGCGAGAAAATCTTCGATAAAACAGTAATTATAACTTGTTATTAATATATTTTAATGAGAAAAATACATAGGAATCTGTTTTTTTGAATGATTTTTAAAATATTAACATAAAAGAGTTTGATTTATTTTAATGAGTAAAATATGTACGAATCTATTTTTATGAATAGGTTTTTGAAATATTAACGTAAAAGAGACAGTTAAATTTTATACGGTTCAGTATAAATTTAAACATACAGGTCGAGCAAATCATTACTCAACTTCTACTATAGAAAGGTATTTAGAATGGTGATGAAATACCCTCTCTCTCTCAATGCTGCTATTGATATTATTATTTTTTCTTTCACTAAATTAAACCCTAAAAATACAAAAGTTTAAATAATGAAACTCTAGGATAGAACTGTCACTTCTTAGTGAAACGGAAAATTAAAAATTTGACCTCTAAATACGTCAGTATAGTGCAACAAATTGATTCAAGTTTCCTAACCGAACAGATTGTCTGTCAGATATGGTGTGATTGATCATAAGATGATAAAACCAGCAGTGATAGAAGAATCGTGACTGCTTAGAATTCTGCCAAGTTTAAATAATAAAACTCTATGGTGAAACTGTCAGCTCCTCGGGAAAAAAAAAATTGATTCTGAGTGCACTGTACCCTGACCCCACGAACATAGTGCAACAAAATTGAAAATAGATATGAAAACAGTGTTTTTTGTTTTATTTTCGAATTCTGAAAATACGTTTAGTAGCACATATTGAAAATTGTATTCTAAAATTAAAAACGAAAAAAACGCGTCCGGTAGGTTAATAAAAAAATTTATTAATTTATTAATTTTTCAATTATTTTTTCTATTGTAATTCTTTGATTTGAATAAAAAATGAGTTAATAATTCATCTAATTATCAACTATGCCATCCAAAAAAGTTCTTTACTTTATGACACCCAATAATTCATCTTTAATTCATCTAATTATACACCCATTTAAAAATTTTACAAATAAATTATTAGCCACTTTATTCCTATAATTTTTCATCTAAACCCATTTCATTACTTTTGATACATAATTAAACCTCAAATAAACAAACAAATGTATTAATGTAAAGTTGGTCCAATCTTCATCACACAATTGTGAGTGATTTCGGGTCCCGTTTCAAATTTTTTTTTTTGACAAAAGCAACAGATAGAATTTCAATTTCTTTTTTGACAAAAGCAACACATAAACACAAAACAAAGTAGAAGAAACTCATCGGTGGCACCAAGGCCGACGCCGATCTAGCAACAGATCGGAGAAGAAGAAAAAGAAGAAGAAAAGAAGAAGAAGATCAGCTAGGCGAGCGGCGAGCGACGAACGCAAGGGGCGGACGGAATAGCAGATCGGCGAGCAGCGAGCGTGAGCGGCGGACGGAAGAGCATATCAGCGATCCGTGAAAGAAGAAGAAAGAAAGAAGATGATGATCAGCCGCCGGCAGTGAGCAGATCTGCGACGAGCAGATTGATGAAGGAGAAAGAATATGGAGATGAGGAAGAAAGATATGTCTGGTGGTTGTGGATTCTAAAAAGAAAAAAAAAATTTGTTAATTTTTTTGAAAAACAAAAATAAAACAAAAACAAAAACGAAAAACAACTTTCAAATGTTTTTCAAAATTTTCACTTTTAACACTAATTGTGTTTTTCAAAATTATTTTGTTTTTCGAAAATAAAATGAAAAACGGTTAACGAACGCGAATTCGAAATCGTGTTTGGAAAACACAAACGAAAAAAAAAAAAACAGCTGCATGACGGGGCCTTAGAATTCCATGAACCTGAAAACAAAGTTGAAGAAGCTGGTCCAGCTAGCTCCATTTGCACGTTGTTAAATTTGTTATTTACTTAGGAGGGCTTACTCGATTAGAATTTCAAAAAACTTTTAATGACTTTTTAAAGTCGATAACTTTTACAGATTTCATAGACTTTTACATATTTCATAGACTTTTATAGACTTTACAGAATTATGAAATTTTTTTATAGCTTTTCATTTGAAAAGACTTTCATTTCAAACGACTTTCAGAAACTTTTATTTTAAAAGACCTTCATAGACATTTATAAACATATATTGATTTTTAAATATGATATATACTTTGTTTTAGTAAAATTATATATATTTCTCATATCAATATTTTTTTTAAAGAATAAAAATCTACCAAAAATTAATTCAAGTTACTAATGATAAAACATGAAAACCGCCCATAGTTGTTCATGCCTAAAAGTTGGTAGTTTAAAATTGATCATAATTACATGAAATCACGCTCATACGTGACTTTGATTATGACATATTGGCATGATTGAGTAGTGGTTTTTGTCATTTATTATTTTTAATTAACATAAATGAAGTTCGTTTGATTTGTTTCGATGTTGTTTAGTTGTATTGAAAATAGAGGTAAAAAAAATAATCTATTTTTCTTAATTGCATAGCCTATGGAGAATTGTTTTATATTATTTTTTAGTTTATTTATTTTTGTTATAGATCGTTAATGTTTGTATGTTTTTTTTATAATATTTATTCATTTTAAAAGTTATATTTTTTATTTTATTCGTAAAATTTGTTAGAAATGTGTGTTCTTTTATTTGAAAATATAACACATATTTGCTGATTAATGTTTTACAAAAGGTTTTATATATTTTTTCTAAAGTGAAATTCATAGACTGTTAAAAAATCTTGATTGAATACCACATAATTTTTAAAAACTTTTTTAAAATCTATAAAAATCTGTATTGAATGTCTCATAACTTTTATAAAGTCTTTAAAAATATGTATGGAATACACGAAATTTTCTTAATTCCTTTAAATCTTTTAAAATCCTGATAGAATTTATCACCTTAATTATCGATGCAAAACACGTTGGGCTACAAAAGTTTCTTATTTTCAAAAGTTTGACAAGTAGTGAATATCGGGATTCGGGAAACTTTCCAATTCCAACTTTGAAGAAATAAACAGCTCACTTCATTTAATTTCGCACGTTTTTTAAGTTCTATTTGATTTTTTTTTTCATTTGACTTAGTATTATACAATTCAATTTATTATATGGTTTTTCAAAAATAATATTGAGTTAAACAAAATCGAAAATTAAGTTTCAATTCTGTTGAAATAATATTCGAATTATTTTCAAAATCTTTAAATTATGTTCTAAAGTTAAAAAAATATTAAAAAAATTCTCAAATATGTTGAAACCTGAATTAATTTAATTAAAAAAAAAACACAAGATTAGGTATACCATTTTAATAGACGGATACGATACATACACTCTTCAAGACTACAAAAAACTCAGATCCCAAAGGCTCTTTTAGAGTCATTAGAAAATCTCACCTGTCAAGATTGCTAGTATTATCATCGTCTTCATTGTGTCACATAATTTTTTTTTAAATGCTAACAATTAGACCCCAATAGATTTATAATTGTCTCGTTTGGTACAAGGTTGATATCAACTACAATATGTTCATCAATTCAAACCTGAAACATTAACGAGCTAGACGAGATTTATTTGAATATGTGGTCGGTTTCTGATGCCCAGATTATAAAAGAGGAAGACGAGGGGACGTTTGTTTTTTTTGTCTGAAAACTGAACCTTCCTGAATTTTTTTAAAGACTGGATATGTACTAAAATCTGAATTCGAATGATATGTATGTTTGTTTTTTTCCTCATATCTGAATGTATTGTCAACATGTTTATTTTTTAAAAGTAAAATTGTTTGAAACTAATTAATTTTACACTTATACCCATGTTAAACAATTATACATTTAATATGGAATAAAAATAATTCAAAAATAATAATTATATATGAACACATATGATCACGATCTTCTTCTTCGATTACTAATAAACTTCATTTTTACTAAGAAAAGAAAATATTTTTTTTTTCAAAAAATAAAAGGGCAAGCAGAAAAATTAACACAAAATACTCTAAAAAATAATATATAAATACATCACCATAATATCATAATAAAGTATTGATATTAAATACCAATATGAAAAATGATTAATGTTCTTTTTTATTTTTAAAGTTATTTAAAATAAGAAATATATTAAAATAAAGATTTCTATACGATATATAATTATGATGAAATTAAAAAATATGTTATATATACGGGATAGTATCGGAATAAAAGATTTTGGATTACATTTAATGTAATTCAGTGATTTGCAATTAAGTGAAAAATCAAGACTTTTTACTTTTTATTTTAAGTTGTTTTATTTTATATTTTTAAATTATTTAACTGTTTAAAAATAAAATAAGTAAAATAATTTAATAATAATGATTCATATCTATTAAATTTTAAGTAGAAAAAATAAACGACCAGAGACTATTACTATTTAAATAAATATATATATGAGTTAAACAATTTATTAATAAAAAATTTCAATTAATTTGTTATCCTGATAGACAGTTTCAATAAATGAGTACAAAGTCCAAAAGGGAAAGAAACATTCTCCCTGACCTGGTATGGTCTTTGTCGGATGTGATTGTGAAGGCATCGGCCCCGGAGTCATCCCACGAAAGGAATCATTTGAATTCAATGCGTCCATTTTCAGCTCTGTTTGAATTTTTTTATTTATTTTGTGGTTCTAATTAACTTGTGATTTTTTTTTTTTTTTTCGAACGTGCGTGTTAAATGTACAACAAGATCCCATCTACTACGCAAACAAAATTCAGAGAGCGAAAACACTTGAACCTACAACACAGCCTCTAAAAAAAAAAAAACCAGAGTTAATACTTGTTATTTTTCTTTAAATAATCCATTTCTAGATCTCTTTCTTCACTAAAAGAGATGTTATTAAGTTGAATATTATCTCGTCAGGACACATTTTAAATTTAAATAAATTGTTTAATTTTTTTTAACTATTACAATTTGGAATTTAAAACCAGGGACTTAGTAGAGCATTTTTTTTTATTGGATGGATTAATATTAACTTAATAACTTAGAGTTTAATATAAAAAATGGCCTTACTTATCAAAAAAACTGCTAGACTTTTTTTTTTAATGTCTGAAAGTTATTTTTCTCATAAACACATTTTTAGTACTATTAGGTTTTTTTTAAGAGGGAGGATTCGAACTAGTAATCTCGTGGTGCATATGTAAAAGATTTACCACCGGACAAACCTCATCTCGTCTATTTTGGATTTATCAATATAGCTTAAGTGATTACCAACCGATATAAATAATTAATTTGGTGTTAAAAGACTCTGATGTTTTGTGGGTTCAAGTACATCCCTTATCTAAAATCCTAAATTATTGTGATATTTCAAGAAAAAAAAAATTAAATAAAAGCTGTGATGATCAAATTGTCCATCACATCCCATGCAGTGGTCCTTGACACTAAGAATTCCTAACCTTATTATCTATTCATTGAAAATATGAAACGAACCATGTTTAAGAAAAAATCATAGTTAATTACGTCATGTTTCTGACGCAACAAACATACTGAGTACTAGTAATCACCAATATAATTTTATTTTTATTTTTTCTACTATGAATTAAATTGTCAAGAGAAGCTTTCTCATTCTTTGAACAAAAACGCTATCTTCCAAATTCATGCCCAATAGTTGCAGACAAATTAAAACACTAATCAATTAAATCACATCAAACTCTCTTTCTCTCTCTCCCTCTCCCTGGACTATTTATATGAGCTAGCATGCATTTTACAGATAACCAGCTAGTACTGTATTACATATTTCTTCGTAGCATCATCATCTCCATCTACCATTTTTTTTTCATTCAATTTTCGATCTGGGTTTTTATTTTCTCCGATACTCAAACATGGACCAGCAGCAGTACTACTATCCTGCACCTCCTTTTGTTCTTGACTCGTTAATCGAGCCAGACACTACCTTGAACAATAACATGTCTTGCTTTACTACTACCAATCATGATCAATTAACCAACTTTTCTTCTATCTTCCCTCAACCTGACCCTGTTCATGAAACATACGATCTTCATCACCAGGAAATTCCTTTTCAAATCCATGAAAGCACCACTACCAGACCACCTCTTCATCACAAAACCTGTACTACTAATGAATATCATCATCCAACTTCATCATCAACCATGGTGGTTCATGAGCTCGGTTGCAGTAGTAATACTCATCCACCGGAGAAGGTACACCATTTTCACTTCTTTTAATTTGATTTAATGAACATATATATATATATATATATATATATATATATATATATATATATACATACTAATATACACACACCCATGTTTCTCACATTTATTGCGAAGGAAATTGAACGGCAGATTGTTTAGCTTCTCCTGCCCTTTCTCTTTCTCAAGATGTTTGGTGGTTCATTTGTCAAGGGTTTTGTAATTCTTTTGTTTACAGGGATTTGTCTCCCTTGTCTTTTTACCATTTCGCTTGACGATGGGTTTTGGTGTTTCTCATTTCCTTTTTTATTGTTTTTTTAATTAAATATATATATATATATATATATAAATATTAAAAAATTAAAATTATAGTAAAATGAGTGTTTTTTAAACAAAAATGAGTTTTTTTTTCATATGAATTAAATAATTTTACATTAAAAAAGAAATAAAAATAAGAAAAAATAAAGAATAACAAGAAAAACAACACAAATAATGAAAAAAATTAAAAGAATAAATTACAATCTAATTTTATATAAGATTTTTTTTTGCATTTATAATGAATTCAATTTATAAAACATATACAAAAATTATTTATTAATAATATTAATAGATATGTTTTTAATTTTTTTCTTCAAATTATTGATAAATTATTGATTTATAGATTCTAAATAAATTAAAACTAAAAAAATATATATTATTGATAAAAAAAAATCATAATAATAGATTGACTATTTTAATCCAATAAAGTAAAATTTGAGATTTTATGGTTTATTGATTGGACGTGTTAGGTATGTCAAACTAAAACTATTAGAAATAATAAAAATCCAAAATAATAATAATTAATTTAATTTAAAATAAGAAAATGAATTGTTTGATTGTAAATTAACGTAAATTTGAGAAAGGAATTGGAAAAAATGTAAAATAAATATGGTGTAAAAAATTATAAGATAAAATTAAATAAAAAAAATAATACATGTGCTTGCAATGGGACTTGAACCAAGTACAAAAATTATAGAGAGACGAACCACTATCAACAGTGCCAAAGTAAAGATGTTGAAATCATTATTAATGATTATATATATATATATATATATATATATATATATATATATATATATAGAGTTTAGACAAAATCAATTTTTTAAAAAAAAATTGAGGTACGGCACAGACCCTACCTGATCTCCACATGGGTCCACCCCTGGTCCAGGGGGTTGCGGCGTGGGATGAGAGGTTTTTTTTGGGATATCAACTTAGTTGGGATGTTTAAAAGTCTTTTTCGATGTTTTTCTCTTCTTGATTGATGCAATTAATAAAAAAAAATATAATTACTCTATAATTATGTGCTGATCACTTTAAATAAATATAGGTGGAAAGAGAAGGCAGATCAACTAGTGGTACTATTATGAGAAATCATGGAGAGGATCAGAGAAAGAAACGTTTTGCAAAGAAGCAGAAAAAAGTTTGTGTAGAAGTTCCATCTGGTTATGTTCATGTGAGAGCAAGGAGAGGTCAGGCAACAGACAGTCACAGCCTAGCTGAGAGAGTGAGTAATAATATATTTCTAACTAATAATTAATCAATTAACACCATAACTTATATGTTTTCTGCTCCATTTATTTCTATTGAAATTTTTTTAATTTGTTAAATGGATAATTTGATTAATTAATTGCAGGTAAGAAGACAAAAAATCAGTGTAAGAATGAACCTATTGCAATCTCTTGTTCCAGGATGTGACAAGGTGACATTTTTTCTTGTTTAATTTCTGTCCAATTTTTGCCTAACAAGAGAACCAAAATTGATGCCTTATTTTTTCTACCTCCTTATTATTTTCTATTGAAACAAACAGATGACAGGCAAGGCTCTGATATTGGATGAAATCATTAGATATGTGATGAATTTGCAGAGTCAAGTACAGGTAAATTCATTATTAATCAATTCTTCGAAACATATATAACTGTGATTGATTTCATGATCAGCTAATTAATTTATAATATCCAATGATTTATGAGCAACTAATTAATTATTATTCCCATCTTCAGTTTCTTGCAGACAAATTTTCTTCTCTAAATCCCATGTTGAATAATGACTTTGAAATCATGAACTTCAATACAAACCCAGTTGTCCAAGAGGTATGTTCATGTTCCACTACACAGGTTTGAAAATCATTTATGGCTTCTGACAGGAACCGTTCCGATAGCTCTCTTAAGTTCGAAAATCCTGTAAAAACTTTTTTCTTTTTCTAAATGAAGTTGGTATCTTTTACAACATTTAATTAAACTTCAGTTCGAGAGATCAGAATTTTTACAGAATTCTATTGTATTCAAGACAGGAGTCGTTGGACAGATCTTTTGAAATTTATTTTCAAACTTTCTCATGAATTCTGACATCAATTTGCAGAAGACTCGCATCCTGGATTTTGATCAGCTGCAGCCACCTGTGTTGGAATCCAGCTCCACCCAGCTACTTCATCAAGAGCAGAGCTCCAATACTGTCACCTTTCATGTACTCTTAGCTTTAATTTGAAATTTAATTAATTACATTACTTCATTGAACAAATATTATACAACTATTTAAGACAATTATTAATTCTAACTTTGATAATCAATCACTTTTACAGGACAATTGCAATCTGTTATGGGGCGGCACCAACGAAGACGGCGGCCGGAAACAAGAAATTGTTAATCAATATGGAGGACTACACAATCTGCACTCTTTCTAATTGAAAATTAAACCTCAAAAGCGTGTCTTGCTATCGTCCAAATTCTGCTCACAAATATATATGATCATACTCAAGGAGGAGTCGTCGGATAGACCTTTTGAAATTTATTTTCAGACTTTCTCATGATTTATGACATGAATTTGCAGAATACTTGCATCCTGGATTTTGAGCAGCCACAGCCACCTGTAAGAGTAGATATCTACTGGCTATGAGTCTATGAGAGTAGATATTTCGGCTATGGCTGTGTATGTAAAGTTTGATCTCAGTAAACCCCTATTACTGTTCGTTATTGGAATTTTATTTTATTTTTTAGAAACGGAAATGGATGAGAAAATTTGATTAAAACAGCATAGAGTATTAGAAGATATACTTATATCCAAGCAAACTTGGTTACAACACCCATTGCCACATCTAAAAGCTCCTCCTTACTTGGGAGTTGGGACAAGAAAAAGAGAGATCCAACAAACCATGGACTTCAGCTTGAGGTATTGCTTTTGATTGGACAACTGAATTCTTTACCAGATCAAACCTAAGTTTCCTTCTTTGGCCTTTTTTTCAAACTTGGCAGATTAGCGGGGTTGGGCCAATTTATTGGTGGGCCTATAAATCTATAATTACTTTATTGGTATTTAAAAAAAAATTAGAAATTTGAAACTGAAGAGGGGAACCACAACTTGAACATTGAACCTATAAGGGTATGTTTGTTTTTATGTTTTGTATTGTACAAGAGAGTTGAAATGTATAAATAATAGGGCAAATTGCAATGAACTCCTTGAGATTTGGATAAATTACACTTAGATGGAAAAATTTCTATATTATACACTAACACCCCCAAAACTTAAATTTGATTTTAAAAATACCTAAAATGCCCCTAGTTATATTATTTTATACTTTATTTTTTTATCTTTTAACCAAAATCTTTAATAAAAATAAAAAAATTAAATAAAAATATGATTCATTAAATTAAAAATATGAATATTCTAAAAAATATATTTAAAAACAAATAAAAATAAATAAGTTTGGATATTTAGAGTTTTTCTTATCCCTATTAATGGATATCCTTAAAAAAATTAATGTTTTAAATTTTTTTTCATTTATTTATTGAAACTATTTATTTATTTGATTTTTTAAAACTATTTATTTATTTGATTTTTTAAACTATTTATTTATTTAATTAATCATATTTTTTATTTTTATTAAAATTTATAAAGTTTTTGGTTAAAAGATAAAAAAAAAACAATATAAAATAAAAATTTGTCGAATTGTCAAAGCCGTACGAGGTATTACAGCTTTGGCCCAGGGGACATTCACAATTTAATTCTTCAAAAAGCTCTCATGAAATTCAAGGTAGCTTTTATCTGTTTGTACTACAGAATAATTGAGATAGAACAAAAACGATAAACAAGATGATGCGGACCGGTTGGTATACTCTTGCTTAGGCTGTCTAGAGCACCCAAAACAGGATTGATTTTGTGGACTTATAACTTTTACATACGGGCTTCAAATGACTATTATAATATGTTTTCGGAAAGCTTGAGAAGAGCTCTACGTTTTGCCACGAAAACTGCATTCCCGATGACTATGCCCATAAAGGGTCTAAAAAGTGTCGTTTAGTTTGTTGTTCGATGACTTTTAGTTTCCTATACAACATTTAGGGGTTTTCTTTCCTTTTTCATTTAGTATTTGTTTTTACCTTTCAATCCAAAATTCTTTCCCGATTTAGTTGAGATGTTTTAGGAGACAATGAGATTCGTTTCTCTATTTATTAGGTTGTAATCGGTTTGAAGTTTTTAACTTCCTTGAGTTTTTAACTCAGATTATCTCTCTTTTTCTAGAATGTTACTTGATTACAGAAAAATAGAAACTTTTGTTCGTTAAACGAGCATGAGTTTCGTTCCGGTCTAAATCATAAGATTTTACTTATGCTCATATTGTGAGTTGTGACAAATATTTTAAATTCATTAGCTCAAAAATCAAGAAACGTAGTATTAATTTGCTTTGGGAAGAGCCAAATTGACTTGCTTTCAAGTTTCAGTTTCCTATTCTGCTATGTGAGAAAATGAGGCACTGTCCTGTAGCTGTTTTTCAGTCCGTTTTCGTTTTTGTTTTCCAAAAATGATTTCGAATTCGCGTTCGTTAACCATTTTTCATTTTATTTTCAAAAAACAAAAAAACAAAATGAAAAATAAAACGAGTATTAACAATGAAATATTTGAAAAACACAAAATACTTATTTTTGTTTTTTTCTAAAAAGCCAACACTTTTGTTTTTTTTTTTCACGTTGAACGATGTCCCATCTTCATCTCCTTTTTTCTTCCATGTTCTCTCATCTTCATCTCCTTTCTTCTTTTTGCTTTTCGGTTCTCATATTTTCTCATTTTCCTCTGTTTCTTTCTTCTTTCTTCTTTCTTCTCGTCTTCTGCCCTTTATTTCTTCATCTGCTTCTTCTTTCTTCGTCTGCCTCTTATTGTTTTTTTTCCCTTTTTTCTTTGCTTTAGAGGAGCAAATCCATTGATCTGCCGTCTATTTGTTTTCAAGTTTTTTTAATTTTTTTTCCTTTTTATAAATATTTTATATTTAATAAAAAAATTAATATTTATTTAATAACAATTTCCAATATTTGTGATGTGTTTTTTTAGAAGTAATTTATGGTTTTTGAGTGTTATTGTGTTTGGTTTGCTGGGTTTGTTTTTAATGAATGTGTTCGATTTTGATTTTGATTTTTTAGGTTTATTTTTGATGAATGGATAATGATGTTTGATTTTCTTGATTTATGTTGATTGTATGAGTTTGATTTTCTAGGTTCATGATAATTATGGTTAATATTTTGATTTTCTGGGTTGTTGGAAATTCTCAGATCTCATCAAATCTTAAAATTCACATATTTCTTCAAATCTGAAAAATTTTCAACTTATTAAGAAAAAATATTAGAAAAATTTTAATTTTTGATATTTTTCAGTTAATCTACCAGCCGCGTTTTTTACGTTTTCATTTTCAAAATACAACATTCAGTATATGCTACCAAACGCGTTTTCGAATTTCGAAACTTTAAACCAAAAACATTGTTTTCATTTTTATTTTTCTTTTCGAAAAACAGTAAATGAAAAACGCTTACATGACAAACCCTAACCATTTCTGAATTCAGACCCAAAACACAAGCCTTGTCAGAAAAAAAAATCCAAACCGCAAGCTAATTATATATATACCTAATTTAAGGGATTTAATTAAGGGAAATTATCATTTTCTCCTCTGAGGTTTATCATATTAGATAAATAGGTCCCTCAAGTTTCAATAATGGCCATTCCCCCCCCCCCCCCCCCCCCGAAACCTAAAATAATAGTACATTTGCCCCTTCTGTTACCTTTTCTATTTGAAATAACGTTGACCGTTAAAAATCAAGGGTATCATGGTAATTTTGGAATTCAATTAAATAAAAAATGAAAAAATATATATAACTAATTAAATAATATTAAATATCAAAACTAATCCGATTCTCTCTCTCTCTCTCCATTCATCGATCTCTCCCCCTCTCTCTCTCGTTTTTTCTTTGGAAATCAATCTCTCCCTCTCGATCTCTCTCAAACATTCAATCATCTTCCCCACCATCATCTCCACTCATTCAATCGATGTTGCAAATAACAGCAGCCCCAGAAATATCTCTTTTTCGATTCCAGATCTGGGTTGGGTCGAATCCAACTGTTTCTGTGTCTCTTTCTCTCTCTCTCATTTTTTCTTTGATTCATTTTTTCTTTGGAAATCAATCTCTCCCTCTCGATCTCTCTCAAACATTCAATCATCTTCCCCACCATCATCTCCACTCATTCAATCGCCGTCGCAAATAACAGCAACCCTAGAAATATCTCTTTTTCGATTCCAGATCTGGGTTGGGTCGAATCCAACTCTCTCTGTGTGTGTGTGTGTGTGTGACATTCAATCATCTTCCCCGCCATCATCTCCACTCATTCAATCGCCGTTGCAAATAACAACAGCCCCAGAAATATCTCTTTTTCGATTCCAGATCTGGGTTGGGTTGAATCCAACTGTTTCTCTGTGTGTGTGATTGATTTTAGGATTTGAGCAGGTGGTTTGATTTTATTTTTAGATTTCTAGAATTGTTTTTGATTTTTTTTAGATTTCTAGAATTGTATTTTCGGTTTTTTTTTCAGGTGGTTTGATTTTTTTGTTGAATCCAACTGTTTCTATGTGTGTATGTGTGAGTAGGTGGTTTGGTTTTTTTTTTTAGATTTCTAGAATTGTATTTGATTTTTTTTTTAGATTTCTTGAATTGTATTTTCGATTTTTTTTTCAGGTGGTTTTATTTTTTTGTTGATTTTAGGATTTGAGCAGGTGGTTTGATTTTTTTTTTTTATGTGTGATTTTAGGATTTGAGCAGGTGGTTTGATTTTTTTTTTTAGATTTCTAGAATTGTATTTTCGATTTTTTTTTCAGGTGGTTTTATTTTTTTTTTAGATTTCTAGAATTGTATTTGATTTTTTTTTTTAGATTTCTAGAATTGTATTTTCGATTTTTTTTTTCAGGTGGTTTGATTTTTTTGTCGAATCCAACTATTTCTCTGTGTATGTGTGTGTGAGATTTTAGGATTTGAGCAGGTGGTTTGATTTTTTTTTAGATTTCTAGAATTGTATTTGATTTTTTTTTTAGATTTCTAGAATTGTATTTTCGATTTTTTTTCATGTGGTTTGATTTTTTTTTAGATTTCTAGAATTGTATTTTTGATTTTTTTTTCAGGTGGTATGAATTTTTTTTTAGATTTCCAGAATTGTATTTTCGATTTTTTTTCCAGCAATAGTATGTTTCTGGGTTTGATTTATTTTTTTCTGGGTTTGATTTGTATTTTCGAATTTTCTGGGTTTCAGTAATAATGGGTCGATTTGGTTTCTGGTGGCAGTGGTGCGGTTCAAGAGCTGGCGGTGTAGTGTTCTGGTTCAGGTTTTCAGGAGGTGGTGTTGGTGATCTGGGTTTGTTGTTGTTGTGATGATGATGAAGTGGTGGTGGAGGACCAGTGGTTGTGGTGTTGATGTTGGTGGCTGATTCTAGAATTCATTAATTGTAATTTGTTTTATTTTATTAATTCAATAATTTCTGTTTTAATAAATCATTAATGTTTACTTTAATTCTATTTATATTCTTTTAATGCACAATTACAATATTACCCTTTCTATTTCACAGCCAAATAGGAAATAAAATTATGTGATGGAAGGGTAAAGTTGGCTTTTCATTTTCAATTTTAACGGTCAAAGTTTTTTTGAATGGAAAAGGTATCAGAAGGGGGAATATGACTAATATTTTTGGTTTCAGGAGGGAGACTGGCTATTATTGAAACTGGAGGGATCAATTTATCTAATATGGTAAACCTCAGGGGAGAAAATAATAATTTCCCTTTAATTAATTATATAGTCCCTTTTCTTCCTTCAAAAGGTTTCTAAATGAGTCAACTTTGAGTAAAGGTTTACTCTAGATGGTCTATTAAAAAAAAACACTCTCCCTTCATTTACTCTTCGGAAAAGAAATTTAGAACCATCATAATGAATTGTTTTTGTATGTTATTTATAATTCAAACCATCAATATCTTTTCAAATTGTCATTTTTTTACACCAAATTATCTTAGTCATTTTCTTAATTATTATTATTATTATTATTATTATTATTATATACATCTTTTTTTTATCTAAAATGTCATTATAAACACAATTCATCGTATTTATAAAGTAATTTTTTTTAAACAATTTGAAAAATATAGTTAAAAAAATTAAAATTTATTAATAATATTAAAACTCGAATATACTAAAAATAGCATCAGATGCCAAGGTTTATTATATTTTAATAATTTTAATATTGATAACAATATATTTGCTAATTTTCTTTTTTAAAATAAATATAAAACAAATTTAATAATTATTATTCAACCCATTTTTCCTTTAAACATTTTTGCTTCACATATTTCATAATGACAATATGATGTAAAAAAATGCAATTTGGGAAAATGTGGATGTTTTGAATTTTAAATAACATTCAACAAATTTTATTAATGATAGCTCTAAAATTTATGAATTTCGATTCTCTGTTGATCTTATTTTTTCCGGCCTCACATAATCTCATGACACATACGCATTGCAATGGACGTATGGTTAAGATATGATTGGTTTCCACTAGAGGCGTACCCAGGAAATATTTGCTTCCCGGGCTAAATTATATGTACAAATAGTCTTTTTTTTCCTCATTACACACTAACATTACAAAGACAACTCATTATCTATCAATAGTTGGATTTATCTATTGTTTAGTCAATACTTTCTAATGTTTAATTAATGGCTCAATAACTCTCACAATAAATTTATTAAATTCGGTGTACAATGTAGTGAAAACTCTTGTGATTTTCCATTTTTCCTCCTCTATGCTCATTGATACATAGATATAATAAAATAAGTTCAAGACTTACGAGCCATTGATTAAGAATAACAAAATTTTTATATGATTCTTAATGATATTATTTGTTTAATTTTTTAATAATAAGATGACACCAATAATGGACTATTCAATAATATAAAATACATTGAATTAAAATTTATGCATAAACAATTTTTTAAATTTGTAGTTCAAAAAAAAAATTATTTAAACTTACAGATGACTTAATTCTATAGTGTTAAATACCATAATATTATGTGTATTTTTACCACTTACTTTGAACAACAAAATATTTACATTTCACTAAATTTAGACAAACACATTGTATTCATGTAATATTATCAAACCTTAAGGGCAGTGTCTGTTATTAACCTTTTATGTACATATATATATATATATATATATTTTTTTTTTTCAAGACCCTCTCATTGTTCCGCCCCTGGTTTCCATATTCACTTTATCAACAACCAATCACATGCTTTAAAAAGATCAGATCAGTAGAAGATCCAAATCCAAAAATTTCTAAAATATCAATATTAGACAAGTGTCAAAAGGAGAAGGGTAAGTGTCTTGGATGAGTGATTCTAGTATCCCTTTAAGAAAAACATTCCAAGAAAAAAAACATATATTATAAATTTCATATTCTTTCGATGAAAAAAAAAGTCAGAAAAGTTTATTTTTAAGGTATATCAAAATTGACAGGTTATATAGAACAAATCATGCCAACCACGCATGCACAACACACACCCATAGCTACTTTCAATGTTGATGGTTTGAATTTTTTTCCCCCAACCCCCAAGTCGTTTATGAGAAAGATAAACACATGTTTCATGCAAAGGTACATGTATCATTGTATCTTGATAATGTGAAAGTGTGAAACAGAGAGAGTCATCTTGACTAAAATAGTTTTTACTCTAAATAGCCAAGTGACAGATATAGCTGGGCTTTAATTAGCTAAAATGAGGAATACAAATTGAACTTCCAAACTCCAATAATTGCTGTTTTTTCATTTTTAAATTCCTTGTTATCTGTTAAATGATAACTACGAGAAAATCTTTGATTAGGACATTAATTATAACGTGTCATTAATATACTTTAATGACATGTTATAGAACATATGTTACTGTTATATATATCTTTTATCTATTTATACTACAGACTAATTGAGATAGAACAAAATCGATTAACAAGATTTTGCTTACTCTCATATTGTGAGTTGTGTGACAAATATTTTAAATTCATTAGCTGCCACATCGTCTACTGAATAAAAAAAAAATTCATCTCAAAAATCAAGTAACGTAATATTAATTTGCTTTGGGAAGAGCCAAATTGACTTGCTTTCAATTTCCTCTTCTGAAAGCGAGAAAAGAACCATTTCAGGATTTAGATTAAGGATGGCAAAATTGTACACGGATATGGATATCCGTAAAAATTCGATCTATTGAAAATGGAGAAGGATACTATTATTTTAGGGACGGAACGGGAATATATGTTATCCTAATATCCATCCCCATCCGGGTCCATTATAGATTTTAGTATTTTAAAAATATAAAAATTATTATGTTAATTATGACTTCTAATTATATAAGTTATTAGTACTTTTTTATTTGAACTTTATTGAACGTATTTGGTTCTCCATTTAAATAGGATAAATGTACTATTACACGTGTTAATTACATTTTTCTCTTATAAACTATAAAAGTTTACATTTTTTTCATCGGATACGAATATAGACAGAGTGAAGATGGATATCTCTACCTCAAATTGAGGATGATCCGAATCCGTCCTGTTCACTTAAAAATGGAAATGGATGCAAAGATGGAGTTACATATCTCAAACGAATACGGGGATGGATATTGGGGTATCCATCCCTGATCCGATACATTACCATCCCTAATTCAGACCCAAAACGCAAGTTAACAATATATATATATATATATTATTATATATATGATTTAGATCCTCTGCCGATCTGATCTTTTTCCTGACCTTTTTAAAGCATGTGATTGGTTGTTGATAAAGTGGTTGTGAAAATAAATCACATCTTAACCACCCATTCACTGCAATGCTTATGTGTCATGAGATTATGTGAGGTCAAGAAAAAGATTAGATCAGCAGAGACTCCAAATTCATATATATATATATATATATATATATATATATATATATATATAATACACCTGATTTTATGGGATTTAATTAATTATATGGTCCCTTTTCTTCCTTTAAAAGGTTTCTAAATGAGTCAACCTTGAATGAGACTCAAAGAACCTATCTTGGTCAGGTTTCCATTTTAAGAGTTTATAATAAGAAATTCGAGATTCACATTATTTATGAAAAAACAAATTAAATGTGGAAAACCTCTCTCCTTTGCTGTGGGATCAAGACTGTATTTTTTTTAAGAAGATCAAGAGTGTATTTGATATGGTTCTTTTACTAGCAAAAATAGATTTTTTTTTATTAAACTAAAAAAAAGTTTTATTTTTTCCATATTAAAAAAGTTATTTTATACCTATTAAAGAAGTTTGAGCTTTTCCAAAATGAATAAATAAATTGTCTCAATGACCTTATCGACTTTATATATTTAAAATGTTTTTTTAATTAACAAACTTTAGAAGCTCTATTTTAAAAAAAAAGGAATGATATAATCACTCTCTCAAATCCTTATAGAACTATCGTAAATGAATTGTTTTTTTCCATGTTATTTAAAATTCTAACTATCAACCTCTTCCCAAATTGCCATAGTCTTTTTCTTAAGAATAATGCTAGACAATCCAAAAATTTAGCCTAAATTTCAACATAAATGATGTGGCAAGTGGTTTTTTCATTAACCACATCATCACATGTTGTGTGTAGTGATAACAATTCATTTGCTACATTAATTGTGTTGAAATTTGTGTTAATTATTTGGATCGTATAACATCACTCTTTTCTGAATTATTAATATTATTATTATTTTATATACCTCTTTTTTGTTTTCTAAAATGTCATTACAAACTCAAATACTTGGAAAATTGTCGTTTTTATCTATATTATTATAAGTTCATCGTATTTCATAAAGTAATTCTTTTTATGCGATTTGAAAAATATAGTTAGAAAAATATAGTTAAAAATTAAATTTTCATTAACAATATCAAAACTCAAATATACTAAAAAAAAGGCCAGAATGTCAGGGTTTATTGTATTTTAATAATTTTAATATTGTTGATAATATATTTGCTAATTTTTTTTAAAATTAATAAATATAAAACAAATTTAATAAATATCATATGGAAGGCAATAACTTCTCCCTGTCATTCTCCCCTACAAAGTGCAGACCAAGAGAAGATCAAAACCCAGAAGCAAAAGAAGAAAAAGTCACCGTAGGCTCAACAATGCACAACAAAGAGGGATGATGCAAACATCACATATATCTGAGCACCTGCCTTGTAGAACCATTCACAATCCCACGACAATTCCAATATAGGACACTAATCATTAGATACCCTCGAAAAATCCCGAGACCCGGACTTATAAGAAGTCAGTCTGTGCGCAATCCTATTGGACCTCCGAGCAATAGTAGTATCATCCAACTCTTCTTCCTCAACCTGGTTAGCCCAGGAAGAATCAACAATGATGTGAAGTTTAGCTTCAAAATTAGACAACAGACACTCAAGACCCTGGAACCGAACATTAGAGCCCTCAACCAAAATTGGGGAACATGAAGATCCAGATCCATTCCACAAAATAACCCGATCTACCTTCTCAACTGAAGGAGAAACGTACTTGCCCAATCATTCAACTCATCAATCAAAACCACTGGTATTTGCTTGTGATTCCATTTCTAATGCTCATGTTGTCTTCTTTCATGAGCAGCAGCTTACTGTCTCGCTCTTGGTTAACTCTCAGTTGCATTGGTATACCTTTGTTTATGCAAGTACTTTTATGTTGGCTCGTCGCTTGCTTTGGCAGTCTCTTAGGAATTTGGTCGATCTGGTTTTTTTCTCTTGGCTGGTTGTAGGAGATTTTAATGCGGTTTTGGGAGCTCATGAGTCTTTGGGTTCTCGTCCTCGTTCTTAGAGTTCTTATGTGGATTTTAGTTCTATGATCGATGACTATGAGTTGGTTGGTATTCGTTCTCAAGGTTCTTGTTTCACGTGGGCTCGAGGTTACTATACACCCACTCGTGTTGAGAGGAGATTACATACGGCTTTATTTTCAGATGGTTGTATTCCCAGTTGACGGGATATTTCGTGTGTGGCTCTTCCCAGTCGATTTTCTGATCACTGTCCGTTGTTAATTCGGTTTTCAAACATTGATGTCTCTTGTCCTAGACCTTTTCGGTTTCAGAGCATGTGGTTGGATCATCCTAATTTCTTGGCCACGGTTCATAGAGTTTGGAGTTCACTTTGGGTGGGTAGACCTCTTCAAGCAGTGATTCACAAGCTGAAATGTTTGAAAAAGGTTCTTAAGTCTTGGAAATGAGAGGTTTTCGATGAACTCGAGTCCGACATAAAAAAGAAATCAACTAAGCTTCAGTCGGTTTAGCTTCAGATGTCTGCTCAGGGTTTCTCTGTGTAGACATGAGTGTTTTCTTCGTAATCGATCAAGGTTAAAATGGCTCCATGATAGTAATCAAAACTCTACTTTCTTTCATGCCTCTGATCGGCGTCGGCAATATCAGAAGGTTTTATCTACTCTTTCGATTAATGGGGTGCTCTTAAATGATCGTTTGGTTATCATGGATCCTATTATAGGTTATTATTCGGCTCTTTTTTCCTCTAATTCTTCTAAGGTCGGATATGATTTTTCGATGGTGGATGACATGATTCCTAATATGGTGACAGTTGCTGAGAATGATTTTTTGATTAATATTCATTCTGCTGAGGATATTCATGATGTGATTTTCTCTATGGATGCGACTTCTGCACCTGGGCGGATGGCTTCTTTAGTAAATTCTGTCAGCATTGTTGGGAGATTGTTGGTTGCGATGTTGTCTTTGCTGTTCAAGATTTTTTCACTTTAGGGCAATTTTTCTAGGGCGTAATTCCATTTTCATAGTTCTCCTTTCGAAACTAAGAGATTTGATTTCCATTGATCAATATCGTCCTATTGTGCTTGGTAATTTCCTATTCAAGATCTCCTCAAAGATTTTGGCTAATCGTCTATCGTGGATCGCGGCTAGGATTGTCTCTCCATATCAGTTTGGTTTCATTTGGGATCGTCACATAGAAGATTATATGGCTTTAGCTTCAGATTGTGTGAATGTGTTGCATAAGTGATGACAAGTCGTTGATGTTGTAGGGACCCCGGATTACCGATCGTGCAGCGCAAGAACCTTTTAAAAAAATTATTTTAGTGAAGTACTGAAACCGCGACCAGTAAACCCTAAGATCTATTTTTCGGAACAGTAAAAACAAAAAGAATTGAAATCAAAACATAAAAGAGAAGAGAAGAAACAATATTCTTCATACCTACGTAGGAGGCTCCTTCTCTTTAATAGGATATGCTCCTGGTTTGAACCACTTGATATTCCTGACTATCTCCTGGAATTGGTAACGGCGTGTGAGCACGTCATGGTACTCAGGAACAACAAGAGAATACAGAGAGGAGAAGAAGAAAAAAAAACAATTTTTCTTTTCTTTTTGGCCGAACCCTAGAACACATCTAGGTTTTTTTTTTCTGAACGCTCAAAACTCTTTTTATCGTATGTTTTTTGTGTTGTGTTCTAGTTTCCAAAAACATATATCATATATATATATATATATATATATATATATATATATATATATTTTATAAAACTAATTAATTAAATCTTTTAAGATATCTGATATCGTTAAAGATATTAATAATGTTTTTGATTTGAACTCAAACTCTTTAAATTCAAAATTAAATATTTAATTTAATAAAATAAAATAATTATATTATATTATTTTATTTAAAATCAAATATCAATTAACACCCTCCATTTAGTGATTAATAACATAATTAAATAATTTTATTATTTAATTTATTCAATCACCATTATTCATTAATTAAATAATCTAATTATTCAATTAATTCCCGAATAAATACGTGTCACTTCGTAACACAATTAATTGGACAATCCAATTAATCGTGACCCTTGTTACCTAAAACGATCGAGCTAGCAAGGGGACCTAATTGACCCATAGTATTTTGGGCTCCATTAATCCTTAGAAATAATTAATTAAACTCTTTAATTAATATTTCATGATTATTAACTCCAGTGTTATTCTACTAAAAACCCGAAGCTGTACTCTTTCAACTGTATATATTTTTACACAAACCAATAACTTTCGATGTCCATCGATATAGCTATTACATATAGTATAATCCTCCACAAGTAGTTCATAATTAGAGCTGGGTCATAATGTCCATTATACCCCTCTTATTATAATCTTTCATTAAGTACCATTGATTCTCTAATGAACAATAAATCCTACATTCCTCACGGAATTAGGAGAGCGCTCATATTATTCAAGCCCCGAATCAACCCTTAAGGGAACTACCATTTACTTCTCGCAAGAAGAAGTATATTCCACTATTGTGTACAAACCTTTCCAGCCACAAGCCAAACCGTGATCCCAACACATGGAGCATATTGATCAGGAATGCAACTCCGACCTCACCCATGGTATATCAAAGACTACGATCTAACCTGAATGAGTCGATAAGATACTCAGGATTAAGATCACCCACATATAACCATCATTACTTGATATATATGAATCTCATCGTTAAACGGATTTTAGTGAGAGATTCATATAGATCATGGCCCGGTCCTATATGATCACATCATACAAGGTGCTTCCATTCTCATATCTTCATATGAATGATCCAGGATAGGATCACCGTACACTACAAAATGGACTGCAACTGTAGATTAACCACAAATAAAGTACCCAACTTTATTTGCTATATACAGACTCTTTAAATTGCACGTCTCTTACTGTATCCATCTGTATATGACATTTATATACATAGTTCGAGATTACATCCGGCAATTTTGGATGTTAAATGCACAAGTTATACACAATTTATGACACAAGAAGAATGAATTAAACTATTCTTTTATTTAAGTTAACATCCCATTTACAAATTACAAGCTTTAGGGAATAAACCCCAACAACAGTGTCTTCAAAAGATTGAACATTAAGTTCGGCCTCGCAAACGTGCAAGCTATATGGACTGCCACATCGACAAGCAAGGATAGTTCCGCAAGAAGGTGGGATCCGTCGACCGTCACCAGTTCTAGCTATTATTACAACACGTTGAGGGAACTCGTGTGTTATGTGTGCCAAAAAGTAAATAATAATATAACTAAATAAATTACATAAATAATATTTATATGGATAGAGTGAATTGGAGAGATGGCATGAAATGTATGGATATGCTAAGGAAATGACTCAACCATAACAATCCTCATAATTAAGCACTAGACTCACTTAGTCCCTCAAATGTGCAAGTTTATCATAGACTCGTGTCCCCTTAATTGATCTTTATCGATATCTTAGAAATCACATCCACACAATTGCATGGATTCATTAAGTACTTTAGGACACACAAACAAGCCCTGTACGCCAGCCTAGTGACCTCTCAACTTTCTGGTCAAATATAGTGGTTATTTCGTTGGGCATGTAATGCGTAACCGCGTGGGTCATACTACAACCAATAATTCATCCATGAGGGTAACCAAATACGGGATAGTAACCAAATACGGGATAACAACCAAGTGAAAGTATTAAGAATACAAAATACCCATATAACACGTATGTTATATGCTCGTGTTCCCTTAATTAATCTCTACCCTCTCTCGAGCGCATAGAGATTGCATCCATTCATAAATGCTTGGATTCATTAAGGACTGTGGGACACACACACACGAGCTCTACACGCCAGCCCAGTGACCTTTCAACTTTCTGGACAAATGTAGAGGATACCACGCTGAGCATGTTAATGTGAACCACACGATATATAACACACAACCTAAATATCATTCACAATGTGGCTAACCGAGTGAAAGCATTAAGCAATGAAATGTCCCTATAACTACACGAGCACAAGAGGAATTTGATTACTCTAGATAAGGATTCAGTTTTACCGATCTCCTTAGGATGGCTAGACATGGGAAACAAGGTCACCTAACACTAATGTTCAAATAAGTTGATTCTTTAACATTAAGGACATTCGATCTAAGTTAGAGGTTTATCCTCTTGATTAACGAATTCTCCAAAACCAATTCATCCCCCAATCCGGTCAAGGATGGGCAATTGTGTTTTCACAAGACCCATTAAGCACAAGGATTTAAACCAAAGCCAATTTAACAACTAAATGCATGAACTGAAACCTTTCTTACTCTTTGGAGCTAAATTCTCTTACACTCAAATTACTCTAAACATGATATTTTGTATCATCCATCCATCAATCAACAATCATGGGATCCTAAATTACACTACTCCTAAATTAAATTAGTCAACTCATAATCTCATTCATGAGCACATATAAATTTCGACTCTCCACACACATGGATATCATAACAAGAGATTTAATCATGGAATAACAAAGAGTAGAACAAAACCCAAATGAATTTAAGAACAAACATACATATATTGCACATGTGAAGGTTTACAATATGCCCAAATCGGGGTTGCACATTAAAGAAAAACAAGATATACAAATAAATGAGCAAATAAAAGCAAACCCTCGAAGAAAAGTCCTCCAAAGATGCCTTTAGCCTTCTTAGCTCGGATTTGACTCCTAATTCCTTTTAATCTACTCTAAAATGGATGGAGAAAGTGTAAAATGGTGTTGTGGAGATGTATGGTGAGCTCCCATGGAGGAAGATTCTCTCACTTATTTGGTGAAAAAGATGAAAGAGATGGAGAAGATGAATGGGGTTTTATGTTGGATTGGTTTTGGGGTGTGGGAGAGTGAAAAAAGTCTAAAAAGAGGTGAGAAAATGGGATATTTATAGAGTGTGGAGGTTAGGGCACGACTTTTGGTGAAATGATAAGAATACCCCTCAAAAAATGGCTAAAAGTAGTAATTCTGGGCCAATCCGCTATACATAAAATGGTCTTCCACTGTT
Organism: Dipteronia sinensis; assembly: GCA_033220585.1. Lineage (NCBI taxonomy): Eukaryota > Viridiplantae > Streptophyta > Magnoliopsida > Sapindales > Sapindaceae > Dipteronia > Dipteronia sinensis. The sequence goes on along the minus strand of CM065638.1, from coordinate 76,677,971 downwards.
CACATCGACGGACGTACAACAGAACACTTTTTGGTGGTTTCTGGTGATTTCCACGGTACGCTTTGATGGACTAACAACGGAATGGTCTGACAGCTCTGCGCATCGTTACGGAAACGACCATAAATTCCTCTAAAAAAAGTTGGAATTACGATCTGTAAAAATCGTTGGAAACTAGACATTCGGGGCTTTCCGAAAAGTGGTAATAGGAAATGTAGTTCGGGCTGAGGAGGGAAATATGACCCCCGAAAGTACTGTGTTCTACACAAGCCATTACAATTTCAGCCCTTTAACCTCAAAAACTCTTTAATTAAGTTCAACACCTTATTTTAAGGGATATAATCTACACATGGCTCACAAAACACATTATATACAAAAATACGCTTGAAAACGAGAACAAATGATATGAAATGGGGACCTCAAATAAGTATATAAATTGTTCCGATCAATAAGAAGTGTTATGAGGACAATTTGGCAATGAATATTGATATCTGCGAGGCTTTTGATACTTTTGGCTAGTTTTTCCTTTGTAGAGTGCTTCAGGCTTTTGGATTTTTTTCTATTTTCATGAGTTGGATTGACAGTATTCTGAGTTCTTGGAGGCTTTCTGTGCTGATAAATAGGGTTCTGAAAGGTTATTTTCATTGTTCTAGAGGGGTCCGTCAGGGTAATCCTCTTTTCCCTCTTCTGTTTTGTATTGCAGAGGATTTTATTAGTAGATTTCTGTCGAGGATGGTGGAGTCTTCTCTACTTTTGCCTATTTCTTCTCCGAGAGGTTTGGTTGCTCCGACTCATCTATTTTATGCGAATGACGTTCTAATTTTTTACAGAGGCACGGTGAAGAATCTGAAAAGCATTATGCAAGCTTTTGATGTGTATAAGGGGTTATCAAGTCAGTTTATTAAATGGAGCAAGTCTTCCATCTTTTTTGGTTTGTCCATTTCTCATGCTTGGATTGGGAGATTGCAGTATTTAGTTGGCATGCAAATTGAGCATTTACCTTTTTCTTATCTGGGAGTCTTGTTATTTAGAGGCAAGCCCACTGGGTCTTTGTTGCAGCCGGTGGTAGATAAAATTATTTCCAAATTTTCTAAGTGGAAAGGTAAAGCTCTTTGTATGGTTGGTCGGGCTACTTTGATCAAATCTGTTATCACTGGTTCTTTTGTACATTCTGTCATGATTTACAAGTGGCCTTCATTGTTGTTGAGACTGATTAATCGCAATTTGAGAAATTTTCTGTGGACGGATTTATGTGAGGAGTCTAAACTGATCTGGGTTGCTTGGAACCGTTGTTTTAGGCCTTTGTCCAATGATGGTCTTGGCTTAAAGTAGTGTTGGCAATTTGGGTCGGGCCCAAACGGGTCGCCCGGCCCAACCCGGTTTTTTTACGGGCTTGGGCCGGCCCGCCAGCTAGCAAAACGGGCCAGGCCTAAGCCAGTTTAGCTGGCGGGTCAAGCCGAGCCCCATTTGAAAAAACCGGGTCGGGTCCGTTAAGGCCCGCAAAGCCCACAGCCCAAAAAAAAATTTAATTTAAAATTTTGATTTTTTTAAAAAAAATTTGAATTGAAGGGTGGTTTTTGTAATTAGCCAGGTTACCGTTGGTGACTGTTAGGTGGGGAAAAATATTCAAAACTTTTAAATTTTACGTTTTTTTTAATCTTTTACAACTTTTTCCAATTATACCCTTACCTAACTTTTTTCTATAAATACCCCATCACCCTCACCTTATTCTCTATATTTTCTCTACTTCCCTACTCTCTTATTCTCTCTATTCTCTACAATCTCCAACATCTCTCACTCACTCTTTCAACTATTTTGAAATTTATTTTATTTATTTAATATATTATTTATATACTATATACTATTATACTAATATACTATACACCATACATTATATATTATATATTTACATACCTTCCACTTTCTAGTCTCTACATATTCTAAGACTCTTACTCTAAGGTATTGTCTTGTTTATTTTTTTTAATTAACTTTCATTTGTTATTTAATTATTAAGTATTATTAATATGTTTACAACTAATGTTATTAAAATTATTAAAATTATTACATTAATTACTCAAAATTATTACAATGTAAAAAAATAATATTGAATTTAAAAAAAAAAATTGGAAGCCCGACGGGCCTTTAACGGGCCGGCCCGTTAGAGCCTTAGTGGGCCGACCCGTTAAGGCCCGGCCTGGCCTGCCCCCACATGGGCCTTGGACCCGGACCGGGCTCCCTCTTTCGTCTGACGGGCCGGCCCAGCCCGACCCGTTTTCCATACCGGACCGGGCCTGGCCCGGACCGGGCCTGGCCCTACCCGTTTAACATAAGGGCCGGCCTGGCCCGAATTGCCACCACTAGCTTAAAGGATCTTGGTTTACTGAACGACTCGCTTTTGAAGAAATTCACTTGGAAGTTCGTGACTTCTAAAGGCTTTGCCTTTTCATTTCTTCGGGAACGTTATCTTAAGCATCTTCGTAAACCATATGGGGGGTATGCCACTTTTTCAGTTGTGCCCTACTCTTCGAGCTCATTACTCTGATCTTCTTAAGGAAAGTATCTGGCTTATTGGCGAGCATTTTCAGCGAAACTTTTGCCACAACAATTGGTTAGGTGTGTCAATTATAAATCTCTTGGGTATTCCAGATTGTTTGGCTAGTCCACTCCGTGCTAGGATTTCTGATTATATTCAAGATGGGAGATGAGTTCTTAATAATTGCTTCCGTGCTCGTTTTTCAGATCTCTATTTTCAGATTGATAGGATTGCAATTTCTCTTGTTTGGGCTCATTCTAGGGATGATCGGGTTTCGTGTGAGGCTGCTTACTCTCAGAGGTTCGTGACTCCCCTCAGATCCATTGGTAGAGAGACGTTTGGTCTCATTTTATTCCTCATTCCCGTTCCGCTTTGACTTGGCATCTTTTACAGAATAGGCTTCTCACAGAGAATCGTTTATATAGGGTCGGGTTCCATTTGGCTTCCAGATGCAGTGTTTATGGGGTTAGTAGTGAGTCAACTGACCATCTTTTTCTCTTGTGTCCCTTGCAATTGCTTTTTGGGAGGCTGTATTTTTCGCTTTCCTATGGAGTAGTGCAGTTGACTCGTGGGGCTCCTTCTTCTCGCAGGCCATGACGGTTTCTTTTAGTGATTCTATGCGTGTCCTTTGGAAGATGGCTATTCACGAGGTGGTTTGGAATGTGTGGTTTATCTGAAATCAATGGATCTTTGTGAGGAAAGCAGTTGATTTTAGATTTGTGTTGTCTTTGGTTTGGCATACTGTTTTTGGAGCTAACCGTTTTGGCATTGGGTGTATGCTTAATTGTGTGGATGACCTTTGGATTCTTCGGTGCTTTGGTCTTCTTGGTTGTCCAACCAAGACTCTAGTTATCAAAAGCGTGATTTGGTCACCTCTTGCTCCGGGTTGGATCAAAGTTAATACGGATGGTGCTGCCTTTGTGAAGGGTTGTTTTGCTATCCATCTTGGTCAGGCATTTGCTTTTGAAGCCGAGTTTCTTGCTGCTTCTATGGGCATTAATTTATCTTGGAAGTACCGGTGGCGCCAGATTTGGCCGGAGAGTGAGTCTTCCTATGTGGTTCAACTGCTTTCTTCTCATTCCAAGCATGTTCCTTGGCGAGTGTAGCAAATGTGGCAAAGATGTATCTTCCAAATCTCTTAGATGGAGTTTTAGGTGTCCCATATTTTTATGGAAGACAATCGGGTTGTAGATGCTCTTTCCAAGCATGTTTTGGGCTGCATGTTGATTCTTGGTGGTTTTCCGCTCCTTCCTTCTGTTCTTCGCTGGTAGACAATAACTGCATAGGTAGGGAGTCTTTTCGTTTTTCTTGATGTTTTTGTTTTCTTGTGTGGCCCGCACGTCACTTTTCTGGATAGAGATTTGCTCCCGGTGTTATTGTGGTTGGTTTGGCATGTGCTACACTTTGTTCTCTTCTTTTGTTATTTATATAGTTCTGGATACTGCTTAGGAGTTTTTCAACATATGATCGCTTGTGATGTTTTTTCCCCCTTAGGTCGATCCAATTTTTTTTAATAAATATTATTCAACTCATCTTACCTTTGAATATTATTTCTACACATATTTGGTAATGACAGTTTGATGTAAAAAAATGGCAATTTGAGAAGATGTGGATTGTTTGCATTTTAAATAACTTACAAAAACAATTCATTAATGATGCTCTACAATTTATTTTCAAAAAATGAATATTGAACGAGTGTCAAAAAGAGAAGGGAGAGTGTCTTGGAAGAGTTATTCTAGTATCCATCTAAAAAAAATTCCCAAAAGTAATATGATTTTTTATATATATAAATTGAGGGTATTTATAATTTAAGAGAGTTTATAAATAAAATTTATTAAAATGAATATATTCATTTTAATAATATTACTACTTACTATTGGAATTATGATGGGTGTTTATAATAATATTTATTTTTAAAATTTTAGATATAGGTTTACTTATAAAAAATTGGTATATTAATTAGTTTTAGAGATAATAATATCTGCACCCATTTATTAATTTCCTTTTTAAAATATTAAACAAATTTAATAAATATTATTCAAGCCATTTTATCTTAGAATATTCTTGCTTCACATATTTGGTAATGACAATTTAATGTAAAAAAATGTCAATTTGGAAAGATGTGAATGATTTGAATTTAAAATAACATGAAAAAATAACTCAAAACTTTATTTTCAAAAAATTAATATTGGACAAGTATCAAAAGGAGAAGGGAGAGTGTATTAAAAAGAATAATTCTAACATCTCTAAAAAAAAAAAAACATTTCAAGAAGAAAAAAAAAACATATATTCTAAATTTCATCCCTCAATGAGAAAAACAAAAGAAGTCAGAAACGTCGTTTATTTTTAAAGTATATCAAAATTGACAGGTTATATAGAACAAATCTTGCCAACCACGCGTGCTCATCAACATCAAAACTAGCTACTTTCAAAGTTGATGGTTTGAATTATTTTTTTTCCCAAGTCGTTTATGAGAAAGATAAAAACACGTTTCATGCATAGAGTCATCTTGACTAAATCCTGATAATGTGAAACAGAGAGTCATCTTGACTAAATTGTCCTTTTTTTTTTTTCACTCTAAATAGCCAAGTGACACCTGACATATATAGATGAGCTTTAATTTGCTTAAATGAGGAATTTAAATTGAACTTCCAAGCTCCAATAATTGCTGGTTTATCATAATAATCGAGCCTCTGTTTGTTTAACGAGAAGTGCTAAAATCACTTTCTCATGCTATTCCCCCTTTTTCTTTTTATATTTGTACATTATTTAATTTTTTAAAATAAATTTTAGAATCATCATTAATGAATTGTTTTTACATGTTATTTATAATTCAAACCATCACATCTTCTCAAATTGTCATAGTTCCCTTCTTAATAAAATAATATATTATTATTTTACATACCTTTTTTTTATTTTTTAAAATATCATAACAAACATAATTTATACTTGAAAAATTATCATTTTTGTTTATATTATTATAGGGTAGTGTAACCTGTGCCCTTATGGCACATGTTAAGACACTTTAAAAAGAAATATTAACATTGTATTTATTGCTTTTAATCATCATAAATACATAAACATCACAATAAATACACTTTGACTTTCTATTTATAGTTTCTTAAGGGCACAGATTAACAATACTCATTATTATAAGTACATCATATTTTATAAAGTAATTATTTTTACGCGATTTGAAAAATATAGTTAAAAAAAATTAAAATTTCATTAATAATATCAAAACTCAAATATAATAAAAAATGTAAGATGTCAATGTTTATTGTATTTTAATAACTTTAATATTGTTAATAATATATTTACTAATTTTCTTTTTAAAATAAAATAAATTTAATAAATATTATTCAACCCATTTTATCTTGGAAGATTTTTGCTCACATATTTGGTGTAAAAAAAAGGTCAATTTGGGAAGATGTGGTTGATTTGAAATTTAAATAACATGTAAAAATAATTCATCAATAATGGCTCTAAAATTTATTTCTGAAAAGTCAATATATAACAAGTGTTAAAAAAAGAAAGGAGAGTTAGTTGAAAGAGTGTATCTAGCACTTCTCTTTACGAATAGATTCATAGAATATTAACGTAAAAGAAGTACTAGATTTTATATGGTTCGGTATAAACTTAAACACACGGATCGAGTAAACCAATACTCAACTTCTACTATCAAAAGGTACTTAGAATGGTGATGAAATGCTCTCTCTCTCTCTCAATGCGGCTATTGATATTATTATTTTTTCTTTCACTTAATTAAACCCTAAAAATACAAAAGTTTAAATAATGAAACTCTAGGATAACTGTCACTTCTAAGTGAAACGGAAAATAAAAAATTTGACCTCTAAATATGTCAGTATAGTGCAACAAATTGATTCAAGTTTCCTAACCGAGCAGATTGTCTGTCAGATATGGTGTGATTGATGATAAGATGATAAAAAACAGCAGTGATAGAAGAATCGTGACTGCTTAGAATTCCATGAACCTGAAAAAAGTTGAAGAGGCTGGACCAGCTAGCTCCATTTGCACGTTGTTATTTACTTAATAATCAATGCAAAACAGAAAATTTTTGTACAGGTTGGGCCACGAAAGGTTTCTATTTTCAAAAGTTGACAATCAATAAACAGCTGACTACAATTAATTTCGCACGTTTTTTTAAGTTCTATTTGATTTTAATTTTTCATATGACTGTGGTACTATACCATTCAAATGATTAGATGGTTTTTCAAAAGAGTGACGCTGGCTTTTACAAATTTCTTTTCCAAATTTCTTTATAAATGATGTTTACACATGAAAAATCTTATAAATTATAAGATTACGTGGTGAGTGATGTGATATTAACACCTCACGTGTTAACATAATTTGAGAATGAATTTGGAAAACCGACCCTTAATCTTTACAAAAATAATATTGAGATAAACAAAATCGAAAATTAAGTTTCAATTGTGTTGAAATCATATTCGATTTATTTTCAAAATCTTTAAATTATGTTCTAATGTTCAAATAAAACATAAAAAAATTCTCAACTATGTTGAAACCTTAACTAATTTAATTTTCAGATAAAACACAAGATTAGGTATACCATTTAATGGACGGATACCATACATAAAAATCTTCAAGACTCCAAAGAACTCAAATCACAAAGGCGAGTGACTTTGATCCCACGACCCCTTGTAGAGTCGTAAGAAAATCTCACCCGTCAAGGCAGCTAGTATTTTCATCATCTTCATTGTATCACATAATTCTTTTAAAAAAATACTAACAATTAGATCCCAACCAACCTATAATTGTCTCGTTTAGTACAAGATTGATGATATCAATTACAATATATACAGCGATTCGAAACAGAAACATTAACAAAACTGAAATATTAACGAGCTAGACGAGCTCTATTTAAATATGTGGTTGGCATGGGCGAATGTTAATGGTGACTGACCGGGCTATTCGCCTTTTATAAAAAAAAATATATATTAATAATATATTAAAATAACAGTATGATATGTCATAGCACATCTCATCTTCAAATACAAATATTTATTCTCTCTTAGGTACACCCAGTGCGTTGCACATAAGAGTGCTCTAAAATGTTGCAATATTTCAAACATCCCCGATTTCTTTTTTAATTTTTTTTATTAAATGTCACTTTCAATGCCTTTAATTTTTTTTTTTAAATTCTTTATTTAACACTCCTATACTTAATTATAAAATATATACTTTAAAAAAAATATACTATTAGAAAAATGTTGTTAACATCTTTAAAATGATACCAAAATTGATATACTTATTTAATTTATTTATTAATTAGTATTGTATAAACTTTTATCGGTAGAATATTATTTAAAGATGTTATTTACAACAAATTGATATAGAATACATGGGAGTGGAAAAAAATTTAATGTAATCATATACACATATATAAGATGCTTGCTGACACCTCATATGCTATATATCATTTGGGATAGAATTTTTTTTTTAAAAAAACTAGATTGTCTACGCATTGCTCTCTCTTTATATTTATATATATATATATATAAACACACGTTTTAGTCTACCCTAATAAAAATCCTGAATACACCCCTAACGGGGGTTGTGCGATGCCGTAATTATAAAAGAGGAAGACGCACTGTTGTTAATTAAATAAATATATATAGGAGTTAAACAACTTATTAATAAAAAAATTCAATTGATTTGTGAGAGACAGTTTCAATAAATGAGTACAAAGTTCACAAGGGGAACAGAGATATTCTCCAGTTCTGGAAATGAAATTCTCATGTGATCTGGTCTTTGTCGGATGTGATTGTGATGGCGGCCCCGGAGTCATCGCTTGAAAGGAATCTTTTGAATTCAATCCGTGCATTTTCCTCACTATTTGAATTTTAGAACTAATTACACCAACATCCCATGAAGTTTGTTCTATTACACACGGAAATAATTTTATCGAAACTTAACATTTACCTCATCTACCGTTAGTCAACGACGGCTGAAACTAACTATTGACCGTCTAAGACCATTCAAAAGAAGAAACTACCCATATAATTATAAATAAAAAATAAAAAAACAAAAACTAATTATAAAAAACTAATTAAAATAATAATAATAATAGTTATTATTATTAAATGAATTAAATTTAAAAAATGGATTTGGTAGAGATCCAGACCGTCCATCTCAGATCCACTATTAAGATACCAAAATGCCACTGAAATTCTTATTTAATTTAAATAAATAAAAAAACTAATTTTTAAAATAAAATCAAAAATCATTATCATCAACCTTCCAATTCCATCATCGTTATCATCATAAACCTTCCAATTCCATCATCGTTATCATCATCAACCTTCAACCTTCCAATCTTCCATTCCCAAAAACTGAACTTAACACAAATATTTATTGAATTGTAAAAAAAATCACATGGAAACCTCGTGCCACAAGTGACCTTTGATACTATGTCCATCAAACCCAAACAGCCCTTCCAGTTGGTGGAGATTAAATAACAAGAAAAAAAAAAGTAAAAAAAAGGGAAATTGGAAAGAGATCTGGAAATTTTAAGATTTATCACAAAAAAAGGAAGAAAAAAAATTTCTCCAGATTATCATCATCCTCAACTCTCCACCGCCATCATCAATCTCATCTCTCCACCATCGTCATCATCATTCAATCTCAAAATTTCCAGATTTTTTTTTTCAAAAACAAATTTCATATAGCATCTTATCACAAAAAAATAAACAATCCACTTACAGTGTATCCATCCAATAACAACCCTTCATCAAACAAAAGTCAAATCAAATTAATAAAAAAAAATTGAAGATCTGGAAAGTTGAAGATCATCAACCTTCCATCTCTAAAGTTAAAGATCCGACGCCGTCGACGATGGAGCAGATCTGCTCCGATGGAGTGCTTCTGCATCTTTGATGGAGTTCTTAAGCTTGTTAGCAGCATGTCTCTTCCTGGGGCTCACCGTCGTTGCGCTTCCAGTCGTCATCGCTGTCTTCGTCACTGCTTCTGGTCGTCATCGTCGCTGCTTCCGGTCGCCGTCGTCGCTTGGGTGTTAGGAGGTTTGATGTTGATGATGGAGTGAGAGAGAGAGAGAGAAATTTTTTTATTAGGGTTTGGTGATGATGAACGCGTGAGAGAGAGAGAGAAAGATTATTATTATTATTTTTTATTTTTTTATATATTTTAATTTTAAATTTAATTTGTTTTGTTTTGTTTTTTTATCTGAAATATTTAATATCAGAATTTAAGTCGAAAGACAATATTACCCTTCTTGATATTGTCAAAGGTTAAATGTAACGGACGTTGTCTGACAACAAGGGAGGTGAGTGTCAATTACTGATAAAATTATTTTCTTGTGTAAAAAAGTAAACCTCAGGGGAGTTTGGTGTAAGTAGTTCTTAAATTTTTTTATTATTATTATTATTTATATTTTGTGGTTCTAATTAACTTGTGCTTTTTTATTTTTTTCAAACGTACGTGTTAAATGGACAACAAAACCATCTACTTCGCATACAAAATCCACTAATCCAGATAGTTAAACCTAGAGGTGCCCACGGTTCGGTTAAACCGTGGGCACCAAACCGAAACCGGGTGGAAAAAACCGAAACCGAAACCGCAACCGAAACCGCAGGTTACGGAACCGGTTGGAAACCGGTTCCGAATCGGTTCGGTTACGGTTACGAGAAGTTGAAAACCGGCCAAAACCGACGGTTTAACCGTCGGTTTTGGGTAAAAACCGACCAAACCGACGGTTAAACCGCCGGTTAAACCGTCGGTTAAACCGATTTCGACCGTTGTTAATAAAAAAAAAAAATTCTGACGAATCACAAATCGCCACGTGGACCACACATTTCAAAAAAAAAACATTTGAGCTGGTGACCGTTGGGCGTTGGGTGAGCTGACCAACGGTCATCTAAGTCACCCAACGGCCATATATATATATATATATATATATATATATATATATATTATTTTTTCCCCTTAATTTCTTAAAATTGCAAATTCGCCCCTCCACTATAATCCTATAAATACCCCCCTCATTTCAATATTCTTCACACCACTCTCAACTTCTCTCAATCTCTCTCAATCTCAAATTCTCAATTCTCTCTACATTATACAATTTTCTTTATTTTTCATTTTTCATAAAAATTAATATCTATTTTTTCTTCAATTTTTTACAATCATCTATTTACAATTTTCTTTAATTCTTATTTATTATAGAAATTAATATCTATTTACAAATTCTATTTTTTACAATCATCTATTATTTATTTACAATTATCTATTTTTCTTAGTGTTACCACTATTATTCCAACAATATTTTGAGTGCCTCACATATATATATATATATATATATATATATATATATATATATATATTTTTTACTATTATTATTTATAATTAATTATTCAATGGCAAGTGGGGGAGAAGGTTCAAGAAATTTGAACAAGGGAAAGGGTCCATTGCAAGATTTGTTAGAACACCAAGGTGATGATGTCAGTTATAACGACCGACTTTACCACGAGTTCCTTCAATCTCAATTTGGATCCGATCTCCCTCGTAGTCCTAATCCCCCTCTAATAATTTCTGACGAACCCTACCCCAATCTCTATGACCCTGATAGTAATGAAAATCTATCTACCCCCCAACCCCCTTCAAATGAATTTGTTGCAGGTGAAGAAGAAAAGCCGATGAAGTCCGATCTCTTCAAATTGCATATGAAGAAAATTCAGTTAGATGACGGGATGATCCAAATCAAGTGCAACTACTGCTCCAAAATATACAGGACCAACAAATAATTCGGATATGGCACGTACTGGAACCATATTAGGAAAAATCACCCTTCTGAATTGGTAAAGACTAGTAACCAATCCCAAATCTCCAGGTACGGAACCCCTACTAATCAACTATTTCATTATACGTTTGAAAAAAACAAGGAAGAACTAGCAGTAATGGTTGCAGTTGAACATTTACCTTTTAGTTTTGGTGAGAAAGTAGGTTTTGTTAATTATTGTCAAAATGCATTAAATCCTGCAATGCAACGTGTTCCTAGATCCACTCTCACACGTACAATGTTTTCCATTTACAAAAAACAGAAAAACAAATTGAAATCATTTTTTTATCAATTTGAAGGTCGCGTTTCCGTATGTGCCGACATATGGACCGATAATTTTGGTAGTCACCATTATATGGGTGTGACATGTCATTATATGGATAATGACTGGGTCATGTAAAAAAGAATTATTGCATTTCGTGTTTTCGATGACTCACACACGGCTCAAAATATTTTTCGACTCCTTAAAATTATTTTTGAAGAGTTTCATATCCAAAACAAAATTTTTGCGATCGGTTTTGATAATGCTGCAAGCAATACCGCATTTATGCCTATGTTGCAGGATTTGTGCAATCCCTATTTTGGGGGTAAATTATTTCATCAAAGATGTGCATGCCATATTTTAAATTTGTATGTTCAAGCTGGATTACAAATTCTTTCTGTTTATATTAAACCAATTAGAGATAGTATTAACTATATCTGGAGGCAAAACAAACTCCAAAAACTATGGTTAAAATATTGCTCTCAAAATGGTATGCGTCCTATTAAATTTTCTCGGGACATTAGTACTCGTTGGAATTCTACTTATAAGTTGCTTAATGAAAGTGTTGTATATAAGGAATTATTAGTTTCTTTTATTACTTATAACGTTCCTTCAATTTCTCTTCAATTGAAGCATTGGGATATATGTATAAAAATTCTTGAATTGTTACGTGTTTTTAATGATGCTACTAATGCTTTATCTGGTATTTACTATCCCACTACTCATTTATTTCTTATTCAAAGTGTTAATATTGCTGGTGCATTCAGTGAGTGTGAACTCGATGTTCAATTGAGTGAATGTGTTGCTGCCATGAAAAAAAAATGGTTACAGTATTATAAGGAGATTCCAAATATTTATTTGCTTGCATCATGTTTTGATCCACGCTTTAAATTAGAATGTTTGCAAGATTATTTAACTCATTATTACAAAAGTTTAGATTTAGAAGTTGATGTTCTTAGTTATTGTAATTCCATTAAGGCTTTACTTTATGAATTATATGATGAATATCTTAAAATATATGGTCCGTCTTTGAACATGCCGGTTTCACAACATCAACCGACATCTGATAGTACTGGTACTTCCTCTACTTTTAAATTAAAGGGTTTAGGGGATCGATTGTTTTTCCAAAGAGCCAAAAAATTAAGAACATCTTCTTCATCCTCATCCGGCTCGATTTCTGAGCTTGACCGGTATTTAGAAACATCTCATGAATTTTTAGAAGATAGTGAATTTAGTATCCAGGTTTGGTGGAAGGATCATGAACAGATTTTCCCAATTTTGGCTATTATTGCCAAACAAATTTTGGGAACACCGGTTTCTACCGTAGCTGTGGAACAAGAATTTAGTGCAGGTGGAAATATTTTGGAACCAAGACGGTCGGTTATGTGTCCGCAGACACTTGAAGCTCAGGCTTGTCTTGATGATTGGACAAAGGCAAAATACAGACAACAAGAAATCGAGGCGGAGATAGTGAATGATTTTTTCGAAGATGACCAAACCACGGGAATAGAAGGCAGCGATTAGATTCCATTCCAACTTCCAACCTTCAACACCGAACATCTAATTAAAGGTAAAAGAACTACGTGGCCTTTGATTCCTCTACTGCTCTACATTTATGGAGGATACGTAGGCAACTTAATTGAGGTCAAATTAAGTGCAAGGCCGATTTTTTTATTTTTTATTTTTAATTCAACTTTGTTACATTGTATATTTGAATTCAATATCCATTTAATTATTTTTTTAATACATCTGCAATTGTAATTTTGTATCAATTTATCAATGTCAATTTCTTTTATTTTCAACATTATTAAATACCTAAATGCTTCAATTGTATATTATATATTTATATAATTGTATTGAATATTTTATATTAATTTCATTTTATTAAAAATGTTTCATTTTATTACAATGTTTCAATTTCATTTTATTACAAATGTTTCAATTTCATATTATATTTTAAATTTTATTCATTTGTCAAAAAACAATTCTGGAACATTATTTTTCCCATTATTTTAATTACGTTTAGTAATTATTGTAATTAGGTTTTGTTTGGAAAAAATAAATAAAACCGAAACCGAAACCGAAATAAACCGAAACCGAAACCGAAAACCAAACCGGTTTTCTCGGTTACGGTTACGGTTTGGGTGGCCACGGAACCGAAACCGGCGGTTTCGAAACCGAAACCGCCCCGAAACCGAACCGTGGCCACCTCTAGTTAAACCTACAACACAGTACTAAAAAAAAAACAAAAAACCCTGACACACAAACGGGAGAGATACAAGTATACAACACTCAATGAAGAGTTAATTTTCTTTTATTCAATTTATTTTTTAGTTTGTTGCGTGTTATTTTTCTTAAAACAATCCATTTCTAGATCTCTTTCTTCACTAAAAGAGCTGTTATTAAGTCGAATATTATCTCGCCAGGACACATTTTAAATTTAAATAAATTGTTTAATTTTTTTAACTATTACAATTTGGAATTTAAATCCAGGGACTTAATAGAGCAAAATATTTTTGAGTTGTTCTATTGGCACACCCCCTACCGATCTATTCATGCCCCACTTTTTAAATTATAGAATATTCTTTTTTTTTTCTTTATCAAAATTACTTAAATAGACATACAATTTAGAAAAGAAATCTTCTACAAAGTAAATCTATTAAAATTTCATATTCCTTTTTCAAAAAAAAAAACTCAATAATCTGTTTCTTCTTCAAAAAAAAAATTAATTCTTAAACCCGTAATCTGTTTCTTCTTCAAAAAAAAATTTAATTCTTAAACTTATAATCTGTTTCTTCTTCAAAAAAAAAATTTTAATTCTTAAACCTTAAAATCTACTTCTTACATACATCTAAAATATTATGAAAGAGTTTGAGAACGATATCAAGAATATAGAAGAATTGTTTAAGAACGATATCAAACATCTTGAAGAATTTTCTAAAAATGACATAAAACAAGAATTGTCTGACAATGATAGTAGACATCTGGGAACAATTCATTCTCTTGAAATTAGTTTGAAATTTATTTTTTCTTTAGAATGATATTAAACTGTCGTTGTGTTGAAGTACCCTGTTATTTTTTATTTTTTTCATTTCCATCATGAAATAAGAAGAAAAAAAAACAAAAAAAAAAAGAAATAAGAAGAAAAAAATAAATCAATCAATGAAGGTGAGAGAGATGTATACAGATACATAGATAAGAGATAGATAGATCATATATGGTATGTATTAAGTTTGAAAAATAAGTAAAATGGGTAGTTTTGGAAATAAACCAAAAAATTTAATAAAAACATTTAATTTTATTTAATTAAATCAAAAATTTAAAAAGTGAGGCATGAATAGATCAGTAGGGGGTGTGCCAATAGCACCACTCAATATTTTTTTGTGTTGATTTAATGGACTAGTATTAACTTAATAATTTAGAGTTTAATATCAAAAATGCCCTTACTTATCAAAAAAATTAGAAAAAAAAAACTGCCTTGATTTTTTTATTTTTTTTATGACTGAAAGTTGTTTTTATCGTAAGCATATATTTAGTGCTATTAAAAACTCAAGTTATTAAGTTGATGTTATTCTCATAAAATCAGCACCAAAATATGTTATAAATTTTAAAAACTCTTTAAAATGGAGACCTATGATTTGAACCTATAACTTTATATTATCATGGGTAAAATGACATATCAATATGTCAATAAGTCAACCTTATTTTGTCGTGAAATTAATTAGCTTAAGGAATGCCTTTCATAGTATATATGCATCACTAATATAAAAATCTTGGGCTGCCTTTGTTAAGTAGACTCATTTTGGTTTTTTTTTTGAAGTATTACATAAATTCAGGGTGTTTTTTTAGAGGGAATGACTCGAACCCACAACCTCGTGGTACATGTGTGAGATATTTACTATCGGACTAACCTCATCTCGTCCATTTTGGATTTATCAATATAACTTAAGTGATTACCAACCTATATATAGTTAATTTGGTGTTAAGAGGCTCCAATGTTGTGGGTTTGAGTCCGTTCCCTTATCTAAAATCCTAAATTATTGTAATATTTTTTTTAAAAAAATATTAAATAAAAGGCTCTGATGATCAAATCGCCGGCCACATCCTATGTAGTGATTCTTGACGCTAAGGCCCCGTTCGGCAGCTGTTTCTTAGCCCGTTTTTCGTTTTTGTTTTCCAAAAATGATTTAGAATTTGCATTCGTTAACCGTTTTTCATTTTATTTTCAAACAAACGAAAAACAAAATGAAAAACAAAACCAGTGTTAACAGTGAAATATTTGAAAAACACAAAATACTTGTTCTCGTATTTTTTTTTCTTTTCCTCTTTTCCAGACTGTCTTTGTCATCTCTTTCTTCATCTCATATTCTCTTTGTCATCTCTTCTTCTCTTCTTCTCATATTCTTCATATCTTCTTCCCTTCGTCATCTCATCTTTTTCATCTTCTCCTTCTTCTTCTTTTTCTTCTTCTCTTCATCTTCTTTTCTTCTTCGTGTCGCCGATCTGCTCCTATATTTTTTATTAAATTTTTTTTCCTTTTTTTTTCTTTTAAAAGGTTTTGTTTTTGTTTTTGTTTCAGATTACAAAGAGTTTATTAAAAAATATATATATATATATTAACATAAAATTTTTAGATTTTGAAATTATTTTAAATTTAAAATTACAATAATTCATCAAAGAGATTTTATCCGGTTATTATGAGTTATTGGATAATTATTTGGAATGAATTATTGACCTATCTTTTATTCAAATTAAAAATCACAATATAAAAAATAATAGAAAAATTATACAATTTATATACTTATTTGATGTCCTCATTTCCTATCACTTGTTCTCTTTTTCAAGTGTATTTTTGTATATAATATGTTTTGTGAGCCTTGTGTAGGTTATATCCCTTAAAATTAGGTGTTGAGCTTAATTAAAGAGTTTTAGAGGTTAAATGACTGAAATTGCAATGGCTTGTGCAGAAAATCTAACTTTCGGGGGTCATATCCCCTTTCTCAAATCAAACTATGTTTCCTATTACCACTTTTCGGAAATCCCTGGATGTCTAGTTTCCAACGGTTTTTACAGATCGTAATTCTGGGTTTTCTAGAGGTATTTATGGTTGTTTCAAAAACGGTGCACATAGTTGTTAGACCATTACGTTGTTCGTTCGTCAAAGCGTACTGCAGAAATCACCAAAAACCACCAAAAAGTGTTACGCGGTATGTCCATCAATGAAATGGCCCAGGATTACATTTTTTAGCCTTTTTCTAAGGGGTATTTTTGTCCTTTCACCCCAAAGTCGTGCCATAACCTCCCAACTCTATAAATACCCCATACCCGTCAAGGCAGCTTGTATTTTCATCATCTTCATTGTATCACATAATTTTTTTTAAATGCTAACAATTAGATCCCAATTAACCTATAATTGTCTCGTTTGGTACAAGGTTGATATCAACTACAATATGTGCAGCAATTCAAAACCGAAACATTAATGAGCTAGACGAGTAGAGGTGTCCACGGTTTGGTTAAACCGGAGGTTAAAAACCGAAACCGAAATTGAAAAATCAAAACCGAAACCGAAACCGAAACCGAAACCGGCATCGGCGGTTACAAAACCGGTTGGAAATCGGTTGAAGCCGGTTCGGTTTCGGTTTAGCCTTTGGAAAAACCGTCTAAAACCGCCCAAAACCGGCGGTTAAACCGCCGGTTTACATATAAAAAAAACCGTCCAAAACCGTGAAAACCATCCAAAACCGCCAAACCGACGGTTAAAAACCGAACCAAAACCGAAATTTTTCTGTTCGGTTTCGGTTCGGTTCGGTTTCAGTTCGAGCTGTCCACGGAACCGAAACCGGCCCGAACCGGAACCGTGGACACCTCTATAGACGAGTTCTATTTGAATATGTAGTTGGTGTGTGATGCCCTAATTATAAAAGAGAAAGACGCACTATTGCTAATTAAATAAATATATATAGGAGTTAAACAAATTATTAATAAAAAATTTCAATTAATTTGTGAGACAGTTTCAATAAATGAGTACAAAGTTCAAAAGGGGAACACCGGAACAGAGATATTCTCCAGTCCTGGAAATGAAACTCTCATGTGGTCTGGTCTTTGTCGGATGTGATTGTGAAGGCATCGGCCCGGAGTCATCACTTGAAAGGAATCATTTGAATTCAATCCATGCATTTTCATCTCTATTTGAATATTATTTTTGTTTTTATTTTTATTTTGTGGTTCCTAATTAACTTTTGCTTTTTTGTTTTTTCGAACGTACGTGTTAAATGTACAACAAAACCATCTACTCGCAGACAAAATTCAGGTAGTTAAACCTACAACACAGTACTAAAAAAAACCTGACACACAAACGGGAGAGATACAACACTCAATTAAGAATTAATTTTCTTTTATTAAATTTATTTTTTAGTTGGTTGCGTGTTATTTTTCTTAAAATAATCCATTTCTAGATCTCTTTCTTCACTAAAAGAGCTGTTATTAAGTTGAATATTATCTCGTCAGGACACATTTTTAATTTAAATAAATTGTTTAATTTTTTTTTAACTATTACAATTTGGAATTTAAATCCAGGGACTTAACAGAGCAAAATATTTTTTTGTGTTGATTTGATGAACTAGTATTAACTTAACAATTTAGAGTTTAATATAAAAAATGCCCTTACTTATCAAAAAAATTGAAAAAAAAAACTGCCTTGACTCTTTTTATTTTTATTATTATTTTTTTATGTCTAAAAGTTGTTTTTTATTAGAAACACATTTTTAGTGCTATTAAAAACTCAAGTTAATAAATTGGTGTTAGTCTCATAAAATCAGTACCAAAATATGTTATAAATTTTAAAAGCTCTTTGAAAGGGAGATCTATGATTTGAACCTATAATTTTATATTATCATGGGTAAGATGACATTTCAGTATATCAATAAATCTACTTTATATTGTCGCGAAATTAATTAGCTTAACGAATGCCTTTAATAGTGTATATGCATCACCAATACTGTATAAAATTCTTGGGCTCCCTTCGTTAAGTAGACTCATTATGGATTTTTTTTATAAATATTATATAAATTCAGGTTTTTTTTTTAAATTGGGAGCACTCGAACCCTCAACCTAGTGGTGCAGGTGTAAGAGGTTTACCGTCGGACTAACCTCATCTCGTCCATTTTGAATTTATCAATATAACTTAAGTGATTAGCAACCTATATATATATATATATATATATATAGAGAGAGAGAGAGAGAGAGTTAATTTGGCGTTAAAAGACTCCAATATTGTGGGTTCGAGTCCGTCCCCTTATCTAAAATTCTAAATTATTGTAATATTTCAGAAAAAAAATTAAATAAAAGGCTCCAATGATCAAAACGCCCGCGACATCCCATGTGGTGATTCTTGACGCTAATATTTCCTAACCGTATCTAATTATTTTATTTTATTTTTTTCAACTATGAATTAAATCGTCATGACACAGGCTTTCTAATTTCGTCGAACAAAAAAGCCATCTTCCAAATTCATGCCCAATAGTAGCAAACAAATTAAAACAGTAATCAATTCAATCACATCAAATTCTCTGTCTTTGTCTCTTTCTCTCTCTCACTCTCTCTCTCTCTCTCCATCGACTATTTATATATGGCGTCTAACCTGTGAGTTGTGAGCTAGCAACTAGCATGCATTTTACAGACCCACCAACCAGCTATAATCATCTCCGTCTACCATTTTTTTTTTTCATTCAATTTTCGATTTGGGTTTTTATTTCCCTGATACTCAAACATGGACCAGCAGCAGTACTACTATCCTGCTCCTCCTTTTGTTCTTGACTCGTTCATCGAGCCAGACACTGCCTCGAACAATAACATGTCTTGCTTTTCTACTACTGATCATGATCAATTAACCAACTTTTCTTCTATCTTCCCTGACCCTGACCCTGATCGTGAAACATATGATCTTCATCATCAGGAAATTCCTTTTCAAATCCATGAAAGTACCACTACCAGACCACCTCTTCATCACAAAACCTGTACTACCAATGAATATCATCATCCAACTTCATCATCAACCGTGGTGGTTCATGAGCTCGGTAGTAGTAATACTCATCCAATGGAGAAGGTACAACATTTTCAATTCTATTATTGTGATTTCACTTGTGTATATAGTCTTTGTAAATCATGAACATTAATTATAATTACTTTATTAAGTAATTATGTACTGTGTTGATGATCACTTTATCTATATAAATAGGTGAAAAAAGATAATCATCAGGAGAGAAAGAAACGTTTTTCAAAGAAGAAGAAGAAAGTTACTGTAGAAGTTCCATCTGGTTATGTTCATGTGAGAGCAAGGAGAGGTCAAGCAACAGACAGTCACAGCCTAGCCGAGAGAGTAATAATATATTTCTCAGATAACTCTTTTTCCATCTCCATTTCATTGAATATTTTGATTTTCTTATATGGGTTTGATTATATTAATTAATTGCAGGTAAGAAGACAGAAAATCAGTGTAAGAATGAAGCTATTGCAATCACTTGTTCCAGGATGTGACAAGGTGACATTTTTTTTGGTTTAATTTCTGTCCATTTTTGCCTAACAAGAGAACCAAAATCGATGCAATATTTTATTTTCTCTCTTTTTATTTTCTATTGAAACAAACAGATGATAGGCAAGGCTCTGATATTGGATGAAATCATTAGATATGTGATGACTTTGCAGAGTCAAGTACAGGTAAATTCATCATTAATCAATTCTTCAAAACATACACAACTGTGATTGATTTCATAAGCTAATTAATTTATAATATACAATGATTAGTGATCAAATAATTAATTATTATTCTCATCTTCAGTTTCTTGCAGACAAATTTTCTTCTCTAAATCCCATGCTGAATAATGACTTTGAAATCATGAACTTCAATACAAACCCAGTTGTCCAAGAGGTATGTTCACGTTCCACTACACAGGTTTGAAAATAATTTATGGCTTCTGACAGGAACCGTTACGATAGCTCGATCTCTTAAGTTCGAAAATCCTGTAAAAACTCCGTTCTTTTTCTAAATGAAGTGGGTATCTTTTACGACATTTAATTAAACTTCAATTAGAGAGATCAGAATTTTACGGCAGTCTCTCTTACTCAAGAGAGGAGTCGTCGGACAGATCTTTTGAAATTTATTTTCAAGCTTTCTCATGAATTCTGACATCAATTTGCAGAAGACTCTCATCCTGGATTTTGATCAGCTGCAGCCACCTTTGTTGGAATCCAGCTCCACTCAGCTACTTCATCAAGAGCAGAGCTCCAATATCGTCACCTTTCATGTACTCTTTAATTAGAAATATAAGTAATTACATTACTTCATTGAACAAATATTATACAACTATTTATGACAATTATTAATTCTAACTTTGATAATCAATCACTTTTACAGGACAATTGCAATCTGTTACGGGGCGGCACCGACGAAGACGGTGGCCGGAAACAAGAACTTATTAATCAATATGGAGGACTACACAATCTTCACTCTTTCTAATTGAAAATTAAACCTCAAAAGTGAGTCTTGTTATCTTCCAAATTCTGCTCACAAATATGATCATACAAAATCGTATATTTAATGTAATTTTTTGGTTTCATTGCAGACAAATTATCGATGGAGGAAGAGGAAAAAAAAAACCATATTAGAAGTCCTTCAAAACTGTTTCTCTTGCATGTACTAATAATTTTCAATTTTTCTGAAGTATTTTTAAGATAATGCTTGTCATGTATTTCTTGTTATTTAATTGTGAGAATTATTGGATTAAATGAGATTTCTCAACAAATACCTTTGTTATTTTGTATTGTTATAGAGTTAAATACTACAGAATGACGATCTTTAAAAAAAAAATATTCAAAACAGATCTGACTTGAAAAGAAATATATATTAAGACTCAGAAGGGACCCTGCTTGCCAAACCCAACTTGAAAATTTGGGTTTCTGTAGGATTGGGGTAGTCCTGCCTCACCTCAGGGGTTGTTGTGTGTCCGGATAGTATATATATCCTCCTCAAATCCTGAAATTGACTGTAATAATAATTCAGAAAATTGAATTAATGTGTTAGTCCACATTATCAGCCGTTCAAGAAATAATAACAAATTAAAGTATATACTTTGAAAAAAAAATCGAGGAAATGAATTCCATAATGAATCATGTTTTCATTTCTTTCAATTATGTACCATCTCTGTGTGTTGAAAATTATGAGTTTCGCTAGTGTACTTAGTGTGTATTTGGTATTGTCTTGTAAAAGTTAAAAACGTTTTTTTTGAATGCTAGAAACCGTTATGAAGTTTCTTTTGTTGTTGATTGGCAACACTAAACAAAAAATACATTTGTTATTGCTGTTATAAATATGTTCTTTTTATAACAATTATATAAATGTTAATATATGACTTCAAAAATACATTATCAATATTTTTTTTTCATTTATATGATCAAAACTTTTTTTTTAGGTTACAAGTTATACTTAATAAAAACCTATTATAAAAGATCTACTTTATCTCTATTTGAAAAGTCGTATCAAATATACCCATAATTCAATAATTCAACGGTTGCAACCAAAATTCCATTATCAATAATAATCATTTACTTTGAAATTAAGCAGGTACGTCTCTCTCCTACTGACTACAGTTATTAATTGCTTTGAAATAATTCAGCTGCCAATTCTAAATATTGCGATAAATATTGTCTGTACTGCCGAATTTTTCAAAAGTTATTATCACAGACATACTTTTTAGGTAATTCCAATTTCTTGTCAAATCAAAAATCTAATGAAGCTATTCTCATATATTGCCAAAAGGTAAACTATATTAAATTATTAATAATGTGCAATTTCACAATTTCACTAAAATATTTTGATAAAATGCCATATATTTAAATATCTTTGTCATATTAACAATTTAAAATCTTTATTTTTCTAAACTACATCACTTTAATCTATTTAACCAAAATACTAACGGTCAACTATAACTATGTATATAAAAATACAATTTCACAATTGTCAGAATAATTTATTGAGTTTTAAAAATATATAATATTAAAATGATTTATAAAAATAAATTAATAACAGAAATTTACTTTCTAAAAAAATAAAAATATAATCATTTTAAAAACATGAAAAAAACTAATGGATTATGAAAAATATAAAGTAAAAATAAATAATAAATTGAAAGTATTTTTATAAATTAAAAAAAAAAGGTAAATCAAAAAATAAAAAGAAAGTTTTTTTTTAAGTAAATGGATCTCCACCATTAGATCGATCCAAATCAAATGGTGGAGATACATTTACTTAAAAAATACTTTCTTTTTTACTTTTTGAAGTACCATTAATTTTTATTTTTTAGAAATAATTTCAATTTATTATTTATTTTAACTTTATATTTTTCATAATTCATTCGTTTTTTTTTGTTATTTAGAAAATAAATTGTTGTTGTTAATTTATTTTTATAAACCATCTTTATTGTTAATTAAGAGTCAAATCCTGTTTTTTGTCCCCATATTTAACGAGTAGAAACAAATTAAAATCTCAGAATCTTATTGCCACACGTCTTAAGATAGTTAGCAACAATTAAACAGATTTTGGTGAGAAATTATAAAAATCAATATAACTATTGAAAACAAGGATTTTAACTATACGTACAAAATTTGCCGGGATCTTTATTGATGTTTGCCCTCACTTTGTTTTTCTATCATCCTGTATTAGTTGATTGTAATAATTAAGTTTTCTAGGTTCTTACCCTTAAAAAAAAAAGTATACTTTCAAATTTTGAAATACACTTCAACTCGAACCTTTTACTAAGCGAATGTCGAACTATAATTAGGCTATGTTTGAGGTTGAGATTGCTATTGCTTGAGGAATAAGTGATTACTTTTCAAGTTTTGAGTAAATGAGTGTTTGGTAAATTTTCCAAAAGCAACTTATTTTACAATTTGCTCCTCAAATAAGCAACTTTTGAGAAGTTGGTTGGAGGTTGCTTTTTGAAGCAGAAGTTAGCTTATTGCTGATACAATGTTCAGAATACCCTCACTATTTTATTAAAAGACGATATTACCCTTATATTTAATAATAATATAATAAAAAACTAAAAAAATAAAAAAATGAAAAATATAAACTAACAGAAATTGAACAATGGTCGTCGCCACCACCGGAGTTGGAGGCCGGAGGAGATCCCTCCATTCCACCACTGACGTCTACGTCGCCTGGCCTCCCTCGCAGCCGCTGAGTCTCTCTTCCTCTCACGCCGCTTTTCCGTCCAGATTCCATCTCTGTTCGTCGCGCTGGTGATGTCTTCGGCGATGGAGGAGGAGGAGCGTCCTCCATTTTTGCGATCTTGGACGAAATCTCTCCATAATTTCAGTCCGGCGTTGGAAACGATGTCGGCGGCGAGGGATGAAGGATGACAATCCCTCGATGTCGGCGGCGAGCGGAAGACAGTGGCGGAAGACGGTGACGGATTAACAAAGCTTGAGAGTGAGTTGACTCAGCAACTTATTATTAAAATGAACGAGTTGACTCAACAACTTGAGTTGATTCAGTTATATATATATATTTCTGTTTAAATTCCTCATTTATTTCTTTTTATATACTTTATATTTATATTATTAATGATGTCTATTTTAGTAATTTTGTTCAATACATTTTCCATCTTTTCAAAAACAAATAATTTTAAATTTTAGTTTACCAAACACATATCCATTTTATTATTAAGTTGATTATTTCTTAAATGAAGCTATAAGTGGATTTTTTCTTAAGCAAAGCAACCCCAAACATAGCCTTAATTTGTATTCCTATACATATCATTTCGGAGAAATTACTCAATATATTGTTTTCAAGTTTAAAAAGCTTCTTCAAATAGTTAATTCTGATAAATTCAGTTCGCTTAGATTTAATATACTGCTTACTTTTTCAATTAATTCAGTTCGATGCTGGAATTTGTTAGCAGAAAGAGAATAATTTGACAATAACCATCTTGGAAAAAACCTCGTATATATTTGTGTGCTGATTTTTAATCCGGCCTATCTCGCAGATAAATTTGACAATAGCATTGCTGCTGCTAATAACGGTGTCCTTAGATTTGTTAAAAGATAAGGAAATTTTGGATCCGACATTCAGACTTTCATTCAGAAAATTATGATACGTGACACTAATATAAATAATATATGATTGTTTAGAAGTGTCACATATCGTTTATTGAATGAAAGTCTTATGACGATCAAATCGTCGTCTCACCCAATGGAGAAATAATACAAGTCTTCCTTTTTTAAATCCTAATTTTTTTATTATAGCTGAGAAATAAATATATATTTTGTTTATGTATCACATGTGGTATTGCGATCCAAACATAAACATTGTTAGATTGAATAAACATATTTACCGCCAAATCGTCCATTAATTCATATTGGACGGTGGTGGAGTACGTATTTTGATAAAGTGATAGTGATTGATTTGTTATTACATAAAGGGATAGACCACAATTATTGAAAGTTTGAAAGACCAAAACCTAGGATGATGTTAACACATTAGTACTTCAAATGATTATTTGTATTTACTTGTGATGAAGCTTTTAAATGCGTTTACTTTTACAAGCGCGGTCCTTGAAATTGTAATGTTTTCACATTTAATTAAAGGGGTAATTACCCTGGTGGCCATCAACTTTTACCATCACTCTCAAAATGGCCACCAGTTGGGGATTTGGTTTAGAAATGGCCATTTTTGACAAATAAAGTTACACCGGTGGCCATTCCGTTATAACACCGTTAACTTTTTCAAAGAATGTTACACTAATGACCATTAATTTGTTCACTTGGTATCAAAATGGCCATTATAATAATTTTTCTCTAAAATTACTCTAGTGGCCATCCATTTGGTCAATTGGTATCAAAATGACCATTATAATTGTCCCATTTTTTCTAAAACCTGTGTATAGATCATCCATTTGGTTAATTGGTATCAAAATAATCATTATATGTACAACTATATTCTATTAGAAAAATAAAGTAAGCAATCATTAAAAATAAAATTTCATTTCAATAGAGAAAATAAATAATTCATTTGATTCAATATAATTTTAGCTAATCATACACATTTTAGTATACTTGTGCAGTTTGACAAGTAGTATTTGATGATCAATCTAACATTCCATAAAAATCAGCTTATAAATCAAGCATCAATTTCTAAGATGTACTTGAGAACAATCCTTAACCTCAATTACTTTCTCTATGACTATTAATCAAAATTTCAGAATATACTACTTTAGAACTCAATTATTGTTGATTATCAAACATTTCCGGCTCTTGGAATTTATCTATACCCAAATAAATAACAGCTCAAAAACTATTATATTCCTCAATTTCTTTTTTTTTTTTCAAAATTTCACTTCCAAGTTACTACATTTTCAAATTACTGCCAAATCATATTCAAAATTGTTTACATAGCATGTAAATCACAACTTGAAATTAATTTTTAGCCTTTGTATGAGAGAGAACCAAAAATAGCCATTGGAAACATTAAATTTTCGTTAGTAACCATTTTTGAAATTTTAGTCGTTAATAACCATTTTTAAAAAAAAAATTCAATGAATGTCCATAAATTACAAAAATACCCCTGATTTTTTTTAAAAACCTGTAAACAAACTTGAAATCACAACTAAATTGAAATGTTGAAACTTGAAATCTCTTTCTTTCTCTCTCCTCTCCTCTCTCTCCTCTCTCTCTCCCCGATCTCCCTCTCTCTCTCTCCCCCCGATCTGCATCGCCGGCGTTGTCCCTGTCAAAACCCAACCTCGCCGGCGTCCTTTCTCTCTCTCTCTCTCTCTCCCCGAACCTCTCTTTCTCTCTCTTGCGACAGCGCCGGTGAAGCCAAGCAACGAGGACGCCGACGCTGTCGCGAGAGAGAGAAAGAGAGGTTCGGGGAGAGAGAAAGGACGCCGACGAGGTTAGGTTTTGACGAGGACAAAGCCGGCACTGATTTGCAGTCCCCAATTCTGACGGCGACGTCACCGGTGGTGGAGATCGGGGAGAGAGATGAGAGGAGAGAGAAAGAAAGAGAGAAAAAGAGAGAGTGTGTTTTTGAGGATGATTTTTATATAAGGGCATTCAAATAATTTATCAAAAAAGTGGTTATTGACGATTAAATTTTCATTTGTGGTTACAAATAAAAGTTCCATATTGTATGTTGTTATTTCCAACCATTTCCACCAAAGAGTATTTCATTCCTCTATAGAGAAAACTTCACAAAAAGTGACATGATTATCAATTTTAAACTCAAATAAAAATCTGGACACTTGTCATGTAAACTTGGGAATTTCAACCTTTTGCTTCTTGTCTTTTTTTTGTTTCCTTTTTTTTTTCTTCTCCCTATGCGACTCTATCTTCTCTCTCTCTCTTTCCTTTTTTTTTTTTGTCTGTCCTCTACTCCTCTTCTTTCTATCTAACGTACTTATCTCCATCTTGTCTTTTATCTCTCTTTTATTTATTTATTTTTCTATTGTTTACCTTTTTTATTTTACTTAAAAATATGGATATTATAACTATAATTCCTAATTTTTCACGAATTATCACATTTTTAAATGTCTTTGTTATATTAGTCACTTTAATCCCTTTTTTTTTCTTCAAAATACATCACTTTAGTCCATTTGACCAAAAAACTAATGATCAACTATAGCAGAATATATAAAAATACAATTTTACCCTTATTGTTAATTTTTAAATTTTTTCTTTTACTCCCTCTAGTTTCAATAATAGCAGGCCAACCCCTGAAAAAAAATTAACATAACTCCATCAAGGTTCAAACAATGTTGAAAGACACAAGCTCTAGCCAACTGAGCTACACTAGTTCATTGTTGAAGATTTGTTGATTTAAGTGTATAAATATATAGTTATATAATTTGTTTAAACTAATTTAAATATATTTATATAATTTAAAAAAGACTCATATATATATAATTTAAAATAAACTCATATTTAATAATAATATATAAAAACATATTTATGAAAAAAATAAATAAAAAGAAACCCAGAAAATCCAAAAAATCAAAGCCGTAAATTTTTTTCTCTTTCATTTTTTGGATTTTTTCCTTTTCAAAAAATATATTATTTCAATTTTATAAAAAAACCCAAAAAATCAAAGCTCATAAATTGAAAAGGGAAAAAAATCAACAACATAAAAAGAAAAGAATAATAATAATAAACTCATATTTATATAATTTAAAATAAACTCATATATAATAATAATATATAAAAACATTGATGAAAATGAAAAAGAAAATAACAAAACAAAAGGAAATAAAAGAAAAAAAGTAAATTATTTTAATTATTTTTTGTTGATTTTTTCCTTTTTCAATTTATGGGCTTTGATTTTCTGGGTTTTTTTTTATCAAATTGAAATAATATATTTTTTGAAAAAGAAAAAAACCCAAAAAAGGGTATTATCACTAAAATCCTTATTTTTTCATGAATTGTCACATTTTTAAACGTCTTTGCCATATTAGTCACTTTAGCCCCCTGTATTTTTAAAATACATCACTTTAGTTCATTTGACCAAAAACTAAGGGTCAACTATAATGTAATATATAAAAATACAATTTTACCCTTTTATTGTTATTTTTTAAAAATTTCCTTTTAGTCCCTCTAGTTTCAATAATAGCCGGTCAATCCTTGAAAAAATAAAATGCTTTTATCAAAGATTGAACCTTCAACCTTGTGATTAAAAACAACTACCTATAACCAGTTGAGCTACTCTGGTTTATTGTTGATGATTTGTTGATTTAAATGTATATTTTCTAATCTGTTTATATAATTTAAAATAAACTTGTTGATTTAAATGTATATATATATATATATATATATATATATATATATATATCAAAGCCTGTAATTTTTTTTCTTCCTTTTTTTTGGATTTTTTTTCTTTTCAAAAAATATATTATTTCAATTTGATAAAAAAAACCCAGAAAATCAAAGACCTGTAAATTGAAAAGGGAAAAAAAATCAACAACAGAGAAGAAAAATAAAATAAAATTTCTTTTTTTCCCTTTTTTCCTTTATTTTGTTAGTTTCTTTTTCATTTTTATAAATATGTTTTTATATCTTATTATTATTATTATTATTAAATATACATTTATTTTAAATTATATAAACATATTTAAATTAGTTTAAACAAATTATATAAATATATATATATATATATATATATACATTTAAATCAACAAATCCTCAACAATAAACTAGAGTAGCTCAACTGGTTAGAGGTTGTGGCTTTTAATCACAAGGTTGAAGGTTCAATCCTTGATAAAAACATTTTATTTTTTCAGGGATTGACCAGCTATTATTGAAATTAGAGGGACTAAAAGGAAAATTTTTAAAAATAACAATAAAGGGTAAAATTGTATTTTTATATATTATATTATAGTTGACCCTTAGTTTTTGGTCAAATGGACTAAAGTGATGCATTTTGAAAAGACAAGGGACTAAAGTGACTAATATGGCAAAGACGTTTAAAAATGTGACAATTCATGAAAAAATAGGGACTTTAGTGATAATACCCCTTTTCATTTTCATAAATATGGTTTTATATATTATTATTAAATATAAGTTTATTTTAAACTATATATATGAGTTTATTTTAAATTATATAAATATATTTAAATTAGTTTAAACAAATTATATAACTATATATATATACATTTAAATAAACAAATCTTCAATAATGAGTTAGTGTAGCTCAACTGGCTAGAAATTGTATTTTTCAACCTTGGTTTGAACTCTGATGGAGACATTTTAATTTTTTCAGGGGTTAACCATCTATTATTGAAACTAGAGGGATTAAAAGGAAATTTTTTTAAAATAACAATAAGGGTAAAATTGTATTTTTACATATTTTGTTATAGTTGACCGTTATTTTGATCAAATGGACTAAAGTGATGTATTTTGAAATAAAACAATGGACTAAAGTGACTAATATGGTAAAGACGTTTAAAAATCTGAAAATTCGTGAAAAAAGGGACTTTAGCGATAAGACCCCTTAAAATATCTCTACATTTTGGATTTGATTGAACTAACTAATTGGGCTCGGGCCTCCATTAACAAATAAGTACATAAAAATTGAGCCCAAATTAATATTAATTTGATCCAACTCATTACACTGTTCATGAATAATGCAGCAGGAATTTGTTAGCAAACATAGAATTTTACAATAACCTTTTTGAGTCTAAAATATTGAAGAACAAGGTCAAGGAATTCGATCCTGAGGCGGGGTAGGACTACCCCAATCTTGCATAAATTTCAAGTTGGGTTGGGCAAGCAGGGTGCCTTCTGAGTCTTAATATATATTTCTTTTCTAGTCAAATCTGTTTCGAATATATCTTTTTTTTAAAGATCATCTTTTTATACTATTCAATTCTATAACATTACAAAATAACACTGGTATTTATTGAGAAACCTCATTTACTCCAATAATTCTCACAATTAAATAACCAGAACTACATGTCAAGTATTATCTTAAAAATGTTTCAGAAAAATTGAAAACTATTAGTACATGCTAGAGAAACACTTTTAAAGGACTTCTGATGTGGTTTTTTTTTTCCTCTTCCTCCATCGATAATTTGCCTGCAATGAAACCAAAAAATTGCATTAAATATACGATTTTGTATGATCATATTTGTGAGCAGAATTTGGAAGATAACAAGACTCACTTTTGAGGTTTGATTTTCAATTAGAAAGAGTGAAGATTGTGTAGTCCTCCATATTCATTAACAAGTTCTTGTTTCCGGCCACTGCCTTCGTCGGTGCCGCCCCGTAACAGATTGCAATTGTCCTGTAAAGGTGATTGATTATCAAAGTTAGAGTTAATAATTGTCATAAATAGTTGTATAATATTTGTTCAATGAAGTAATGTAATTACTTATATTTCTAATTAAAGAGTACATGAAAGGTGACGATATTGGAGCTCTGCTCTTGATGAAGTAGCTGAGTGGAGCTGGATTCCAACACAGGTGGCTGCAGCTGATCGAAATCCTGGATGCGAGTCTTCTGCAAATTGATGTCAGAATTCATGAGAAAGTTTGAAAATAAATTTCAAAAGATCTGCCCAATGACTCCTCTCTTGAGTACGAGAGAATTCCTAAAAATTATGATCTCTCTAACTGAAGTTTAATTAAATGTTGTAAATTAAAGATACCGACTTCATTTAGAAAAAGATCGGAAGTTTTTACAGGATATTTGAACTTAAGAGAGCCATCGGAACGGTTCCTTTCAGAAGCCATATATGATTTTCAAACCTTTGTAGTGGAACATGAACATACCTCTTGGACAACTGGGTTTGTATTGAAGTTCATGATTTCAAAGTCATTATTCAACATGGGATTTAGAGAAGAAAATTTGTCTGCAAGAAACTGAAGATGAGAATAATAATTAATTAGTTGCTCATTAATCATGGTATATTAGACTATCTCCAACTTACTGCACCAATTTGTTGCCACTTTACAGCAACTTCCACACCAACATCTCTAACCCATTACACCAAATCTTACTCTAAAAAGAATGTTATTTCAAATATTCCTTTTCAGCCAATCTAAACAAATGAAACAATAAAATAAAAAAAAGGTAAAGTAGCGCTAAATCATATTGTTGCGCTAGATCTGGCGCAATACTCTTGATGGAGGCAAAGTAGCGCAAAAAATGCAGCTGGGTTGGAGAGCAAAAGTTTGCTCTAGAATAGAAATTGGCACTCCATTGGAGATGCCCTTATAAATTAATTAGCTGATGAAATCAATCACGGTTATATATGTTTTGAAGAATTGATTAATAATGAATTTACCTGTACTTGACTCTGCAAAGTCATCACATATCTAACGGTTTCATCCAATATCAGAGCCTTGCCTATCATCTGTTTGTTTCAATAGAAAATAAAAACAGAGAGAAAAGATAAAATATTGCATCAATTTTGGTTCTCTTGTTAGGCAAAAATGGACAGAACTTAAACCAAAAAAAATGTCACCTTGTCACATCCTGGAACAAGTGATTGCAATAGCTTCATTCTTACACTGATTTTCTGTCTTCTTACCTGCAATTAATTAATATAATCAAACCCATATAAGAAAAATCAAAATTTTCAATCGAAATGGAGATGGAAAAAGAGTTATCTGAGAAATATATTATTACTCTCTCGGCTAGGCTGTGACTGTCTGTTGCTTGACCTCTCCTTGCTCTCGCATGAACATAACCAGATGGAACTTCTACAGTAACTTTCTTCTGCTTCTTTGAAAAACGTTTCTTTCTCTCCTGATGACTATCTCTAGTACGATTTTTCACAACTTGATCTCTTTTCACCTATTAATATAGATAAAGTGATCATCAACACAGTACATAATTAATTAATTAACAAAGTAATTATAATTAATGTTCATGATTTACAAGGACTATATACACAAGTGAAATCACATTAATAGAATTGAAAATGTTTTACGTACCTTCTCCATTGGATGAGTATTAGTACTACTACTACCGAGCTCATGAACCACCATGGTTAATGATGAAGTTGGATGATGATATTCATTAGTAGTACAGGTTTTGTGATGAAGAGGTGGTCTGGTAGTGGTACTTTCATGGATTTGAAAAGGAATTTCCTGATGATGAAGATCATATGTTTCATGATCAGGGTCAGGGCCTGGGTCAGGGAAGATAGAAGAAAAGTTGGTTAATTGATCATGATCAGTAGTAGTAAAGCTAAAGCATGACATGTTGTTGTTCCAGGCAGTGTCTGGCTTGCTGAACGAGTCAAGAACAAAAGGAGGAGCAGGATAGTAGTACTGCTGCTGGTCCATGTTTGAGTATCAGAGAAAACAAAACCCAGATCGAAAATTGAATGAAAAAAAAATTGGTAGACGGAGATGATGATGTTATGAAGGAATGTGTACACAGTACTATATAGCTGGTTGGTGGGTCTGTAAAATGCATAACTCACAAGTTAGACGCCATATATAAATACTAGAGAGAGAGAGAATTTGATTTGATTGAATTGATTACTGTTTTAATTTGTTTTCTACTGTTGGGCATTAATTTGGATGAGAGGGAATGGGTCTATGAGCATTTCCGATAAATGAATGACTTGTGAAAAAATGAGATGCCATGTAAAATTTATAGACATTCTATTAATAAATTTTTCTTTAATGCAGCTATACACATTCAACCTCAAGCTGACGTGATAAAAAAAAAATATTAGACAGTGTTAATATGTCCGTTTACTTTCAGACGGTCTATTGCATAACTATTTTTTCGGTTAACTGAGCAAGTATTTAAAACTGACATTAATTTTTCATCTATTTTTGATAACGAAATAAAATAACAAATAAATTTTGAAAAAAAAATGGACATGTCATTAAAAACAATGTGTTTTAGACGGAAGCATTGGTGACCAGATTTTTAGTTGATTGTCTATCAAGTCTATTTTTATGCCACATAGGAAGCAAGTTTCTTGACATTGTTACCATGTCAACGATTATTGATATGTAAACTACTTTTGCATTGGAGATGCTCTAAATAGCACTTTGGAAGATGGCGTTTTTGTTCAAAGAAATTAGAAAGCTTGTGTCATGACAATTTAATTCATAATAGGAAATAATAATAATAATATAAATAGATACAGTTAAGAATTTTTAGAGTGAATATGTATTTATTGTCTTGTTTCTGCATTAATTGTGATTAAAGACAATAAATACAGTGTCTAACATTCCTTTTATAGTGTTTTAATCTGTGATCTATTGGCACAGATTAACATTACATATAGTTTTTTAATTAGCAATAGTCTTCCTCTTTTATAATTAGGGCATCACACACCGACCACATATTCAAATAGAGCTCGTCTAGTTCGTTAATGTTTTAGTTTCTAATCGCTGCACGTATCGTAGTTGATATCAACCTTGTACCAAACGAAACAATTTTAGGTTAGTTAGAATCTAATTACAGTAGAACTCCTGTAAATTAATCTTCTATAAATTAATATACTCTTTAAATTAATAAAAAATCTCGGTCCTGACTCGGGTCAGTGTAAAAAATTAATAAACCTCTTTATCGTAATAATTAATTTTTTTTTGAAACCTAGTGTAAAATTTCGGTCTCAATTATCGTATAAATTAATAATTTCATAAAAGTACAATATATTACATATTATTTAAAAACTAAAAAGGTACTTCAATATAATAATTTGCACTAGACTACCATGTTTGATATTTTGACTTCATAATTCATCTTTTAAATCCACACATTGTGTTGTTTACTGCAAAATTTATATTAATGTTTTGACAGTAAACTTGATTACACAAGACATGACTAATTTACCGAGGAAATAGGGGTTTATAACACTTTTTTGAGTTGGTGTTGCACGAGAGGCACCGCTTTAATAATTTATGTTTAAAAGGCACAAAAGTAAGTGATTTAAAAAAAAAGCCCTTACTTTACACATTTTTAATTACTTTTTTTGACTTTAACTTTTCTCTTGCTTTTCTCTGTATAGTTATTCCCAACTTAAACAAAACCAACTTTATAACATTATCGATGCATCTTCAGTGATTTAGTTTAGTGGCGCTACGCTGACACACTCAGGGCTCGAGCTCGAATGGGTTTGGTTTTGGTTTTGGTTTTGAATCTTCCATTGTTAAAGTTGTTGAGGGTTGGGATTTTCGAGTGGGGAAGATAATGAACAATAACTTA